>VXBL01010149.1:151105-190303 GCA_013400195.1 Aramus guarauna | reverse complement strand
GGGGGGGGGTTGGAGTCTTTTATCGGGTCCAGGCTGATAAATAAATATTTCTCTTCTGTCAGTAATGGCACTGTGCTAATGTGAATTTCTTATATGCAGATGTTGTGCAACACAATATAGAGTCCAAAAAAAGAGAAAAATAGTTGTCAACACTTTTTAAACACACAGACCCTGAGGTCCCTCTGATTCTGCAAGTGCACCTCCATGGTGCTAAACTCAGGTGCTTTTTTTAACCTTAAATGAATAATAGAAGGTAATGTCCAAGTTTTTCACTGGCCTGAGGAAGCACTGAGAATTCAACAGACAGGAGAAGATTAACTAAGGTCCCTAAATTACTTTGCAAATCTCAGCCAGGCTGCCCATTGCAACACCAGGTCTTCAAAGAGAGAGACCACAGAGGCAGATGGGTCTTACCAAAGTCCTAGCAGACACCATGCTGTGGCTGCAGACACAAACAGCCGATGGTGGGTGTGCTAACCTAACATCACAGTGCACCTGAGGAAACAAAAAGCTACATCTTGCCAGATCCCTCCAACGTACATGAGACTGTGTGACTACTGTGGTTATGTTGTTAACACCATCACAACTCAGGTGTAACCTGAAGGATGAATAAATAAAAGGCCAGATGCTCTTTCAACTCCTCAGAACAACAGGCATCTCTATTCACTTGGTTCATCGCAGGCTTTGCTTGAAACCTCTGGAGACAAATCCTGAGTAATGGAGGCATAAAACAGCTTCCACACAGTTGACGGGTCTCTAAATCTGTAGCCTCAGGGTGTGTTTCCAAAGCAGGTGGTGATTCATGTTAGGCCTGCAGAGTGCCATCCTCCCAGCTCCCTTGCAAAAATTTATCATAAAAACATAGAATAGATTAGGTTGGAAGTGACCTTTAAAGGTCATCTAGTCCAATGCCCCTGAAATGATCAGGGACATTGTCAACTAGATGAGGTTGCTCAGAGCCCTGTCCAACCTGACTTTGAATGTTTCCAGGGATGGGGCATCTACCACCTCTCTGGGCAACCTGTTCCAGTGTTTCACTACTCTCACTGTTAAAAAATTTCTTCCTTATATCTAGTCTAAATATACCCTCCTTTAGCTAAAATCCATTACCCCTTGTCCTATCACAATAGGTCCTACTAAAAAGTTTGCCCTCATCTTTCTTATAAACCCTCTTTAAGTATTGAAAGGCTGCTCTAAGATCTCCCCTGAGCCTTCTCTTCTCCAGGCTGATCAACCTCAACTCTCTCAGCCTGTCCTCATAGGGGAAGTGCTCCAGCCCTCTGATCATTTCTGTGGCCCTCTTCTGGACTTGCTCCAACAGCTCTGTGTCCTTCTTGTACTGGGCCCCCCAGAGCTGGACGTAGTACTCCAGGTGGAGTCTCACAAGAGCGGAGTAGAGGGGCAGAATCACCTCCTTTGACCTGCTGTTCACACTTCTTTTGATGCAGCCCAGGATAAGGTTGGCTTTCTGGGCTGCAAGCACACACTGCCAGCTCATGTCCAGCTTTTCATCCACCAACATCCCCAACTCCTTCTCCTTTTCCTTAACCATCTTGGCCAGATCACCTAGCTCAAGTAGTTTGTCACTAACCACATGAGGACCACTCACAGTGCCAGGAACTGGACTGTGTGGCCAGCTGTGGCTGGAAGGATAACACAGGATTTCAGTAGACATCAGGTCCATAGTAGTTATTTGGAAGCTCTCAGGTCACTCAGCCTCAGCTCTCAGCATTGATTTATGCATCTCCCTCTACAGAAAGTTCACTGAGTTCTTCCACCAGAATCTCTCCTTTTGACTGTTCTGTACCTTCAATCTCCTGTTTCTTGTTTCTATCATTTACTTTTTTCCTTGCAGCTCCTCATGTCTGCCAGGAAACAGTCTGCTTTTTACTGATATAAGCATGATGGGGTACCAGATCTCATGTATCAACTTCCTCTGCACACATGCAGCAGGGCTTGCTCAAATGAGTTTCATGTGCTCTGTAGGTTGCTTTCTATTACGTGGAGCAGGGACGCACTGTGAGAAAGGCCCTATAAAAAACAGTCCACTCTCCTATCTTGTTTCTTATTGTTGTATTTGCTGTGGGGTTTTGTTTTTGGTTTGTTTTTTTTGTTTGTTTGTTTTTTTTACAAAAAAATCCACTGTCCTGACAGGTTCCATAGCACAGATACTCACAGATTCACAGACTGGTAGGGATTGGAAGGGACCTTTGAAGATCATCTAGTCCAACCCCCCTGATAGAGCAAGATCACCTAGAGCAGGTTGCACAGGATTGTGTCCAGGTGGGTTTTGAATATCTCCAGAGAAGGAGACTCCACAACCTCTCTGGGCAGCCTGTTCCAGTGCTCGGTCACCCTCAGAGTGAAGAAGTTTTTCCTCATGCTCAGATGGAACTTCCTGTGTTCCAGTTTACTAAGTACTGTTACTTAGTACTTTGTACTTAGTACTGCTTACTCATACTAAGTACAGTCACCCAAACCCTCTTTTCTTTAAGAAATACACATTCGCAATTATCATATTGGTTTTCCAATGAAACAAAGTTAAGACTCATACTGTAAGACTAAATGACACACAAACATGCACACAAAGGCTATGTCCACAGAGTGCCTCCAACCTAAACTCACCGAACAGCCCTGGAGAGCCAGGGCAGCCAATGGGAAACATTAGACATAGGGACTTAAAAAGAAATTTAGACCATCTGCTAATGCAGTTCCTGGAGCTCGTTTCCTCTTAAGGCGTTACCTAAAATGTTTATAACTTCTGTAATTCTGTCCAAGCCATTTAGCAAGTATTTGCCTTTTAATAGTTTTTGGACTGAAAAGACTACCTGGGTCCTTCACCCTGATCTCCTAGACACTAATAGGCAGAGAATTTCTATATGAGGCCCACAGCTTCTGGTTACATCAGCGTTAAAGCACTTCCATTTGATTAAATACTCTACAAATGTATGGCTTAGCAGGAGCAAAATGTATTTGTATAAATATTATAAACACCTGTATAACTACTCAGAATGAAAACGGATCGACAGCAGACAGTTGGTGGGGAGTTATGCATAGGTTCAAGGTTATGTACTGGAATCTGCCTTTTTTCTTGAGGTGCTTGCATGCATTAACATATAGATGGAGAAATTATTCTTTTTGCTCTGTTCCCAAACTTGTATTAATCTGTACCCTTTAGGTTATTTTGCAAGAAATGACATGAATATCATTGTCACCACTCCAGCTACTTTCGTATACCTGGATGGAACAACTGCTTTTGTGGATGATCAAAGGGTTTCCTTACCGAGCCACAGTAGCATTCCAGGTTTCCACCCAAGCAAACGGCTCTGGAGGACTGAAGCGCCTTTCTGCAAGGGGAGGTGCAGCATACGGGATCCCCAGGAACTGGCTGATGTTTCTCCACTCCGAGCCAAGGTGGATCACCTGGGATGTGCCCATCAGATCGCCATGGGATGGGATGTGCACAGATGGGGTTAAATCTGATTCAGAAATGGGCAGGAATAAATCTATTGGAAGGGAACAAAAATAATTTGCTTTTTCAAGTTATTACCATTTCAGAAATGAAAATTAATCCAATTTCCCTTAATTTTAAACTATTACATGCCTAATTCATTTATTTAAATGAAACATAAATAAATCTGCATTGCATGTGGACATTTAACTTTCCAGATCCTTACTCAATCTTTTATTCGAGAACAGACATTGCATTGGAATATAAACCTGAATATTTCTACAAAAAGGGAGAGAGATTTTCAGACTTCCCCTTCTCCCCCGAGTCTAAAGAGCACAATGTTACACCTTTAAATGTTTATAGCGAGTCAGAAAGCACCACACAACTCATTGGTTTGGGCTCTCACCAGGAAAGACTTGTACTTCAAGTCCCCCTTCCAGTAGCTGTTTCACCATGCGAGGGGGAAGAGCTTCAACAGAAGGCACTGAGCACAACCCATGTCCCAATTCCCTACAGCCTTGAAGTGGGAATCACTAGTGCAAGTGCTCACTGTAAGTAAGTCAGGCATGTGTGTGCCTTCTGCATGCCAGAGAAGGGAATGAGGGACTTTAGCGTACCAGAGGGCCTTCATCGCCATCTTTTGCCTTACACTATATTATGAATACTGCCATTTTCTTCCACAGAACTTATGCCGTTATCTACATTTTAGATCCACCATAATTGCTATCTGAATTTATTTTTTGGTTATTATGATATATTATGGGGTTATAGTTTGATCCAAATTTTTTCTTTTTTATATAAATATTATCTGAATCATAGGCTATCTATCCAAAGAAGAGGTTTTTCAATAATGCCTTAGTTTAAAACAGAGCTAAGTGATACCTCATACTAGTTCTCTCCTAAAACAATCTATTTGATAGGCAGGAATCAAATTCTAAGTCACGTGACTAAACCCAAAATTATACATAAATATACAAACATGCAAGTCTAGCTTCCACATCTCAGTCTGTGATTTTGGTTCACTTGACAATGATAAACCCCTTTTTCTCTCATCAAGTTTGATCCTAGAAGGTTCTCATTGATTTGTCAATTCTTCACAGAAATCTCAGTGAAGAGAAAAGGAAATATTTCTCCCCTTGTCCCTTCTTGTTACCTGGTTTCTAATTATTTCTAATAAAAGAAATAATCAGTATTACACAAAGGGAAAGCAGTCTCTTTTAGAGTCAAGGGAAAAAAACAAGAAAACTTAGAGTTACAAATAATTACATAGCCAAATGATAGAATTTTTACCTGTCTACACAACTTCTATTTCTCTCTTAACATAATTTTCACTTGTTTAAAATATTAGTTCATCTTGGTTTAGAGGTTTGGATTTTTGTTGCTGTTTGTTTTCTCCAGAGATAGTCTTTAAGATTTTCAAGTAACAATGGCTTTTCAACACTCCTTGTCTTATTCTCAGAATTTAAAAGGAAGAACATATAGAAACACCTTCTGCAGATGAAAATGAGGGAGTTGGACATTCATTACTGGTCTTTTGTTTGTTCTTACCATTGTGCACTTTCCAAAACATCTTTCATAGACCAGACTTACTTTATTATATCTGCTTCAACAGTAGTGATAACACTATGATTTTTTCCATTTTTATAAAAAATATTTGGGGTCATTTTCCCATCTGGCTTGGCTGTAACTCCACTGAAGCAGCAATGGACAATTGTTTAGGAGACAACCATATTGCTTTCTGTCCACTGGGGATTTCCTCACTCCTCCATTCACAAGAATCATGCACAGACCACCACACACAGTTGCGTTCTTTCCTCCACAGCCTTAACTTGCTCTTACCTTGCCTCCTATAGATATATGTAGCCGGCTCTTTGAGTAAAACCCGACAGCTGTGCCCTTGCAGGCCATGTGTGCATATCTGTGTATCAGGGTAGAAAAGGCATCTTATTGTTGAAGGCTGGATTTCCAGTGTAACCACTGTACATGACTGATTCTCTGAACAAGCTGTGAGGTGAAATGTGAAGAAAAAGAGCAGATAAAAATGTATTCTCAAAGTATTGTCTATGACATTGTTATAAGATGCCTAAAAGAATGGTTTTACAACAGGCCAAGCAACAAGGATATGAAGTAGCTATCAAGCAGAATAATGGGACATAAATGTCCCCATATTCCCAGAACATTCTCCAAAATAGCCAAAGGACAAAAGGCTATATTGGCTTTAAAATGGAGCAATACAGCAAGAGAACTGGTATCACAGGTTTTAGGAGAAGAAAACCATCTTCTAATAAAGTATTTTTTCCCTCAACTGAATTCAACTCAACTGAATAATAGTCACTGAGTCCTAGGGGAAGGTTTCAGAATAAGAAAACTGACTCTCATTCATCCCAGTTTGTACGCAGAGGTGGGTATCCAACATTTTCCTTTAGAAATGCTCCTTCAAAGAGTTACATGAAAAGGGGAAAAAATTACACCGCTCACCTTCATAAGGTGAAGACAAGCTAATGGAGAAAATGGGATCATTCCAAGGACCATCTTCTGCAGTAGGTGGGGGCAAAAACTTGACTTTTCCTTATTTCTACTGTTCCGTGGCATTTGAGGGTTTGCCAGTCATGTGAAGGTAAAACACTCTCTGTGTCTAGTCAGGCTATAGATTAAAGCCATTCCCTGTGTTGTCACTACAGCCCAACCGCTGCTTCATCCCAGCTCTCAGTTAACCTGTCCTCATGCACCAAAGCTATGAGTTACTTGACATAATATTAGGTGATTCGACCATCTGCTTTATTCAAAGAGCTTCCCTTAACTATTCTTTAGACAAGAGTGACATCATCCCTTTAATTATTCACTGCAATATTCTCCAAGTAGTATAATGCCTGGAGAAGCAAGACATCTCTGTGCCCAAGAGGGGTCAAAATTCTATAATTACTGTATGACATTTTTTGTCTATTGTATCTTTCATTAGATGAACTATTTCAGGTGTCTTCTCTCAAATTCAGAAACACTAGGGTAGTCTTTAAAACCAACTAAAATCAGTGTATTTGTGTCAGAAGAGGGTGTGGGGGGAAGGGTGTTGTTGATTTTTCAGGCTCACAAGCTAGTATTTTCTGTAAAGCTAAGAAAAACTATTTCTTACCAGATAGACAAAAGTCTCTGGCAGTGGAGAAGTCACTGGATATTTCTTTACTAACTTGCACAACTTCAAAGTTTGAGATGGATGAATCCATGAGGACAGATGATACATTTAAGAGTTGCCATATATCCAAATACTCTGTAAAATGAACCACATAAAAATAATATAACTAAAGGAATCAGTAAAAACTTCAGAGGAAAATAATATTGAAGTAAAAGCACTGGGGAGTGCTTTTATGAAAGATTTTCACCCAAATGAAAGACTTTTACCTTCCTCTGCATCAACTAGGAATAGATGAAATATAATATGCAAAGGCCTCTGACTCACTAAAGGGTCCAGTCCCATCTTCAGATATCATGTACAACTAGGTTTACAAAAGTATTCAGTTAACAAAGAGGTAAATCGGAAGCAGCTCCATTCCAGTTTGCATGTAAATCCAACTGATTTAAAGAAAAGATTTCTGAACAGGCCTAATTATGTTAAAGAACATCGGTCATAATGCTTGTACATGAATTCCTGAGCAGGTACAGCCACTAACTCCTTGGAAAGCAAGTGGGGATCCTGCATGTGACTGAGCACTCCCAGAACCTCCAGCAGACTTCCACATCTATATCTAAAATGGGAGCTGGTTTCCTAAGGTAGGCTCCATCTCAGTTACCTGCAAAGTAGATGTCTACATCTGAGTCAATTACACTAGACTCTGTACTATCAGGAGGACAGTCAGTTTTACTATACAACATGTCCATCCTGCTTTAGATGTCTGCTTTAGGGTAAGACAAATCAATCCCAGGAATCTACTGATAACTTGAGGCAGATGTCCACGTTGTCTGTATAGGGAATCTCATGTGAGTAGCTGAAATGGAGATGTCTATCCTGCCTGCATACACCTACAGAGAGCAAGCCCCGACCTTATAGACAGGTGACAATGAGACAACTGTTTTCGCAAATGCTGTATTTTGTCTTCACGTCCCTTATAAGCAATCAACCAAACTCCCACAGAAGCACATGCAATTTTTACAGATTTATAAACTTTTTTGTTTTAGGGTCACAAGGATTACTGTGATCATTTTAATTTGATTTCCTAGACAGGATTACATGAAATGCTATGAACTGTTCTAATGTCATGTAACTCCTACATAATTAAGGTTTATTTCTATTTCATATGTATATATACACATATACACAAATATGTATATATGCACGTGTATATACATATATACAAACATGTATATTCACATACATACATGTACACATGCATATACATGTGTAAGCATGCACATACTGACCCTTGTATTCATCAAAAATTATTCTTCCGTCTCACAGTGGATTTAAAAAAATGCCACAAACATTCTTTTCTCATACACAAACAGACAAAAATATCTGCAGGCTCTCAATTTTGCACACCAAAATAAAAAAAGAAGGCTTGGGAAAGAATGGGCCTTTAATTATTTTAGTTCCTTTCAACAGTTCAATGTTTTAAAAGGAAAAGGGCCCTGCTGTGGCCACCAAGTCCTAAACAAAATGTTGGCGTTACCCTCTCCATGTAATTGCAGGGTGAGGACAGAGCTGAGACAGCTGTTGTCCTGCTATTCCTGGTGAGCAGACCTTGCCCTGTTGCTTGGGTTCATTTACCACACAGATGCAAAAGTTGTGACTATTATTAAAGATTTCTTCAAGTCCTCTGAGATGGGTGACTTGTAAAGGTGGCCAAATTTTCCTTCCTTCTCCTCCTCACAAGAAGACAGCTGTGACCATATCACTCAACATCAAATCTGAAGCTGAGGTATGGGGTTCATACAATCAGGGCTGTGGCATGCCCTCCCTGCAACTTGGAAATCCTGGTGTTGACATACTTGTCCAGTCGGTGAGAACCCAAGACCCAAAACACACCATGGACTAGCCTGTTTGCATCGTTCTTTGAGCAAATAGACAGGGAATAGCAATGACTAAATTAGATTTCAAAATTATTTTATTCCAAATAATTTGAATTCAACTCAACTGACCAACACAGCTCGGGGCTCTATGCTGATGCAAAAAGTCTCTGCTTTTGCAAGGTAAATCCTTCCCAAGGAAGTGTAAACTTCAAGCATGGGTTATGTCTCAGAGAACAAGCTGAAAAAAACTGATGTGCTACCACCATCGCAAAGGCTGTTACCTTAGTGTTAGCTCCTTTGCTCTCATGCTTGCTGAAGAAAACATCTCATGCAGTGATGAACTGACCTACTGTACTCCACAGAGTTTCCCAAACAGCCCACCCTTAGTTCATGCCTGTGAACTACAGGCAAGAAAGCAGCAGTGGGTTCCAGGGGTCCTTTTCAACCACTTCAAAATCATTCTGTTCCTGTTATATTTGGGGGCAACTTTTCCAAGAGATAGAGGCTGAAACTCTCCAGCTAAGTAGAAATGAAGGTTAATTTGGTATTGCACTGCCATATGTCAAAGACCACTTGACATCGCAGAGCAGCAAAGTCATCATCAGCGCTATATTCAGAGGGAGTCTGAGCTAATAAGGGAGCAATGACCTTGCAACCACAGCTTGACTTGTGCAACAGACCCAATGCACTTAATTTTTTTCTTCCCCTTAAGCACTAACTATTCAATTATTTTAGAGGAACACAGTGATTTTAGTCATGTAGAAATTACTACATTTCATATTATCAATGGTTTATTTTAAAACCATCTAATATGACCTGTCACATGACCCATGTTAGAAAATTTCAGCTTCTACCTCTAGGGTGACAGTTTGTGGCATTTATTTTGAAAGATACAGAGTTGACTTCTATTTTTAAGACATAGAGAATTAACCACTACCTCCTCTCCAGAGATTATCTGTCTGCACTGCTAGATCCTCCAGGTCATAATTTTCCAGATTATATCTTGTCAGTTTGTGTTTTCAATTATTTCTTTTTTTTTTTTTCCTCTGAAAACATTAACAAGAAAATATTTTTTTTTTAATCAATATGACTTAAACTATGTTTTTACGTAAGATGTAAATGTTGCAGTCTTGCACTGTGTGCAGTATTAGTGACTGAGGTCCTACTACGGGAACAAGTAATTTCTCTATGTTCAGATACAAAGCTTCAAATTACTAGCTGTGGTTCTTTCAAAAAAGAGCCTTGTCTGGATTCCATTGTAGGTCAACAAGTCTGGGTGCATCAGTGGTTTTGGAAGATAATTTCACCAGACTGACTCTCTTCCCATAGCTTCCCCGACTCATCGAGTGACCTCAAGTAACTCTCATAATCCTCATATGCCTCCGTTTGCTCAGAGGTCAAACATTCAGAAGCATTCTTACTAAGCTAAATTCTATGCTCTTTGAAAACAAATTCAAAACAATTCCACAAAGCCAAAATAAATTCCTTGGATTTACACCTTCAGCACTTGAATTTGGCTTCCTGTATCTATTTCCCTGAGGTTTACTAGCTTATCATTACTAAAATCTTTTGAAGGTACTAAAATCTTTTGAAAGTACTAAAATTAAGCATACTGCCATTATTAGGTTGGCATGGTTCAACCTAGCAGGCAGCTAAAACAACCACACAGCTGTTTGCTCAGACTCCCACCCAGTGGGATGAGGGAGAGAATTGGGAAAGAAAGAAAGTTAAAAAAAGGTTAAAAAAAAAAGTAAAAAAAAAGGTGAAAAAAAGGGTTAAAAAAAAAGTAAAAATCATGAGTTGAGATAAAGACAGTCAAATATAACAGAAAGTAAGATGACGATAATGATAAAAATAATATACAGAACAAGTGACACACAGCACAATTGCTCACCACCCGCAGACCACCGATGCCCAGCTAGTTCCTGAGCCATGGTCTAAACCCTTGGCCAGCTTCCCTCAAGTTATATACTCAGCATGACATCATAAACATCCATAGATCATACATTCATAAATATCCATAGATCATACATTCATACCTTAAACACATTTTATTTTGTTTATTCTTTGCCCCAAATCTCATAGAAGTGACCCTTGCAACCTCCCACTACCCACATGAGGGTTTTTTGGGGTTGGTTTGAAGTTTGTGATGGTTTTCTTCATCCTCAGTCCTGGGTGAAGCATTCATAATCACAGATCAGATTTATATACTGAGACTTCCAGTGTTATCCCTTTTCAATCTTCTGCCCAGCTGACCCCAGATGCAGATAAATGCAGAAACACTAATGCTTATTTTAATGACAGAGCAAAGCCCTTTAACCCAAAGCTGTTCATGGCACCACCGCGGACATTGCCAGCCAGCAGTTAGCTGAGAAAGAGATTTTGGCTATTAGATGTTTCCTTCTTCCCTTTTCCTGGCAGTGGATCCAGAAGTGCCTGCAGCCATGCACGCCCACTTCGTTAGATGGGCAAAACAGAATTTTCCATGCCTGATCTAAACTTGCCTCATCTAGAAACTGCTCTCCAGGCACACAGCTACAAACTGGCACTGCTTTACTGAAAACACATAGCGCACCTGATGGGCTGGAAGACATTTCTGGTTTATATATAGGTTAAGCTCTGACCTTCCAAACCACATTTTGGCAAATGCTTTGATTGGATAATTACAGCACTCTGAATCCAGCCAGCCCTGTAACTTTTATTGCAAAATTATAGATGTCCCATACAGAGAGCTTCTCTATTCCAGATGTTCTTGTTTGGGAAGGCAAGATTTAAGACTGAATTTGCAAAAGGACTCACAGTGGCCTTACTCTGTTCCCACTCAAGTCATAGGATCACAAGACTGGAATAGATTTCCTAGGGGCACAGAGTTCAGCCTCCCACTTTCACAGGCAATGACATTATAAAATCCTTTTCATAAAGTCGACAAAAGTTTCATCATTAACTTCAGTCAAAGCAAAGAAGGGTCGGTTCTGAGTTTGCTGGAAAATTTGACATTTGATATAAGGAAATGGAGATACAGAAGTACAATAAAATAACAAGTTAAATTTAGAAGAAAGCTGATGAAGTTGAGGAGGTACATAAATCAGATGAGGTTAGCATGAGGTTAAGGAGGTATATAAATCAGGGTCCAGTGTGCCTAATTTATGTCTGAAAGACAAATTGTGATATTAATTCTGAAATTTGTAAGCCGTATTTAATAGCCCTGACTCAAGCCAAAAACATACTTTCATGAACTCAGTGCTTTATATTCCTATCATTAAGAGGCTTTTTCTAGAGAAGACTGCTAACCTGTCTGTATACCAGCAATCTCCAAAACCAGCCAATCACCAACTCAAAGATGACCTACAGAAAATATACTCTTTCTAAAATACAGCTGCTTCTCATTTTTGTCCATCCGCTGAGATCTGAATAATTCAAAACGAGTCATTTTCTTAAAACTTCTGCATAATAGCTATAATCACACCTCAGACAAACATGTCCCAAACAAATGTGTTATTTATGGCCTTTAGCAGTGAGCAATCTTGATATACTCGTTACATGCAAGCTTTCTGCTTCCTTCAGTAATGCCAATTATAGTAAATGGTATAGTAATAGGAGACTAAAAACGTACCAGATATTTATCCAGGTTTAAAATAAGCTGTTCTCAAAAGGCTAAAATCCTCATACTCCCAAACAGAATAAAAATTGAACTTAACACGAAAGACAGAGTAATCCTACACCAGAGGTCCAATATCCTTTAGGGGGATATGGTAGATCAGTTCCCGAGGATGGACAAAAAAAGGCTGCCTTTGTTCCACACCAAAGATCTGACATATCCTCAGCATTGTGGGAAAACAGAAAGACAAACGATACTATTAATCAAAGTCAGCTACATCAGCCCTTGTACTACCACCAGCATCTCTGCTGAGAATGGAAATATCCCCTGTGCTGAGATAGTTCCATGGGAAATTTATTCCCCTGTCGGAAAATCCCATAGCCACTGCTCAGCCCTGCGCTGAGGGAACGACTACACGTCATCAGGGGATCACTGGAGGCAGGAGCAGGAAGGGCCTGACACATCATCACATCCGTATGCCTCGGTGGGCTCTCAGTGAACTATTTGATTTGGATAGAGAGAGAATGGAGCCCGTATGGTCCCACCACACTTTTATCTAAAGATCTGCAGTCCCATGCAGAGATCACCTTTTAAGGGCCATTGTCAAAGATAGTCAGCCCTATCCTATTTAAAACTGAGGAACCTGAAGAAACAAATGCTCATTAAAGTTTGGATAGTGACTGTATACAATTCATAAATCTCATAACAAAGTACAAAAGCAGAAGTTATACATCAGTGTCATTCCTCCCTCCCACATGCATGGGAATATTTGGAGGCTCTCCAGTTTGCTTTCAGCACTAATGTTCCTTCTAAAAAGCCAGGTAACATGTTTCATAAACTGTTTTGCTTCTTTCAGTCTTAATTAGAGAGACATAAAAACTTCCACAGCTCAAAATCCAGTGAATAATAGCATTTTACAACCATAAAATATCAATACATAATTTCTCATTAAAAACTTTCCTTATTTGCCTGTATCTTACAGCTGGCTGCAGAAAGTTCCGTCTCAAACCTAATTATGAGACCTAATTTCTCTTTTTACCTAACATTCCTCCTTATTCACACAACTCAGTGGAGTTGTTATTTCAGTACTAGTGTAAATCAGTCAAGACTGCAGCATGATATATTAGCATTCTCAACACAGGCAGTTTTAAAATAACAGCTGTCCTCCCATCGTTAAAGGTCACAGATCATACCTGAAACTTGCCACAGATGGTTCCATACTCAGTGTCATCACAGCACATTAACTTTTTCAGGGGAAAAAAAACTCCAAATGTAACAACTTGGACTTTCCCGGGCTATCTATTTTTCTAGCATTATTTCTCAGATAACAGAAACTATGTGGAAATCACAACAGACCAGCAGAACCATGCTCTGCTCGTGAAAGCATTCATTTAAAGATGAAAGCCATACATTCAGTTAAATGCACTACAGATTAGTGATGAAGATGACTTGGAGAGTTTAACTTTATATCAGAAAGGGTATTGCACGAATACAAATAGGCAAAAGACATCGACGCAACAACAAAGCAACAAGAATTCAGGCAAAAGACAGTGTGCAGCTCACCTCCCTCCTGCCAGACAGCAGTGACCTACAGGCATTATGGAGCACTTAATTCCCCTTTTTGCAGGCTACTGGGGTAACTAATGAGGTCAGAAATGCCTAGCAGTGCTGGCAGTCGGGAGAGTAACTTGGGGAGCTCAAACAGGAGACTCAGGTGGTTGAGAGGAATCACAGGACTACAACAGGCTGCTGGATGAATAATCTGGTACAAGACAAAGAACAGGAAGAACCTCAAGCCTTCCCTCTTGCTGCGTCTCTCCTGACGTTAGCCTCACATTGGAGAGGGATTTTTTTGCATCTTCCTGGTGGCTGCAGGCTGCTCTATGATGGGGCATGAAAAGAAGCTGCTATTGAAGATTATTTTTGCCATTGAAGATTCAAAGGCCTAGAGGTTTTATGAAGATAACTGCTCATTAACATCTTCAAAAGCTCAGATTGGGGAACAGAAGGAAAACAAATAAATGTTTTTGCTCAATTTATTTAAGGAGAGTTTCAGTGAAGGAAACTCCAGTAAATTATTTGGGTGAGACCAAACAATTTGGTCTCAACTTTTCATCTTTTAAACCTGCAGTGACTGCAACAGAACTCTCCTTTGTATACAGTAGGATTAACAGGGTTGGACAGTACCTTGCAGCTCCTTGGGTCTGCCTTCAGGCAGATACCAGGATAAATTAAAACCTTTTAGCTGTCCTTTTCTGACTTTGGGCAGTTAAAGATTGTATATGCAAGCTTTAAAGAAACCCAACAAAACAAAATGAAAAAAACCAGTGAGATTCTGAGTTTAAGTAACAGAAAATGAGACAAATTAAGATCTGGTGACAGTCCAAAGACAGACAAGCTAGCTGTAGAGAAGCTGTTTTAACGTTTAGCCTTCTGTGAACATGAGAGAGAAGACCTGTTTTCTCAGAAAGCTAAACGTCAAAACAGCTTCTCCACACAATTGCTACATGAAGGTCCTAGCCAGTCTTCAGACATAGCTAAAAAGCAACTTGATGGAAGACAGCTTGATCAAAGATGTAAGTCTGCCCATTTGTCCAGGCTGTTGAGATCCCTCTGAATGCCAGCACACACATCTGGTCTGTCAACCACTCCTCCCAACCTTTTATCATCTGCAAACTCACTGCAAGTGCACTCTGTCCTATTGTCCAGGTCATTATTCAAGACATTAAACAGTATGAGCCCAAATTCAACACTCTGGGTACAGCAGTGACTGCCCTCCAGCTGGACTACAACTCTGTGCCCCGCAGTTTGGCCAGCATTTAGTCCAACTCACTGTTGATTTATCTAGACCTTACTTCATCAGCTCCTATGAGGATGTTATGTGAGACAGTGTCAACAGCCTTTCTGAAGTCAAGATAAACAACATCCACTGCTCTTCGCTCATTCACTTAGACAGTCACTCGGTTGTAGAAGACTATCTGGTTGATCAGGCATGATTTACTCCTTCATAAATCCATTCTGACTAATCCCAACCACCTTCTTTTAACACGTCTGGAAATGATTTCCAGGATCAGTTGCTCTATTACCTTCCTAGGGATCAAAGTGAGGCTGAGAAGCCTATAGTTCCCTGGACCTTCTTTCTTGCCCTTCTTGAAGGCAGAGAGGACTTTTGCTTTCCTCCAAGCCTCAAAAACTTCCCCCATCAGCAGGGCCTTTCAAAGGTAGTTGGGAGTGGCCTCACAATGACAACAACCTCTGCACTTGTGGGTACATCGCATCAGACCTCATGAGCCTGTTCCCTAGCCTGATCCTCCTCCACTGAGGGTAAGTCTTCCCTGCTGCAGTCTTTCCCCCTGGTCTCAAGGGCCTGACGGCTGGACTTATCAGTAAAGACTGAGGCAAAGAAAGTACCTCCTACCCGTTGCCATCAGGTCTCCTGCCCCATTCAGCAGCAGATCCACATCTTCTCTACTCTTTCTTTTGTTGCCCATGTACTTGTAGAAACCCTTCTTTTGTTGAGGCTTTTTCCTTTGTTAGATAGTCCTACAATCCTTTACTCTCCCTGTCAAGAAGATGAGTAAAAGAAGCAAAGCATCTACTTCCCACAAGACTGAAAATAAGTCTGCTAATCTGGGTTTCTTTACGATGTTTCAGGGCTGGAAACACCGCAGACTAGAATGGAGAAGTGCTCTGTAGCCTGACTGCAAAGAGGAGGAAGCAAAGTGTTGGGCACTCTGTCTGGACCACTGCAGCTTGGCTAACTAGAGAATGAGGCAGTCAAATGCATTAACTGTCGGTCACAATATAGGACTTAATTGTGCCTCAGTAAACTCAGACTCTATATTGGACATAACATTAACTTATTTCGCAAAGCCTTCTGGCAAAGTATTCAAATTTAAGTATGTGTCTGATCTTTCTATGGAAAGTTTTATATATATTTTATATATAGATATGCTTACATGTGCACACACACATATATACACACACGCAACAGTGCCCTTTAAAGAGCGACATTTTCTTACACTCGCCATCTGGTTACCACACAGGAGTCCCAGTACTAGTTTTTTCCCCTTGCACAAGCAATACCACAACGTAGCAAATTCAGTCACTGCTAGCTTTTCTATGATGCCCAATTCTAACACCATTCATCTTCTATAGCATATATTAATATAACGTATATAATCATAAAGAGTTTGGAAACAATGTTTTTTAAAATTTTCCAAAACGTCTGACAATGTGACAGAGATAGCAATCTGACCTAAATAACCGGGCTGGTAATTTTACTATCAAAATGAGGCAGAACATAAGAAGGACAGGTGGTGCCCAGTTGCATTTTGAATGCGTTGCTGCACACACTGGTGTCAGACACCCAAAGAGTAGAGGATACTAGTGCTACTTTGACATCCAGGCTAGTTGTGATCTTTTTAATTCAGTGACTTCTCCTGACTGCTGTCCTCAGGGCAACCACTCCAATCCAGAATCCTGCCTCTTCGTGGGAGGCTCTGCTCACTTGGGTGGTTAACCAGACCTTTGCAAACCAGAGACATACCTAGTTGTTTTGCATTTGGAAAGACGACCTGGAAATGGGTGTGATAGGTCAAGATCGTTAGTAAGGGTAAGATGGGTACCTCACTTGCTGTGGCTAAGTTCTGAGCAGTCTTTAGAACAGAAAGCAAATGACAGATGGAAAGGCACAATTTCCTTAAGCGCTGTTTAGGTCACTATTTTCCTAGATTTAAGAAGGCAAGAAAAACGTAAAAGGAAAATGACAAAATTACAACAAAGCTTCACACTGGGAGGAAGAAAGGTTTAGCAAAGCAGTTTTCTACACGCCATGGGAAAAGCACTTTGCAAAAAGAGTTGAATTGCCCAGCCTATATATTAGCCCACTAGCTTCTTTCAGCATTTCAGGATAAAAGTTATTTCTGTTTACCTACAAAGATAGGTGTTTTCTTTCTATTGCATTAAAACAATCATTATAAAAGCACAAATTCCTCTAATAATATAAATTGTCTGAACATTATCATGACTAGTGGTCATAGATATGATGATGAAACAGTGATTTTGAAGTCAATATTGAATATTAATCATCTCCTGCAAGCCCAGTTGCATATGGTTTAAGACAAGGCAGACACAAACAGAGTAACAAATTCACTCAGACCAAACAGATAATCAAGGGTAGAAATGGATGAGACTTCTCAATTTCAGTCTAAACTGAGGGTTAAACTGAGTTATCTAATGACTAGACAACCTGCTTCCTTTCCGTTACATGCAGCATTTAGCAGATATACTGTGTGTTTCTGGAAAGGACACATCGGAGAAGCCTGTAGCTGTTGACAATTTGCATATATTTTTAGGGGGCAATAAACACAAACCCCTGAAATACAGCGGTTGAGTTTCATTTACTAAGAGGATCCACCCACTTTTAAAACAACACGTGAGTACCATAAGATTAGTTTACTGCAAGACTAAAATAATTTTTTCTTCCCAGTACAAAAAAAGATGGTGTCATAGCAAGTTACAGCATCTCTTCAAAAGTGGGATCCAACACACACCTCAAACACTACATTTCTTGTGATCCCATTCTGAATAACCTTTGAGATAGTATTCCCCCCCCCCCTTGCAGGAAACCACAAACAAGGACTAAAGGCAGTACAGTTTATCATTCTTCTGTACCACCAATTATAAAGCAGTATAAACCTGCATTAATTTCTGGAGGAACTGTCCCTTTCATCATCTTGTTTTTTGGGGAGAATTAGATTTTCTAACCTTGACTTTGCATCTCTATTGCAATGGTTTGTATCTGTTTGAAAACTCATTGTCACTCCTTCCATTCAGCATTACTGACAGAAACTGCTGGTGATTTGTCTAATCTATCATCGCTTGCCATCCTGGCAAGCACCAGATGCTACAAGAAAGACACCAGAAATGCCCACAAGAGTGGACAATAATGCAATAACAGCTTTCCAGGAGGCTACCCTTGCCAGAGCTTTTCTTCATTGGATGCTGCACTAATATATGAAGTTATATCCATGGAAAGTGATGTGACATCCATACTTACAAAAGATAAATTTCTTCATCAATCCTGCCAAATATTTTGCCTCAGTGACCTCTTGTGGCAGTGAGTTTGAGAGATATTAATCTAGCATTGTGGATGACAATATTTTTCCCATTTAAATGATACACAATTAATAAAAAGAATACATAAGTTAAAAAACTCATGGAGAACACAACAGTTTCATTATAGTGTGATCTTTGAGTAATATATACAAAATAGAGGGTATGTGGGTTTTTTTAGCTTAATATGTGTATACACTTACCATTTTCTGGCCTGAGAGGTAAACTAACAGGTGGACACAGATTAGGCATGGTGTTCTTCAAGTCAGCTAAAAGCAGAAAAAACCAAAACATTTTAAAACAATTACTCTTGAAGCTTTAAAATTTAATAAAAATCTTATTATTTCCAGTGTTACTTCTGCTATGTGAATGTTGCATCTTCTCACAATGAACACCACAAGTAAGGATGCAAGGCTGCTGTGCTATCTAACCCTTTTGAGCTCATACATGAAACCAGACTTCCCTAAATTTCCATATTTGTAAACATTCCTCATTCCTGCAAACACTTTTCAAAATGCAGTTATTTATGAACAATTCATTTCAGTAGTTCTGTGCTTTTTTCCATGCCTCTCTCTATATTTGGTTTCCTACATGACAAGAGACATGAGATTTTCTCTGCTTCCTGATTAGCAAACTGGAATTTCTCAAAAGGAGAATTAGGAACAAGTCAGTTTCCAGCAGGAGGCTTTTCAAATTAAAATTCAAATAATCATTCTTATTTTCCACACATGAAACTTCTCATTTGCTAACATTTCCCTTAAACATTTTGTAATTTTAAATAACAAACAAGAAGTTTCCCCTGTGCATTCGTATTTTGTAAAACACTTTGGCTAATCAAATGAGCTATAAATTCTCTACTAAGACAAAGTAAACCACCATCCCTACAGGAACTGAAGACAGATGGGACTTTCCATTTGCTTCTTCCACTTTGTACTGCCCATGCATGTAACCAATAGATATTTCTTAAAACTCAGGAGTGTTACCACTCGCATTGACAGGAGTGAAGAATTGGGGCTATCCCGAGCTCTCGTTAAAGAAAGTGCTACTATACGTTCCTCATTGACTGAGCTGCAACCATGACTATACATACGAAGTCAAATTGCTAATGAGCAAAGCTGCGGGGGCAAACAGCTCATACATCAGTTTAACATAGTATGAAACGTGGGGACACAAGTACCTTCCTACAACAGGAGACTGTGGACTAAAACCAAAGACCCTGCTTCATGGTAATGTCCCACTGCCTACGATAAATTCCTCCTTCAGATTTCACTCATTTTCCCTTTTAGTCTCAGAGCTTTCTTGTTCCTCTTCGTGGTTCCCAGACCTTCAACACACCAGCACAACTGATACAAATTTTTGTCTGCAAATATCTCCATTTGCATAAACATCTGTGCCTTTCTGTGTGTTATGGTGGAAACACATCTGAAGCTTCCCAGCAACATAAGGAAATGTCACTGTCTCTCCTAACACTCCCCACTTTGCATGCACCCCAGGCTCCTCTTCATCATCCCTCTGTCCATGAAGTGAGCAACATACTTTTTTTTTATTATTTATTTGGTCTTTTGTTAACTAGATGAAAAATAATTCCAAGAAGTGGAAGTGTATCTATGCCTTGCCGTCTCTTCTTCTCTTCGCCTTTCTACCATTCTTACCTCTGGCTGTTTCTCAGTTCCCCCTGACCACGTACTTCTGCCATTGCCTACTTTATCAGGCCTGCTGTTCCCTTCCTCTTGGTGTTAGACCCTCAGCTCATCCCTCTCCAGGCTCACACTGAGGATCCATAGGAAACCCTATAAGCTTCTGTGGTGCCCCCTCAACTCCATGCTGTCTCCTCTTTAACAAGGGTTACCCCATTGGGGAGGAAATGGATGGTCTAGTGGGCAGAGTGACAGCGTAGGACTTGGAAAAGCTCAGGAGCAAGTTCATATTTCAGACACTTCCAGTGTGAATGAGGGTTTTCTTTAAGTTTACCAACACTGTAACATGCAGTGTATTGCCAGGATATCTGATTTAGCTCTACACAACTTTAACTGGATTATCTTCATATCACATGCACTGGGCAGTACATATCCACACTTCATGCCTCCCCTCTCCACTCAGATATCAGTCCTTCTCTACTCTGCAAGAACTAAGGGAGTTTAAAAGCAGGAAATTTATTCTTTTTTTTCCCCCTATTCTGTCAACATCACCAGACCTGCTCCCATGGGAACTCACTGCTCTCAGTGGAGTTCAGTAAGGTTATGCCCATGTAGACTTAATCACAGGCTATTCTCCCATAAAGGGGATACAGTCAGTCAGGAATTTGTTTTCCTTATTGTTTCAGTTATGTTAAATCAAATCTTAACAAAGTAGAAGTAGACCCACCCAGAAGGAGTATGACAGATGACAAACACATTGAAAATTTTCAACAAAGTAATGGAGCCTTTGTTTTGCTACGGAAAACAAAATTCACTTTAACTAGGAGTGGTTTTGATTCCTCTTGAGGAAATAACGTAACCTCTGATAACTTCTCTTCTGTTTAAACATGTGATGGCTTCTTGCTGCTTGAAGAATACAGTGCTGCCTTGGAATTTGGTCCTGACCCTTTCTTTATGAAAACAGCCAAAAGTGAATTTTATAGTCAGAATCCAGATATGTTTTGTCTCACTGCACAATCCTGGTCAGGACATCTTTATTTTTTTCTCACTGCTTGGCTTGAAGAGGATGCATAGCTTCAAAAGGTTTGGTTTTGTTGCAGAATTTAAAATTGCCGCAGTTCTCCCATACAATCTAAGAAATTAAATTATACCTCTTTAAGTTATTTCTGTTCCTTTTCTATTAAAATGGAGATTAAATTGCACATACTTGTCTGCCTTGTCTATTTGTGATCCTTGCAAATGGGTCCTCCATCTGAAAGTTGAAGCTTCTATACATTGAAGCTAAATAATAAACTTCAATGTGCAGAAACCATCCGGAAAGGCCATGTGCCCTGCCACCACTTACCAGGCTTTTGATACCAGCCGAATGGGTGTATTCTGACTTCAGCACCTGGTGAACTACAATTTGAAATCTGCCAAGCACTTCTTGTTTCCTCAGCACACGTCTGGATGCCTAGGCTATTCAGAGTCAGGCACATGATCTTTCCACCTGCCAGGGAAATACATGGTTATAGAAATGATGAGGAAAATTTTCCTCTTGTAGACAGTATTTTGAGGAAAGTGAATACAGTACGGCTCCACATTTAAAAGGAATTCCACTGACTTAGAAATCAAAGGAGGGAAATACCTAAAACGGGCCAAGTTTAACTGTTGTTGAAAAGAGTGTTGAAAAATTGCAATAAATTAAATATGAGGGAAGGTGGGTAACCAACATTATAACCTGTTAAGGTCTCTAGGAGTATGTCCACTGATCAGGACTTCTTTGAGCAAGCAGCCCTTTCTCATTAAGGCATTCCTGGAAATTAAAAATCTGCATGTATGTTGAAACATGGCCCCTGCTTACATCAAGATAAAAATTCTGATTTTCAAAGACCTAGTGCAAATATTCCTGTACATGAACAAAACGGAGGGCTTGAAACACAGCTAGCAGTTTCATTCAAGATTTATCCTAGCTCATGTTAAAATCTCTACTGAAAGTTCTCTTGACTGTATGAATGCCAGGAATGGATGTCTGAAATGCCACAGATAATAAATATTAATCAGATAAACTAAGACGTGCAGTTTTGCATGTTCAGTGCTTTAAAATCCTTAATTTATTTTAGAGCTATTTAAAGAAACTTAAAGTCATACTCAGTTAAGACTTCAAATTTCATATGGTCACATGGACGTATGAAAACTGTCAACTATTTTTGATTTGCACAGTAATTCCAATCTAAACTACATTGGATTAATTTTCCAAGCTACTCATTTTTGAGTGAGTGAAAATTTTGTCTGCTCAACAAAAAAGGGAAATAAAAATATATATTTATGAAGTGTTCAAAATTCCCAAATTAATTGTAAAACCATCATATCCTAATGGCCTCAGGGAGAGTTGATCAGCACATGACACTTCTGAAAACAAGGCTGGCCATTTTAGTGGCCTACATCTGAATATGGAATAAAATATTAAAAACTATTTTATTGACTTTGACCTGGATGGCATCCAATTTTAAACACCTGCTATAGACTTTCTTTTAAACTGAGCATTTCCTTCACAGCCAGTCGAGAGAAAGAAAATTATATCCAGAACAGGATCCAGTTAATTAAAGCTCTTAATTACCCTATAGTTGTGTCTGTACATCTCTCTCCTGACTATAGAGGGAGCATTGGCTGACAACACCCCTTAACTTAGCCATCTCAGGTGAGTAAAATATGTTTGTTTGACTTTATAATATCTTTATATGATTATATGATTTATATGATTTCCTCAGACTAACAGAAATGCTACTTGAGATATCCTAAGTAGCTAAAACACTAAGGAGGAGAAGATAGACAATCTCTATCCCCAACGGATCTTCCTCAAGTAAAAGACTAAAATTTGGGAGCAGGCAAGTTCAGACATCAAAGAAAGTGAAAAGGCTATGCTGCCCCAAAGTATCCATGGACACTATGTGCCTAATATGCATTTAATTTCAGTAACATTTAGGCTTCTAAGTCCCTTAGGCTTAAAAAAAAATGAAACAAGCAAACAAAAATTTAAAAAAAAAAATCACAGAAAAAAGTCAACCAACATTTTGGAAAAGAGGCTGATAAATGAGAAGTAACAATTCTCTGGAGTTTTATCAGTTTCAATTTCATGCTGTTAGAACCGCAGCCTCTAATGAAGTTTCTTTAATAATTTCTGAGATGTGGAGCGTGTTATTGGACTGAACTTCTAGAAATGCTTATGATTACTCAAAACGCATGAAAGAGAGTTGTGTAAGATCTGTGAGGGCTTTTTAAGTACTGTTCACAGCAAAAGAATGGTAAACTTTGTAATAATGAAGGAAGATTGAAATTATTTTTAAAATAAACATTGTGACAAAATACCTGATTGCTGGGAGCCATTAAAAAAGCCAAATCCTGTGCAACAGGGGTCAGCATCACACCAACGCTCACACTCAAAAAAGCTGGGAAAGGAAAAATATCATTACGTTTATTATCAGTAGTAATCTGCCTCAGTCATGGACAAGGGAAGAGAGGATACTGCATAGAGAAGACACCAAGAACCTGTAGGGATGCCTTTCATGATAAGACCACCTCATGGTTCTTCATACTGCATTGACACTTCCATCCATTTTCCATTTGTAGATGAAATTATGTTCTATCAGTACACACCTACCAGACTACATCTAAGAAGTTAGACTTGTATTTTGACGTCTGCCCTAAAAATATCAGCTTACATTAATTTGGTGTATTATTGCCAAGAGATTTAACTGGCCAGCCAGCAATTTAGTGGCAATATAAATAATAATTCACATATATATCATTACTAATTATATATATTATTATTTATAACTCAATTATAAATTTCATTTAATTCATATGCTTTTTTTTTTCTTTGTTAAATATTCTCACATAATGCTTCTCACAATATGCCTGATCCCCTTCATCTGTGTAACAGGGCCTTGGTATTCCAGGTATGATTAAACTTCCAGTAAAAACAAAGGAACAGTCATGTCCTACCCATCTGAAACAGCTTTCCTGCTCATGTCAGTCTTATTCCTCACTGATATCCCAGTTAATTTCTGGAATGGTACACGTGTGTAGAAGCTCTTCACAGAACTTTTTAGAGTGACTGGAAGGAAGAAGAGAACAAAATTGGAAAAATCATCTTAACCTTGTAATTTATATATACTGGTCAAGTAATCCCATGGTAAACATAAAGTTTATGTTTCTATGCTACAATGGTTTTGATCCATCCAAAGGTAATTTTTACATCATCACAGTAAACTTTTGACAGTTAAGCCTGAAGATGAACAAAAATCCAGCAAGTGAAGGCTCTAAAAACTTATCAAAGTACATCACCAAGGAAAGACCTCTAACCCAGGGCTTCTGTTTCTGAGACCTGTATTGGTATTACTCCTTCCTCAAGGTCTGCAAACTGGGGAACAACTCCAGATTGGAAGACTCCAGTGTACTCATGCATTAGTCAACTTGTGCTGCACTTTGAGCTCCCCCAAAAGACACAATTTAATAGTTTCATTCAGTTCTACATTTTTCACAGCAAAAGTATTTGTTCCTGTACATGAGCTCTATGACAAAATTATTGAACTTGCCAAGCATTCAAAGAGCAGAGGTTAAAATCCCCATGTCTATAACTCCAAATATGTTAAAAAAACCCCAAACAAACAAACAAAACCCCTCCAAAACCACCACCAACAAAAAAACCCCAAAATATTACACTCAACAGTTTTCAATTCTTGCATTGCTTAACTACAATGGAAATTCTAGTGGTTGAAAATGGGATTGGTGACATTCCGATTTTATCCACATTATAAAAGGATCTAAGTCCTGGCATACAAATTATTTGGCATCTCTGAGTTAGGAATAACTGAGGTAAAGAGTAGAACTCATGGTTAATATCTTTTCATTCTGAATGGAAAATGAAAACATACCCGGAACAGCCTGACCTTCCCTTGCCCCATCGCGTCCCAGGACTCATTCACACATTCAGATTTTTAATCTCAGAATCAAGAGCCAAAACACTAGCTTGCATTATCAGGGTTAGAGCACACATTATACATCCAAATGCCCACACTTGCCTATTTTATGATACAATGTCTGTGGTTGCTGGGGTAGCACAGTTTGACAGTTTTCTGGTATTTGATCGATGCTGCCATCGCAAATCTGTGCCTCTGGATAGAGGGTGCACACAAAGTATATGTCTGTGGTGTTTTGAAGATCTGCCATTCGACAAAACTCATCTTCTTCTGCACAACCTAGGAAATAACATTACTAAGAGTTATCCACACAAGGGTTTCTTCCCCTGTCTATTCCTCTTCATGTCTTCAGCACACTTAAAGCGACCCATCAGCAAACAAGTAAAAGTGTCAATGTCAATATTATTCTATTATGGTGCAAGAGGAACAGGGACAGATTCTGTTTCTAGTGACACTGAAGAGCAGGCTTACCTGGAGAGCGCAGAAAAGGAGCTAAGAAAAATACATTCCCCAGCTGTGATTAGCTTAGTGTATTGGCATCACTGACACTGTGATTTATAAAGATGTCTCTTTCTTTTTAGTAAATTTTACATACAAACTTTATAATCATAAGAGAGCTCTGCATCAGTCTTGGGTCTCTTACTTTAAGGAATAAAAAGGACAATGAAGTCTACAATGTCTAAGGAAGCTTTTTTAGGAAGCCATTTCCTTGTAGCAATTTGCACTGATATTTACCCCAGGCTAATGCACCTTCAGAAAAGAAATGTCAAACCCATTTCTTAATTAATGTAGTGATGTCTTGTGTAAACATATATATCAACGCTTAATTTTAAACAGGCACAGGTCAACCAACTTCTTACAGTGATCTTCCTGCACTGTTTAGTGCTCTCAGTTCTGCCTTCCTGGTAGTCAGAGCTAGAAAGTCTTCTCCATTTATCACATCAAAATATATGTTATCATTAAACACAAATATCTGAATTTTACCTTCTTCTTTTATCATTATGTCATCTGTCTATTTGGAGGGGTGCATTTCAGGAACAGCCGACTATTGCCTAAGCTGTATCTTCTACTTGTCTTGCCCATAAGAGGGATACCCTGATGATGGATGATGAGTACCCTTTCTGCCACAGTAGACAAAGATTGTAAGGAAGAACCAGGTGGCCCCATTAGCAACTTCCATGAAAATTTTGTGGGTTTTCCCCCACAAAAAAATAAGTTCAGAGTTTCTACTCATCATGATTATAATACCTATTAAAATATGTTAATTAATTATTATTCCCTACAAAATCTCCAGGATGTCTTACGTGTGAGACACCAAAGCACAGCTTCCTCTGCTGAGTACTTCTGCCTGAAGACCCAATACTGCTGGTAAGGGAGAGAATAGTTCTGGTCACTTCGTATCTGGCTGTTGTCCATTAGGTAGAAAAGATCCTTTGTGGAATCTGAGATTCAAACAAACAAACAAATTGCTCAAACCCACCAAAAAACCTAACTATGATCTGGAATAAATTAAATTTATTTATATATAAAATTCTGCCTTTCAAGGTAAAGCAGCTGCAACCATTTTGTAGGGCTAGCATACAGTAAAGGTTGCTTTTAATAACAGAATTGTCCACCCACGGTTGTTGATGCTTGTGCGGACAACGCATCCTCACTGAGCTGCACTGCACAATATCGCATTGTCAGATTATTTCCACCACCCAAAAACTAGGTGAAAATCACAGCTCCTAAAAATAAGAAGGTTCTCTGTACTATGTCATGCAACACATCAGCAACACAATGAAGTATAGTGCCTCAGAGGATATTTACAATACCTTAATCAATTTAGTTTTATTAATCCAAAATACAGCAGTTTCCTTATATCCCCTTGGGCAGATTTTACACCTCTCAATGTTAAAAGTTTTCTTAAAAAGCTTAATACCTATTTCGGTCATTTAACCTTATTTGTCCTAGTTTATGCTCCCACAGACCACATTAAATAACTTCTTTCTGTCACCTGTCTGTGATCTTTAGGCATGTATATAATGCTTTATATCTTCTGAGCTCCCTCTGAAACAATCATCACAGCTATTTCAGGTTGTTTTCAAAGTCATCCCTTTAAATAAGGGTCCAAGTAAAATATTGAAAAAATGGACACTCCTCACTGATCTCTTACAATACTCCAATATTGTGAGAGATTCTGTTGTTTAATCTTATGTGCACTGAAACAGCTAGATAAAAATGAAAATAGGAAAGTAAAGACATGCTGATGACTGCAGTTGAAATGCTGAAGCAGCTACTGACAGGCTGGGAGTGCACAATAGCTTTGAATTTTCTATCAGAAAATAGAAAACATGATGTTATCAGGTGCTTTAAGGATGATCATCAAGTAATAAAAGATACAGAGCTTTTCCTTACTTGACATTTTCCCAGACACATCCATAACTTTTTTAAAAAGGTGACTTACAAGTCTTGTTACCTCTCAAGACTTAACTTCCACCTTCAGTTTCTCTTGAAACAGTTTGTGCCATGACTAGGACTAAGGGATGGAGGAAGAAACCACATTCCTTGCATACCTTCAGGTTTTAATGATATCATCAGACAAGCGAGGTAAACGGAGAACCCTGAGGGCTGCCCTCATGCCTTGGCAGGTAAACACAAGAGAATTTCCCCCAATGTATTAAGTGCAGGTTTTTTTCTCATTTTTAAATCTAGACTTTAAAATATCACTAATTGTATAGGAGCGCCACTAGGGAAATGGGCATTTTGTTTTACCTTCCTTTCAAATTACATAATCAAAATCAGCGATTATGTTAAGATTTTACATGTATTAAATCACATGCTCAGGTATTCGTTAAGGCTGTTCAACAAAGATTACAGTTCATTAGACATGAGCCAAAGGGCTCTTAACAGGACCCACTGCTCTCTTTCTCTGAGGATTATGGTGGAAAAGGCCCAAAGGAACTCTAGCAACTTATTACAAATTATTTTAGATATATACGTGACTTAGTATAATGAAGAGCAGACCCTGGAATAATAAAGGAGCTGGAGAACTTCACAGGTCTCTCACTCATCACGCATGGAAGAAACACTTGTGATTGCAGTTTCATCCTGAGTTCCTCTAAGCCTCATATTTACGTTCATATTGTCAGTAGTGGTAAATATGCCCAGGTACCCAGGCTAAGGTTTTGATTCCTGGGTTCACACAAATTTTTTTCCCAGCCAAATAATAATTCCTGAGTCATTACAGTTCAGTAAGCCTGGAAGAACAAGCTTTCACAGAACATTTTAACACTTTCCTTTCCAGCCTGGCCTGGGAAGGTAAAAGCAATAAAGACAACCAGCTCACATGTTGAATGTCTTTCTCAAAACCTGTATTGGACTTCCTGTCTAAGATAAATCCTCTGGACTTCACGATACCTATATCATTATGATACATATATGGCAATATATGATATTATCTGGTTAAATTTTGCACCCCCCCCTGCTATCTTCTGCTATCTTCTCTGTCAGCTCTTACTGTAATACCTGATAATGTTAGATCTTTCCCTGTATTCAAAGGCGTAGCATCGCATGCAGAGGTTTCAGTCCGGGTGACCATATCAGAGCCTGGAACACAACAAGAATTAAAGAGCATAGTAATTCCCTTTATCTTTCTTCCATAAGACAAGATCATCCTTAAAGTGCACCATTTAGGAAAACTCCTTAGGTAGTTCCACCAACTGACAAATCAAAAATGAGTAAAACCATGTCTGGGAAAAACCTAAACCAAAATACACTGATTGGAGCATAAAAGCAAATGCCATATCCCCAGTCACTACTCACTCAGCACTGGTGCTCTGGACACTGTGTGCATTTATAAAGCAGTCTCACAAATTTGTGCAAGTCCTGCACGTAGGTTGTGACATTGAGAAAGTAAACTTGCAGAAACAACAATGCTAATAAAAGTACTCCAATAAAAGTAACCAATCTAGTTACGTATAACATGCCAAATTATTATGGTATCTGGACACTGATGGGCCAAAGGTAAGTGTCTCCATGATACCATTTTTCACAGCTATTAGAAGTTATAAAGTATATTCTCAGACACAAGAATTTACCCAAATTTCAGGAAACTGACAATAGCAGAATTACTCCAGATTACACCCATCCCTTGCAGAAAAGACTTTCGAGTACTGTCTCAATTTGGACAGTATAAAATAAAGTGAGAATGATACTTCCATTAAAGAAAACACACCTGCCACTCTCCTTCCATTCATCATAAGTTTTCATAACAACTTCTGTGAGGTAACTCACCTCTCCACAGATAGACTTGCTGAAAGGTAGTAAAATTTCTTTCTGCCTCTTCTGCCAACGTAGAAGCTAATAAAGAAAAAAGTTTGTTAGAATAGGTCCTCAAATTAAACACGTAGTATTGAAATGCTCAGAAATTACATTAAAAGCACATCACTAGACTATGCTTCACCTTATTTACAATGCAAGACCCTAAGGAAGAAAGTCCCAGGTGTCCTGGTGTTAGTCTGGGTCCAAGGTACCAAGGCTTTACTCTATTTTCCATCACTGCTTTTCCTGTGCAGCTCTGGGCATCTATCTTTTTGCACTAGTTCCGGAGTTCACCTTCCTTTCAGATTATTGGCTTGAATCTGCCTAAATTAAATACTAGAAGCATTACAGGGTAACATACTAAACCCAACACAATGTTGACTTCCATTAATGTTCACACAGTAAAATGTGTGAGGTCCATGTAACAAGGCACCCAATTAGAGAATTCTTATTCTCTTGTGGTTGTACAGATACAGATCTACTTGAGAAAAAAGCACTGAAGTACCAGAGCTGGCTGGTGAAAAAGGCAGAGTCTATAGCAGATTTAAAGAAAAGGAATGTAAATCAAGATAATTCATTGACATACTTCCACTGAACACTTTCCCTCCCACGGTGAAGGAAAACGTCTTCTCTTTTTCATCATAGCTCACACCTTCACATATCCCATCTATGACAGATGTTGGTGCTGGACTCCAGCTATTTGCATTGCAGATCAGCACGTCTGGGTAGCTCATCAGATTACACAAAACGGTACCTAGGTTTAGGCAAAGAGAGAGTTGCATCACTCCAATAATGCTATGCACCTACACAGAGCTTTTCACCCAAGCATCCCAGTATTTTCTCTAAATGCCAATTGAATCTGTGTCACTGACATAGATATCCCTGTAGTACTGCAACCCCCTCCCCCACCAAAAGAAAAAAAAAAAGAAAAGAAGAAAATCAGAGCCATACGTTCAAGTTGGAGTACTAAAGTTAGCTATTCATACCTAAACCAGACATTCGTAGCCTACTTTTCAAAGATTTCAAGCACGTACTATTACCACCTAATAAAATACTACTATTATCTGATAATACCCAACAGTGTTCTCAGCACTTTATAACACCACAGAGATATATTCAACCCTTTGGCCGTCTTACAATCTCAGGCTCTGAACCAAGAAAGCACTTATATTTTTACAGGGATGGTTTCCTGGATTGGTGCCTGATTTCAGTCAGTCCAGACCTGAGTCTCCCCTAGCGTTGCGGTGTGAGTCGGGGGGACCAGCACGCTTAAGGCCAGGTCTTCTGGTGTCAGTCTGTTACAATGTCTAGACAATGCTCAGGGTCTTAAATACCCTCTCTTTTTGTTTTTTTTTGGGTTTTTTTTAGTTATTTTTATGGACTGGGTATACAATATATTGAATAGTTTTGTTTGGTTTTTTTAATAAAATGCTAGTCCAAGTAATGGACCGTATTATTGATCCAAATAGGTCATTCCCACTAAACAGAAAGCTCTACAACATTCACCTTTTCCACACCCCCTTCTACACCCACAAGTACAAGGAACCCAAAAAATTTGATGGTAAATATAGAAAGAAATGGACTTTACAAGATTACCTAGAATATTTTGATGCAAAAAAAAATATGAGATGCTAAAACATAAAAAAATTTCCTGGGAAAATTTGCTTGACAGTTTCCAGAGAGAATGTTTTCTCAAATCCAGGATCAGTTTCCACTCAAAACTAGAGAAGTGTTTGCCACATAGCAGCCAGTGGCACATGTCTGGATTTGTAAGATCCCACCTTTAAAAACTTGAGACATTTAAGCTAGAACTTCACATTTCCTACAGGAAATGGACCTCCAACAGGAAAGTTGATCCCACATGAGCTCAAAAAGAAACTACAAAAAGCAGGTACTGCCATTACGTGCTTAAATTTGCTGGGCAGAAATCTGGGTTCTGCCTAAGTCCCACCTCCGCCAGACTCCATCCATCCCACTCCCACCTACTGTCCTAGCTGGACACCCAGACTTAGGAGATTATAGCATTCCTGCGTTCAATAATATAATATAATTAATATAATATAATATAATATAATATAATATAATATAATATAATACCCTGCTTAGCATCCTCTTTTCCTGCTCCAGAAAGGGACATGATTTACATTTGCACTACAAGCACTCTGGAGGCATCATCTTAATTCCCCCATCAGCTGAAAGGCACCAACTTCTGGCAACCAAGCTGCATTACATAAGGAGAGAGGCTGGTTTAGAATGATTTATCCCACCGGATACAGATGTCTAAACCAGGTCAAAAAAATTATCCTTTTAAAATGTCTATTCGTCTCCAAGAGCAGCTTGCCGCCTCAGGTCTTTATCTCTAGTGCTGCAGGCCATGTCTTGGGCATTACTCAAATTCTACCTACACTGCAAAATGTCAGTGATGTAGAGGCAGGCTGCTGACATGCTGGTATGGTGTAGAGGCAGGCGTATTGTGTCCAAAAATGAGTTCTACACAGTTAGCGTTCATTTTCTACTGCTGAATTTTTTATTTTACAGTTAGACAATACCTCCATCAAACGCAATCTGACTCAAGATGAAGCCATCACAGCAAGAGTCCCTGCTGCAGGTCTGCCGACAGAAGAGCTGTGCATCAGTCAGAGATGTGCTAGCTGCTGAGAGCACCACGGAGCGATACACACCAGAAAGCGTATTCTGAAAACTTGTCCTTTCAAAGGTCTTGAGTCCAGATGAGTTAAATTCTTGCTCTAGGTAGACAGAACAGGAAAGAAATGTTCAAAAGAGGAGATGGCATGCTTTCGGATTGCCTGCGGGCTGGAGCTGGTTGAAAGTTTTATGATTAAAAACTCAGCCTTAAAAGTCCCTTTCTGGACTTTGAGTTTCCGATGCAAGATAAGATCATCAAATGGTTTGGTGCAATTATACCTGCGTAGTTGGTCAGAAGGTACTGCCAGGGTAGGAAAAACAGTCCACTATACCAGCAAAGAGCTCCTAAATAGACGTACGCAGTAAGGCTGATAATATTCCACTTTCAAGCACTATATTAATAACTCCCAGGTATAAATGAAACAAACTTATCTCATTAAAAAAGTAAACTGTGTAATTTGGCCAGCATAAATGCATCAGGCTTCTGCCGACTAGACATAAGTAAGAGGGCATGATTCATGGCTCTAATTAGCAATATCAACAGAAATCTAGAGTAGATCTGGTATCAACAAGATTATGTTGATTGCAACATGCTCAGGGGACTTGTATTTTTTCAGGTGAGACTTAGCTATTTATTTTTGTTCTTAGTAATAAATGATGACTCAGAGGTTTGGATAGAAGTAAAAAGATACCAGTAACAGCAGAAAGTTTTGACTCAAACCCTGCAGCATTCTGCACTTGGTTGTCCTATTTCAAATTTGGCATGAGCCTTGAAGTTGGACACACATTGGATGGCAGATGCAGTGGTATCCACTACATTCAGGAAAAAAAAATAAAAAATAAAAAAAATTATTAGTTCAGTTGAATCACTTTGAGATTCACTGGCGAGCATGTTATTTCTTGGCTGGTACATCAGCAGGACAACTCACAATCACAATTAATGTAAACTGTTAAATTAAGTACAAGCTGGTCATTATAATGTCTTATATATTCAAATAAAGTGGTTAAGAAAGAGAAATCATAGTACAACAGAAGAAACAGAATAATACTTTTGACAGAATTTGAGTTTTTGTGGGACCATCTGCTAGAGAAAGCCATCAAAATGGCTTACAAAAGCTATATTCCTAATTTCTAGGGAACGACACATGAAGAGAAGGTTTGCTGAGGTTTCTGAGCTATCACTAAGCTCTGAAAAGTACTGTGCCTTCATGAACACAGATGTTCCCCACATCTAGTTATGATCCCATCTAGAAGTAACTGCAAGCCTGGGCACAGCAGTCTGACATTAGATGAGTGATTTGCATCCGGTACCTCTCTTCAAATAGACCATCACCACATCTCCCTCTGGATTCCTGACATGAAGCAGGCAGCTGAGACTACCGATGCTGGTGGCAGCGGGGTTCCCCAAGACACCTTGCACCTGAGACGGAAAACAGGCATGCACAATAAATACAACCTAACTGACTTCCTCTCCTAAAACACATTTTCCTTATTCAGAAACTCAGGGGGAGGAATTAGCACACACGGTTTATAACCACCACAGCTCTGTGTGCCCCAGGGTGGACATTTTTTTATTCTGTCAAACTGAGATCTTGACTCTGCAATGCCACATTGCTGTGTTCAAAAGCAGCGAACAGGAAGATGTTACAGTGCTAAAGAGCACATGATGCAAACCCTGGACCAGAGGAAGGGACTGAGAAATGATGACTGTTTCAAGTGATCTGATTACCAACCTGGATAGTTTGGACTATCCAGATGAACCCCTCTCTATTAAATTAAACTGATTTCCAGACTGTGGGAGCTCAGCATGTTTTAAGACCAAAAGTTCTGTGTAAAACACCGAGGCATTCACAGGTCACTTTTGGGAACATTTGGGTGTAGTCTCTTTACCAACTTGCAGGAATTTATTACTGCCTTAGTGAAGATCAATGTCCAAGGGGTCAAGTAACAGCCTGTACTCTGTGAACGCTTTCTACTTATATTGAACCTACAGTGCTATGATAAGCACATATTTTTAAATAGCATAAGTTTTACCAATCCAGAGGTGGTGCAGTTGAAGTTGACTTCAGCAGCACTGTATAATTCACACAGAACTTCAGCACCAGCAGGAGTTACAGTGGCAAAACTACATGCGTCTTCCCTCTCACAGCCTGAAAAACAGAAAAGAAACCTTTGGTTTCCTAACATTTCATGTGTAAAATTTCTGCTACAAATTCCACTGTTCACTGCCATTTACCCAGTTTTTCATACCTCCTTCAGACTGCAAGGACATGAATTTCATCAGCCAGATGAACTTTAGTATTCAGCTATTTCAGTAGAGGGTTAGGTTTTTAAATTAATGCAAAAAGTTGTTTGGACATTCATCACCTGATGATACAAACATCTGAGCTAGTTCTAACCACCCACCCAAATATTTAATCTCCACTGGATAATTTTGCCTGAGGCTGGCAGGGACAACTCTCATAACTCACTTTGCCAGCACATCACGTCTGCCTGATACAATAACCCCATGGTAAACAGGTTGTGATAAATATCAGAGTGATAGGAAGGAGGGAAACATCAAATTCTTCAGTTGTGCTGGCCACCTCTGCAGGAATCACCTGGCCAGTGTAAGGCGGCAAGCAGCCGTCCCCCTCCAGATCTGGGAGTGGCTGAAGATCCTTCTGCCCTTACACACACCACTCACGTGCTCCCACAGCTCTGCTCCTAGAACAGGAGGTGAAATTTTTTCCAAATATCTTTAGTATAAAATCAACCAGCTTAGATCAAAACATCCTCAGATATGTAAGCTAATCTGCCTGATTTTATAGGGAAGCAGAAAGGGAAAGGTTAACCCATACCCTTCAGTGAGCACCCCAGCAGTAATATTTTGTAGTAGTGCTGCCATTTGACAGTGGATGTAACTTATAATGAAAATATAGGCCATGTGCACCAAATCAGATTGCTTGTCAAAGGGGGCATCTTTTCCTCCCTAAGTTCATTCCCACAGTTGTCTCAGCTCAGTGTCTTGCTTTTGAAGGTCTCTGGTTCCAGAGGAAGGTACAAGAAACCTTACAGCATACAGCTAGGGGATGACCTGGTGCAGGAAAATCATTCTAGTAACACATATTTGATGGTTGGACTTGATGATCTTAGAGGTCTTTTCCAACCTTAAAGATTCTATGATTCTATACAAGGCTCCATCTATTCACTTCTTAGAGTGAGAGATGACTGCTCCAGCTAGTCCACACTACGTGTCACCTAAAGCCACTGACTTTGTCAGACTTCTGTGATGTCTGCCCTACAAACAGAGTGGTTTTATTTTGAAGGCCACCCCTCTGCCTCCCTTCACAAGTCTGAGCGTTAGGAGACAGAAGGTAAGACTGATTCAAAGCACGCTGAAAGCAGTGCAGTCATTCCCCTTGGTTTTACATGACTCTGAATCAGTATAAACAAGCAAACATGATGTATCCAGATGTAATGGAGTACGTACACTGTATGGGTCAGCAGAGGAATATCTCTGCACTCCTTATAATACCCTTCTGACGTAAGCAAGGATGATTATTCCTCTTTTATGTGCCAATCAGGTAATTTGGGAAGAGGTGAAAGCTTGGTTTTCACATGTCCTAAACACCTAATCCTTCTTCTGGCTGCACATCTGAAAAGTCTGATGAATGTTTCCTGGTCTGACTCTCAGCTTTCATCCATATTGCAGAGGATACCAACTGGCTTTAAAGCCAGATGACTTGTCTGAAGCGGTATGTAAAGTCAGAGGACTTCTTTCTGGAAAAAAGACCAATCTCTTCCCTGAACCAAAGTCACCAAAAGTTGTAAATATCTTGCAGTGAATTGGTGCTGAACTGCAAAGTGCATAGTTCATCTAGGAACTTAACTATAAGCTCATCCTATAAAAAGATTAGTTTTTTCCATTATGGTTAGTGTTGTCTCTACAGATTTTCTGAGAATTTTCCTCACCTGAAATGCACTGAAAAGCTGGACTTTGCAGGTCTCTCCCAAATGACTGAGACTGGAGAATTTGAGCTTCTGACCCATAAATCAGTCTGGAGGCAGGAACTCTCTCAAATTTTCTGAGCACTAAAAAAAAAACAAAAAACAAAACAAAACAAAACAAAAAAACCAAAAACAAATAAACAAACAAACAAAACAAAAAAAAACCCAAAAAACAAATCAACCAGGTACTATTATCAGCTTCCATGCTGCAGAGAGACAGAGACTTTAGAAAATAAAAATTCATGAGTTCTGTAGGGATCAAGGTTTGCTCATTAAATGATGTACCATCACCCCACAGATAATTTAGGAGACAGCTGGACTGAGGATATAATTTCTATTCTGCAAAAACAAAAAAGGTATCACAAGATCTTTTAAAAACAGTTAGCCAGAAGTGGGCTGAGAGTTTATGTTCAAGTGAGACTTGTCTTCCCGCAGCAGACTGGCCATCTGCCATTACTTGTTCATGGCACAGAACCAACTATTGTGTCAACAGGGGAACCAACTTTCTGCAAAACAGCCACTGACACAAGCGCTAGCTCCAACAGAACTTGGCTAAAAAGGAAAACTAGGAGACCTGTTTCTTGTGCATAGGAGCACAACACCACTGATCTCCACCGACTTGAGGCTCAGGGATATATCCAAGGCATGTCCCACAGGCTCCTTTTTGACTCCTTCATTCAACCTACCACTCCAGACTGTCATGTTACTTACCAAAACTTTTAATCTACTTCCCCTGAATTGGACCCACTTCACCTGAGTGTGAGGAAGTGTGATGAGCAGCACTGTTCACAAACTGGGAAAAGCTTATGGGGTCTAGAGATGCTAAACCCAAAGGTCCCTCAAGGGGATGAGGAATCCAAATTAAGCTTCAGAAGGTTAGTCACTGGGTACGCCCTGAAGAAGATTATAGTCTAGTGAAGGGAACATGGTGGCACCACCACTACCTTGCTCAGGTTGCTATCTGCATTACAAAGGCGTGTTTTGTACAGTGTGTCCATATACTAATATCTTTCAGTGAGCACGGTATGTTAGGAGAAGGGAAGAACATGATGACTTAGCATCACCCTTGTGTTGACCAGACTTGTCCTCTAAATGCCCCAAATGGATGCAAAACTCTGGCTCGTTGCAGTCAATGCATGGCCTAGACCTACAAATGCAAAGCAGCAGGAGCCCTGGTCTGGTCTCAGCTGCTGGAGGAGCTGGTGGCTCAGCTTTTCTCTCACGGGCACAGAGTCCAGCAGGAGGGTCCCAGGCCCCTCTCCCTGAAATGTCTGGATAAACCACAAAATAAAAGTCAGGGATAAGTTCTTAAAACAGCCATCTGTACTCTTACAGCAAAACAGTCACAATCAAATCAGAAGCAAATGTCCACTGTTGTCAGGGCTGAGTCAGCAGGTGCTTTTGATAAAACCATCATTTCTGCTCAGAAAAAACATGATGGCTAGCCAAATACTTAAAACAAAAAAAGGAAAATAATAATAATAATAATAATAAATAAATTTAAAATAAAGAATAAGAATAAATAAAAAATAAAAATAAAAATAAAAATTTAAAAAATTAAAAATAACTAAAAATAAGAATAAGAATAAAAATAAGAATAAGAATAAAAATAAAAATTAAAAATAACTAAAAATAAGAATAAGAATAAGAATAAGAATAAGAATAAGAATAAAAATAAGAATAAGAATAAAAATAAAAATAATAATTTTTAAAAAATCCTTGCATTCCAGCTAGGCTGGGGAAAGGGATGAATGATGGCATAAACAGAGGTGGAAGTTTTTTCCTTCCTAGAAAAACAGGACACCAAAATATAAGTATTAATTTAATTCTGCACTAAACTGCATCTACATCTGCAACTTGCTGTGATGGCTGGTTAAAAACAGAGTTAAGGTATTTTCATAAAACTGAAAAAAAGCACTGGTTTTATGTTGTTTGCTGTCCTTGTTTCTAATGCAAAATTCAAAATAAAAAATGACAATTTAAAATATTTTTCTTTACTTCTGTGTGTGTTTTTTGGTTTCTTTTTTTTTTGTTTTTCCTAATTCTGGCTTCATCTCATCCCTCCATTTTCTCTGCAATAATATGGGAGAAAATATAGAAGAGATAGAAAGGGTAATGAAACATTAAATTGAAAACATTGCAAAACTAATAGAAAAATTGCTTTTTTTAATTCTTGAATTTTGTTTTTTAATATAAAGAAAGGGAAAAAAATTGCATTCCTAAAGCGACTCTGTCAAAGAAAAAAGTACAATGAAAAATATTGTACCAGCTTGCATTTTCATGAACTTGTTTGTTCACATTTTCACATTGCCCTCTTCTCAACAGAAGTATAACTACTAAACCTTTTCACAGGCTCAGTGCGCAGCAGAAATTCTCCTTACTCCTTACTCTTACTACAGAGTAAAGCTCTAGCTCCCACCCCTTTTACTGCAATAAATGTTAAGTGTGGTTTAAAATATAACAAGAGAGAGAACTAGAAGAACGAGCATGGATTGTTACAGCTTATTATTACGCATTCATACAAGGAAATTCTTCCTCCCACTGAAGACTCAAAAAACAAAGAACATTTGGATTATTTATTGACCCTGCCCAATGGCAAGCCTCCTGTCAAAGCAAGATCAGTCTTCAGACCCTGCTGTCTTGTTGCGTGCTGAATTCAGTAAAGGGAAGTAGAAGGGGTAGGAGGAAAAGTGAAAATAGAGATAATCAGTTTTACTTTTATATAATGTTTTCTGGAAATGCAGATTGATCTTTAAAAAAAAAAATTATCCTGTAAATTATTAAAAAACAAACAAACAAAAAACCCAACAAAAAACAAAACAAAACCAAAAACCCACAAAAAAACTCCAGAACAGCCAGACTTCTCGGGTGTTCCTTTTTGTTGTTTTTTTTTTTTTAAACCCTAAATTGTCAACACTTATAATTATTTATTTGTAGTGAAATCTTCTAGCATGATCCACAAAAACACACACAGATACCTACAACTGCTCCGTCCTGGACAGTGTCAGAACTGCTCTGGCAGGAGGGCTCAGGGTAAGACGCTAACAGGAGAATGAAGTTGCTGTGAGTTCTCTGCCCAGAGAAACATCCCAGTTACCCCATGGCTGACAGCAACAGAGGCTAACACCTCATGTTCATACCTCAATCAGTCTCTGAGAATGCTCAGAGAAAAAAACCAGCTATTTTAACTGAAGATAGTTTTGCAACCTCTTCACAACCAAGGGCTTTCACTTCACACTCCTTCCACTGATCACACTTGTCATAAGACATCGTTTAATTCAGAGCACACCATGACATCAGTTTCTAAACTGAATGTTCCATTAAATTTGATACCAATCATATGATGAATAATAAAAACGTCTGGAAAGCTATTTTTGGGCAAGGCTAAAGCTTTGGGGCTGAGAAGCATAATTAGACCTTACTGCAGTGAGCTTGAAGACTGTTTGATGGATGACTTTTTTTTTTTTTTTTTTTTTTTTTTTTTTTTTTTTCTTC
>VXBL01010149.1:82276-151093 GCA_013400195.1 Aramus guarauna | reverse complement strand
TTTTTTTTTTTTTTTCTCCAAATTATTCATCATTGAGAACTGGCATTTTGCAACTGTGTTCAAGCAGAAATAAGTTCCCCCAGCTTGCAGGGATATGTTCACCAAGTCAGATACCATACAGCTGGAGCAGAGAGGGTGACGTTATGCTGCAGCTGTGAGGTCATTGCCAAACACAGTCTATTTCACATAAACACACCAATGAGTGATAATTTTACAAAGAAATTCATCATTCTGCTTCTTTGCCATTAGCCCTCTTGTTATTCTTTTGGGTTTCCAAGCAGAGAGCAGCAGATCAGCATACATCAAGTGTTGTCAGCCATCTGAGAGTGCAAGAAACTTGCTTCTCTCTCTTCCCTTACAGGAAATGACTTCTCCAATGTAGTAAAAAAATACAAAATTAAGGAGGAATGTGGCTTAAGGCAGAGGCCACAACTATGGGAAAGTGAATCCCCATAAGTTGTGATGAGGCTCCTCAGAAAGATATTTCACTTATGTGGGGTCAAAACATATCTAAAATATTCTTCTGACACTTACCTATGCACTGGTAGTCTGTAAGGAGATCATCTGTTTCAGTCCAGTCCAGTGATGCTCCAAAACTATCGACGCAGAAGAATTTATTACTGTCAGGGTCTTGCTGGGAAGGTCTGTACTGGCCATCTTCATCACACTGCAGACCCTGCTCATTGCTTTGACAGTACGTGATACCTGTTACAATTAAACAAGAAAAGAAAAAAAGGTACTTTGATAATGCTGTCAATGGGTTTCACAGAATGATTCTGGTTAGAAGGGACTTTTGGAAGCCATTTGGTCCAATCCCCCTGCTCAGGCAGGTCCACCTCAAGCCAGTTGCCCAGGACCATGTCCAGATGGCTTTTGAACATCTCCAAGGTTGGAGACTCCACAGCCTCCCTGGGCAACCTGTGCCAGTGCTCAGCCACCCTCACAGTAAAAAAGCGTTTCCTGATGTTCAGAGGGAACCTCCTGTGTTTCAGTTTGTGCCCATTGCCTCTGGTCATGTCAATGCAGTAGGCCAATGTTTCAATGCTGTAGGACAAAAGTGCTCTAAGTACAGCAGAGATTTCACTGAAAATTAATCTAGAATTTGCTTTGTGTTTCATGCTCTAAAACATGGTAGTCTCACTGCTTTGTTGTTACTGCAATTCATATTCCAAATATTCTCAGGATTCTCTGCCACGAATCAGATCCCACTTATGCTAAGTACTGTGAAGCAAAGAAGTACAGAGAAGGAACTGTATTTTCCTACTGGTTTGTTCAGTGCCTGCTGCAATGGTCCCATGAAATGTCATGAACCACCGCACAAGGGCCATCACATCAATTTGTTATCTGTTCCCCCCACACACACACACACTTTATTTTAAATTCTCCCTTTCAGTAGGAAAGAAAAGGTCTTTGCACTCTATTCTTAAAGAATGAAGAACTTTGATTTTAATTAGCAGCATTTTACCCAGCTACTTAAGAATTTTAATTATTTAAAAATCTTTAGAAACCAGGTATCTGGGCTCCACAGAGAAAGAAATCTGGAAAACTGATCAACATCAAAGGCAGAAGCAGAGAATCCCAGGTGGACTGAGCCTGACAGGTTAACCACCTTGATGCCCTCCTCCTGAGATGCTACTGAAGCAAACAAGGCTTATCTATGGGCAAAGAAACCACTAGAGTTTAGTCTGACATATCAAGATGTAGCAACACCAGCATTGTTTGAATTCAATGCACCCAGCCAGGAGCTAAGGTAGTTTAGGAAATGCTTCTCCTGCCTCTGGGAGCAAAACAAGATAAGCAGCATAGAGAACACGTCAGCCCTCCCATTTTCCTGCGCTGTGTTTGTGAGTCCATACTTTCCTTTTTTTATCTGGCAGCTAATTCAGCAAACTCATCAGACTTTATAAGGAGACAGCAGGAAAGGGAAAGGGAAAGGGAAAGGGAAAGGGAAAGGGAAAGGGAAAGGGAAAGGGAGATAAATGTGTACAACATGGCCCTTTGGAAAGGGCTGACACTCAGACAAGGTGGAAACCAGGTAGAGAGTAAGTTTAGTTGCAGGCACTTGAAATAAGGAAAACTGCAAGTGCAGTAAATAAACCCCGTAAGGATTGTTCCTTTTAAGCACAGGAGTCCAATACCTACACCAGGAACACATATGGAAATGAAGAATGACAACTTTAGCCAAAAGCTAATTGATGTCAGGGTGCATTACAATAAACCTGGTGTTTTGGTTTTTTTTATATCCCACCTAAGAAATTAAACAGGTTGAAACAGAGCAAAGCAGTTGCGATACCCACCAATACTCCCACGAACCCCATTCTTACTACTCACTTTTATTTTTATCCATGAGCTAATGCTGCAGACAAAGCTGAATTTGCACTTAAGTGATTTGCTTTACAGAACTGCATGCAAAAATAAGTCATTTAAACTGAATACACCAACTTGAGGGAACATATCGATAATTGTTTTGTGAGAAGTATTTGTATTTGCAGGGGAAAGAGCTGCATAAAGACAAGACTACTTTAGTATTCATGAAAGTGACAATAAGTGAAGTATGTAAAATGTTTCTCACTGATACTGAGTACCCAGATATCATTCCTGAGGTCAATGAACACGTCTCAAGGAACCACAACATCCTGGATGAGACTGACCACTCGTTTCTCACACATTTTTTGTCAAAACACCAGACAGCATTGTCTGTCTTTGGAAAATGTCTTTGAATGTATGCAGAAGAGATCACACCCACTCAAAAAAACCCAGAGGGAGGACCTTTTGTTTTTTTTTTTTAACTTACAGATGGGAGAAAAAATCCATTCATTGTTTGAAGCTAGAATACAAAGTGCAAGGGAAGAAATTAGTTCAACTTACAGTGATCAGCGCTGAATGCCCCATAGGAGTTGGTAGTTTTGCCCACAGGACACTTGATACAAGAGGAACGTCCTGTCTGATGCTGATAGTAGCCAAAAGGGCAGGGAATGCATTCCTCTTTCTGGAAATGGCTGCCTGGAGGACAAACAACTGCAAAGAGAATGACCACCTTGTTAGTCTTATGGAATCCAACCAGTTCAGGCACTAGCACACATAGGTACAGCCATGTAGGTACAGAATCACAGAACGGTTTGGGTTGGAAGGGACAGCAAAGATCATCTCGTTCCAGCCACCCTGCCATGGGCAGGGACACCCTCCACTAGACCAGGTTGCCCAAAGCCCCATCCAACCTGGCCTTGAACACTTCCAGGGATGGGGCATCCACAGCTTCTCTGGGCAACCTGTTCCAGTGCTTCATCATCCTCATAGAGAAGAATTTCTTCCTAATATCTAATCTAAATCTACCCTCCTTCAGCTTAAGGCCATTTCCTGTTGTCCTATCACTAGATACCCTTGTATATTTATCTACGTATACATATATATATGTACATATATAAATAAATATATATATATCATACTGGTAGGCTTGCCATAAGCTTCAAGGTCTCAATATACATATTTTTAAGTGGGATAATACAGGTAAACACTCCCTAAATGTTCATTAATCTCACCAAAGACTGGAATATAGACCATCATCGTCTTTTCTCAGATCACACTAAAAATGTTCTTGAGTTAGTGCACATCAAGCTCTTTGGAAAGGCCAAGTCCAGGCCTGATTTCCATTTGTCAAATCCATTTGTAATAAGACAATGCACTTTGTGGCTAGGTTGTGAAAGAAAACAAAGAAATACAAGCTGCGATCAGAGTAACTTCTACAAACACTACAGACAGAAACAGGAAGACTCCTGGGAGTAGAAACTCCAAAAACATCATCCAGAAACCCACCATATGGTAACCCTTTCATTCAGAATTCCTGGTAATGAAATTTTTGGTAAGCACTTCCAAACTAAACAGAAATGGCTGGATTAAAAGTCACTAGTTGTGCATATGACAACTCAAATACCAACCAAAAAAATATTCTTAGTCTGTCTATATATAATTTTCAGAACAAACAAGGAGTAATATTTCCAGCTGACCTGGTACATATTACAAAGAAAATTCTTTGTCTTCTGGGAGGTCACGAAATACTGTCTTTCCCTTCCAGATTATTCGAATGAACATTAAAGCAGAAGAGTTGCCGACACATTTGCAGGACAATACCTTGACTTGTTATTTCACAGCTGTTTTCCAGATGTAGAGTTCCTTCAAAACACTATCAAATGTATATTTTGGGACTTTGACAATGTGCAAATCTTCACTTCTGTTTTTGCGCTATGTCTTGACAGTAGTTTAAGTTTTTATGAGGGAGAAAAAATAATGGAAAATTGGCCATCCCCACTACAACTCCTATGATGAATTGCTGTTCTGGCCAACACGCCGGAATGTAAATTAATTTAACTTATAGGAGCATCTAAATTAGAATAGACTAAAAAGATATCTAGCATAAAAATGATCATATCTTCCTTCATCTGTTCTAAATAATCCAATGGGAAAGTCTAGGATGACACAACCGTGAGACTGAAATTTTCCTCCCAAGTACATATCAAGGCAATTGCTTTACGTATAACACATATCTAAAATCAATTACAGAACAAAAAAATCCTGGATCGGACATAATTCTCCTTTTTCAGGCATATTATTTAATACACAAGAGTGTCTGATAGATTTTAAAGACATTTTCCAACACATGCAGAAAGGATCATACTCTTGGCAAACGAACAATAGTAGCAATTGAAATGAGTAATCCATGCCTAAATTGAAGACAAAATGCAAAGGGTGAGGGAGACTAATTAAGCAATTAAAGTTTAAAAAGGAACAAATTAAGCTTTTCAAAGCATCCTCCTTTTTTGTAGTTATAGTCATGATGTGGAAGTGACGTCTGTGTCTCCAACCACATTTTAAGCAAGCAAATTGCCTTTTGCCTCACACATTAGATTAAAAAAAGGGCACAAAGAACAGTAAAAAATGTTGGTGCACAGACATATGTTTTCTAGACTCTGTAACTCTTGAAGGCACGTGCCATTTCAGCTATAAGTTACATCACATAGAGGTTGAGCTTGAGTCTAGAAATCAGATAAACCATCATATTGTACTTCTTTCAAACTTTAACATTCATATGTTTTAACAATGTAGGAAACTAGAAAACAGCCTTGAGCCAAAATCTCAGAGCTAAGCGTTAGCACTGGGCCCAAAATTTGTATCCCTAGAACAGGAAACAATAAATAATAAAATAAAATTTAAATTTAAACACCCAAGTTGAGTCCCTTGCTCCCGCACATCAGATTTGTAACCTATCCTCACTTCGAACCAGACTTGGGCTTCTGTGTACCTGGGGAACAACAGGCTGTGTAGCAATTTCCAGGCTAAAGAACAACTCACGGAGGAAACACAAAGCAACTCTGCGCAGGGGTTCACAAGAGCTCCTTTTACTTAAGACCAGCTCTCACTACACTAAACATGCTTAAAGACTTATAATAACTGATCATTACCCAATGCTTGCACTTCTCTTTCCTCCCCCCAGGGATAGTAGAAAACTTTGGGATATCAGATCCCTGGTACAGACATTACAAATGAAGTTTGGAGCTGCCAGCTCAGCTATAAATCTAGCACTTAGATTTGGGTTGTGCTCTGCTCAAAGCAACTCTGATAGAATTGCTTTATATAAAAATATATAATAAACCAGATATAACTCACAGTCTTTGGGCTTTCTCCTGAAATAAATGGGGGGAGCAGGGTTGAGTTCACAAAGCTACCTTCTGGACAGTTTCCAACTCTCTTCTTTTTGACTCTCACCTTAGAAAAGAAAGTGTCTTTTGTCCATTTAAAATTTAGCTAAAAAAACCCCGTTACCTCAGACTCTTAAGGAATTATATTCATAAATACCTGTGAAGTAAAGTAACTCAGTATAAGACTGAGACAAAGAAAAAATGTCACAGAAGAAAACCTAACACATGATAAATGTTACTGTCCTGGTTTCAGCTGAGATAGAGTTAATTCTCTTTCTAGTAGCTGGTATAGTGCTGTGTTTTGGATTTAGGATGAGAATAATGTTGATAACACACTGATGGTTTAGTTGTTGTTGGGTAGTTGCAGTGTCTACACCAAGTCAAGGATTTTTCAGCTTGTCACACCCTGCCAGGTGCACAAGGAGCTGGGAGAGCAGAGCCAGGACAGCTGACCCAAACTGGCCCAAGGGATATTCCCTGCCATATGACGTCATGCTCCGGGTATAATTGGGGAAGGTAGCCAGGAGGTGGGATCGCTGCTTGGAAACAGAATGGTTGTTGGATTGCTTTATTTACCTTTTGCACGTGGTGAGCAATTGCATTTGTGCATCTGTTGCTTTATTATCATTATTGTTATTATACTCTTCATTTGTTATCCTATTAAATCATCTTTATCTCAACCCGTGAGGTTTTTTCCATTCTCTTCTCCATCCCCTTGGCGGGGTGGAGGGTGTGAGCGAGCAGCTGTGTGGTGTTCAGTTACTGGCTGGGTTTAAACTATGACAGTTACCCATTTTATAGGCAGAAAAACATGAAACACAGCTACAATAGATGCAAACCTAAAGAAACAGATGACTGTAAGGAAAATACATGAGAGATGAAGAGGTAGGTTTGCACAAGCTGCATGTTCCTAAATGAAAAATGTTAGGTTTATTAAGAACACCAGAAAGCTGCTGCTACTAAGAGCTGTTAATGCTTCCTGAAGCAATGGGAAATATCACAGTGAAATAAAAAATCAGTAAGATCAGGATCTGAAAAGACAATTTGTATTTCAATAAGGTGGAACAGGAAAGGGAAAAGAATAAAGAAAAAACCCCTATCACCCTCACAGAACTTTTATTTCTGTAATCACAGGTGATAACTTCTTATTACTAATCCCTACTAATAGTAGAGAAACAGACCCAGAAGGAAAAATTATCAGAATATACCCATAATGCAAAATAAAACTGAATATATATCTATCTTAGAGGAATCAGAAACTGAATTCCTAAATCTCCTGTTTAGAATAAAATAGGCAGTCCTGCTACATAAACCAGTGTCCAGCAGTGTGTCTACCATGACATCTTAGAATATAAAATCTCTGCAAAAAAACTGGAGCAGAAACTATCTCCTCTCCACATCTCTGTGATAAGTCTGTTTTGCTCAGTGCCTTTTTCTACAGCTGCCTGGTTCAAATATGTATGGACTAACTTACAAAGCAAATTAATTCACTGCTTCCTCGAGGCCTTTATCCCTGATAGGAAATATTTGGCAGAAAGATGCAATGCTTTGTAAGTTCTTCTGGTTTAAGTGATGGACTCTACTTAATAACTAATGATACATTTAATCAGTACAAGAGTACATCTTGTTAAGTAACTGCAAGTTTTTACAGACTCTGGATTCTCAGTAGGTATTAATCTTTTTTCTGCATGGTGTATTTAAATAACCAAAATCTCAAGTGTTTTGGACTATGGAGATGAACTGAAACTGCAGTCAATTTACCCTTAAAGATCCAAGCTGGAAACTGCAGCAGCTCAAAATTGATTCATGACTTGATTACTTCTAACTCTTTGACCAGGCATTAGAAATGTCTCCTAACCTAAGGAGAAACACCATACCAAGCAGGGAGCTAAGTTGTTTTCATGTATTTTGATTCGCTCTTAGGGTCTCTAACTTAAGCTGCACAGTGTTGAAGTTTTCCCATCTGCAAATATTCACCATATTGGAAAACTTATCCAATACTTGCTACTGTTGATCCTATACTTAGAAGTGGTACGTCCCTCCTCTGTTCCCCTCCCCCCCAGAAAAGATAGACACAATGCATACATCCCAACTGACATCAGACAGACACAGATTCACTGAGGCTAAGTTGGCCAAGGAGAACAATGAGGGTTGCGGTGTAGGAGGGCTGATATTGACAGAAACAAGAGCGGGAATGTTAAGGCAAAGGCTCTTTGCAGCATGATCTGGCACACAGGAGTGCTAGGCGCAGCCATGGGGACCCGTCGAAAAGGTAGGTTTGGCAGCCCTAAGCAGGACATTGACGGAAAGGCAGTCATTCCAGGGAAGCAGACTAAACAGAAAGAAAGAAGATGAAAAGAGGGCAGAAGTGTAATCAGGTCCGGGTGTTAGCCTACACCAAGAAAGCTTCTATCTGAGCTGGATGGACTTGCCCCAGGAATTCACAATTTCAGGACTTTTGCCATTTCTGCATCTAGATTTCTATTCTGGGTAATATATCATCATCTGAAGCTCCGGATCAATTATTGTTGTGAAATCTTCTTATTAAGGATCATGTACATTACAGAAAAACCTTCTAATACCAAACAGATCTAAAAAATCGCCCAAAATGCTTGCAAAATCTTCTATACTATGTCAGTGCCATGATGCCTATTGCCAAATCATTGGTTCAGCACAAGGACTGATAAGTAAGCAAAGCACTAATTCCCACCTCCCCTCAGATCTGTCATTCATGTTGATGTTTCACGCCTTTCACATACTAACCATAAACACATGCTCACTGATGATTTTCTAACTTTAGCTTGATACCGATTCCTAACAGCATCAAAGAAGGGAAAGCTAAACTGAGACATACCACATCCTTGTGAATTTCGGACTGCTTGCCCAAGAGATGAAGTTCTTCGGAACCCGCTTCTACATCCTAGCTGCACACTCGGAGACAGATCAAACTCTTCATCCCAGGGAAAATCAATGAAAGAATCTCCTAAGAATTGCTTGGAGTCCAAATGCAGCAGAAAACCACCATCCTTAATCTCTTTTATAAATGCTCCAATCAGGTTTTTTCCAACAACTGCATTTTCTAAAGGGGGAAAAATGCAACAAAATAGCATGAAAGAGATTTCCAATATGGGAATGGATGGCCACATGGAAACCGATGAATTTTAAGTTAAATGCGTAGGTAGATACAGAAATACAAGCATGTTAGCAAACAGCAGACAAGAATGAATCTGTACAGTGTCTATCAGATTAAAGTTCTAATCTCAATATATGTAGAGGATGCTAAATAAACAGAAAAAAACCCCCAAAACACCACCAACAAAAACACCCAAAGGCATATTCAAAAACTAAAGCAGAGAACAGAATTTGATTTCTAAGCTACAAAAATTCACTAGATGAAAACCAGGTTTATCTGACCTTCAGACTTAATTTATTCCTGTTTTTTTCAATGGGTATCATTTGCTTCTTTTCCAATATTTTGTTGGTTTGTTTTTGAAGGCCAACATCTGTAACAATATAATAATTGCCTTCCATTGCACTACTGAAATTGAACATATCCATCTCTGCAACAGACACGGTCTTCACAATTGCTGAACCTGGCCTTTAAAGCTGGAAAACAGTGCATACCTTTCCTACTCTCTATATTAGTTGCCCGCACAGCTTCCCTTCCGATGACTTGTGCAAGGACAATTTCCAGTGCTCAGTCAAGCAAATTCCCCAGTTTGGTTGGACCAGAATTACTAAAGAACGGCATTGCCAGCTGATTTTGTTTGCTGTCACATTCCATTTATCCCTGCAGGCTTTACGTCATTGAATGAAATGTTGGTGCGGTTTACTTCTTCAAATTCGCAAGACAAGGGTCTCCTGTAGCTACAGGTGATGGGCAGCCCAGCAGCCCAGCAAATGGGAAGTTCTACATGGTATATACTTTGAGTTTTGTGGGTACACCAATGACCTGGGACACTGAGTTTTCACAGGGAGGATGTCATATACACAAAGAGAGCATGAGGAATGTTACAGATCACACGCTGTACAAAGATTATTATTCTGTGACCTGTCCAAGGCATATAACTGAGGGTACTGCTGCCTTCTCACATGGCGAGCTTCCTAACGTTGCAGTGTAGCCCAGGCGTGGCTTCTCAGTCGTGCAGGGGGAGAATTTCAGAGTCAGGTACAGGCTCCGGCGACGCAGCGCTGCCCTCCTGCCGCACTGAACGGACCTCAGGCACGTGATGCTTTTTCTTAAAGATCATCCTAGACCTTTAATACTGAAGGAGTCGGTGCCCTTTCTTCCCAAATGTTGGTCCATAGCCAATTGCTGTTGTGTAGGTGTTGTTTCCCCCTTGCAGAGGAGGGATGTGAGGTTGTTACAATTATGGGCTAAAGCAAACAGACCTCACATTAAAGCTGGCAATTGTGTCCTCATATTCTCAATGATCTGCTTCCTCCAGATTTAAGCAACCTATCCTACTGCACTGACATATGCTAATATCAACAAAATAGCACTTAGTTGTGTTCAACCCCAGGCCAAAAATGGCGCTTAGCTTGGAAGGAAGTAACTGGAGGTCACCACATAAACAACAACACTTTGCAAATGTTCTGCCAGAAATTATCATTGAAAGCAGGAATAAACAGATTAGCCTTTTATTCAAGCAAATATCCTTCTGAATTGTCTAGTGACTAGCTGTAGCAGAATTATAAATATCCTTGATTTGACAGCTGGAGGGAATTCATGCGTAGAAAAGAAGCAGTCAAACCAGTAACCACCCACTTTGGTCGTTAAATTTCCTTTAGTCGAAAATGGTTCCCTGTGCTGAAAAGTTCTTAACATTATCATTAAATATGACCATCTTATGACCACATTACGTATCCATGCCTATATAGTATCCTTTACATTCAGAGTACATAAGCAAGTGTTTAACTGTAGTACACATCTTCACACATTGCAAATAGGCACATCCTGTAACACCTCAACAGAGAATAATTCAGTGCCCGACAGACATGTCAGCCACAGGCTTGCTGTAACATCTTACACAAGCTGCACTGGTCCAGCCCTGCCAGCAAGGCTGGCCAGCTTGGGACCACGCTTCCCTGCTGACATGGGACCTGGCTTCGGGCCCCGGATGAGCTTCCCAGGAGCTTCAGCATGCTCTAAAGCATGGCAGATACAATACGCTTCCTGGTTATGCTCCTTTTTTGTTGCACAGTTTTGGCAATTTAAACTACTACACATCTCACACTTTGCTAGATTTACTGGAAGTTCTTACTAAGCATTTCTCCAGGGCTTGGTATACCTTTAGAGACCTGGATTCTGGGGGAACAATACCTTTTTTCACATACAGAAATAACCTGCAAATAGTTGCATCTTGTGTAGTGCAGTGGGAAGAAGTCTGATTTAGGGTTTGCTCCTGTTGAATGAAACTATAATTTCAACATGAAAAGGATCATATCATTACTTAGAGTTTATACTGGCCAATGAAAAAGTGAGAGAAAAGATAAATATTTTTTTTTCCTTTAAGGAAAATACAGACCACAAAGACACAGCTTAAAATATCAGTTGTATAGAGTAGGGATTGATTTTCTCCAGTCTCAGTGATTGGAACTGTTTACTGTATGTTCATCCACCAAAACCTCATTTTTATAATCATTAGTATTTTTGCCTGTTGAACACAAAAGAGAGAAGTTGCTGCAAATGTTCCTCACTATTTTAGAGCTGAGGCCTAAGCTACAAAGTCAAATGGCGTAATATCCTTCAGGATGGGATCTGCACAGCCTCGGATTTTAGTACATGAAAATATCTGCAAGAAAAAAAAGGTAATGAAGCATTCATGAGTGATTTAGGTTTGAGGCTCTCCGTTGGGAACAAATGCATTCTGCGCTTCTGTTCAGCAGTTTTTTTCTCAGTTACTTCACAGGAGAAAACAAAAAGCAAGACTTCTTACATGTAAAGAAACCAGGAAAAGAACAAAGCTATTTTCGTAACGTAGACTTTCAAATCAGAGAACCAATTTGCTCACTCTGTGTAAATACCCTAGAGAACACCTCAATCAGAAAGACCCAAAGCTGCCTTAGAAGTAGAGAGCAGGGTCCCAGTTGTCTGATCTCCCCAGACTAGGCTCATTCTGCCTCTTCTGAAACCATACAGTCATTCCCTGAAAAGCGATTTTAGTACTGGGGACAAATTATAGTGTGGAGAGGGTAAAAAATGTAATGCCCTTAATGACTTTCAAAAATAAAGTTTAATATAAAACCATACACATTTATACTTTGATCCACCTTCTGCAAACTGCTTGAATATTTATGTTTCCCTTATAATCTGGAGCAACAGAATGGATGTAAACATAAACAGACTGCAAACCAGGAACCACACCACCGCTGCAGCCACTTTCTGCGTCCTGAAAGCTTTCGAACTCGGTTCTGATCAGGCAAACCCTGCTGTAGGGCACACTTGTCCAAGTCCCAAAGTTAGAGAGAAGGACACGTGCAGGCAGAATTATTTATATTTAGTTCTGGGAATGCCATTGCAAGGCAGTAAAACTGGAGAAAAGCTGGCACAGAGGGCATTCGTACTCAGAATATCTCTTTACACTTTTTTTTTTTTAAGGGGAACACTGACTTCTTTGAAAGAAGTTCCTTACACCATCCCTAACTCACTTGGGAACCACAGCAAAGATCTGCCAGTCTGTGATCACTATGTAATTCCTTTAGGACTTCTGAGGTAAGGATCATTCTTTTGTGTGAAATATATAATAATATAGAATATAGAAATAGAAAAAGATAAGGAGAAAAAAAGAAAGAAATGGACAAAAACCCGTGGGAGAAATCAGTTATATTTTTAGCAATGTGTGAATTGTGTTTCTCTGAGTCCAACCCAATAAGGAACACAATCTTTTCCACCACTGCTGAATGGAAATTAACATCTGGGACAGCTGAGCTCTTGCCCGATAAAGTAGTTTCCAATCTCAGTGAAAGAAGCTGGGAGAGCCAGTCCTATCTGAAAGAAACATTCAATTATAGCTCCTTTCCACCGTGCAGCCACAGCCTGAAAAGATAAATATGTCAACACCAAAAGCTCAAAAACACAACTCCAGCATTATAAAGACTCTTTCTGTGAGCATTTATACTCCATTGTTAGTGCCTCCTAAGAGCACAGGGAAGCAAAACAATTAAAAGCAAAGTAGGCTTAATTCACAGAAATCTCAGAGGAAAAAAAAAAATTACCAATATCATGTAAGTCAGGGAGAGAAGCTGCTGGGATGTTTTCCAGCTGAGTCTTCCATGTGACGTTCACCCCCAGGCGGTCCACACTCAGACATTCAACATAGACAGTGGAATCATCACAGACAGAAACCGAGCTGGTATTTCCAAACACATTTACCTCGAATTCAAAATTAAATGAAACCACAGTTAGTCAACCTGAGAATCTTCTAGTTCTTGCCTTTCCCTATTCAGTTGCATTGTGCTATGCTCAAAGGCAACATTTTCAAAAGAGCCTGTAAACACAGAAGTAAAGGTCAGAAGACATAATTTTAGCAGGTCATTTACTCACTGTAAGAATACTCAAATGGTTCTCTTTCATTAAAATATATTTTTAATAAAATTGGACTGATGTAACATGACTTCAGTGCCTACAATTAAGCTAATCTGCTGACGAGGGGTCAGTGAGAATAAACATCCTATTTTCCCAGCTGTCCATATGCGAGTGCTGCCAATCTTGACAGATTTTGGGGTATTTTCTGCTCTTCCACTTCTCTCAAATAGGCAAAGTTCTACTTTGCATCTCAGGCTTTTTTAAATTAAAAAAAAACAAAAACAAAAAACAAAACCAACAACAACAAAAAAAAACAAACAAAAAAAACAAAACAAAACAAAACAAAAAACCCAACCACTGAACAGCAGAAAACAAGGAATTGAAGTTACCTGGAGGTGACACAAACCACGAGCCTTCAATTCATCTAAAATAAATATCTGGAATGCCTGGAGTAATCCAGAGTAGTCAGCACTACAAGTCTTCTCAGGAGGCAGTAGTAGTTGAAAGTGTGTTTGAGCTTGGACTGTCTGAAGTAATTGGAGCTCTAAAAAATAAGTAGAGAGGGCATTTAGTAGCCTCACTATTTAATGTGGAAACTCACTTTCAAAGTTACTTTGAGAAAAAACAACATTGATTTGGCATTTTGATCTTGCATCAATAGCAACTCCTCATTTCTAGGTGAAAGCAGTAGAGTTGTCCATAGGAAATAATAAGCAGCAAGAGACATGCTTGATAAATATATATATTGTGCATTAGAGAAAAAGCCAGGTGATACAGTTATATAATAATGAGATATTTTACATTGGAGCAATAACTCACAGAAGGATAAGGAACAATCTGGATCATTAATGAGAATTTTTTATAAGTCTTGGCAGATAGGAATTTCCAGAGAACTAGATGAAAGCTGACATTATGCCAATACATAGAAAAGAAACAGGAAAACAGAAGTTATTGACCTGTCAACCTCTGCTTCTCTCAGACACAATCATGAAAGAACTTCTATTTAAAAAGGAATTAAATGGTTAAAGCAATTAATACTAAAAAACAAAACAAATGCTTTCAAAAATGTAGCTTGTCAAATTAACGCGGAATCAAGTTTTAGGAAAGAATAAATTTGCACAATAATGGCATTGACGTGGACATCTTCAAGGGTCTTCCAATTTTTTGGTAGCAAACCAAAGTGACACAAATCACACAAACCCATGAGAAACTTGTGAGCTCAACAGTCACAAAATGTAAATCTATTTAGCCATTTTTTAGCCAGAATAAAAAAGGTGCTATTTTCTTGTCTCCACTGCAGTTTCACTGATCCCAGGCTTCATGGAGGGTTTGTTATCTCACTCAGCACAGTGGTGATGCTGCCATGCCACCTCCAAATGGAGCTGGCTCTTACCCTACCAGCCTGGAGAAGCAGCAGAGCTCTCCCTTATTTACCTCCTCTACAGACCCTCACTGCACCACTACAAGTGTCACTGCTGGAGCACAGTTCCATCCCTCACTCCCAAAATGAGCTAGTGAGGGTGGGAAAGCCTGGAGACCATCCAAGGAGAATGGTGGGAGAGACCAGAGAACACAAAATCCTGCTTCGTCCTGCAAGGCTTAAAGCTCTCTATTTGTTTAGTTTATCAGAAAGTACTTAAGACCTGACTTAACCACAATCTCTAAGTGTACACATAAGGAACAGGAAATAAAATGTTAAAGACCATGGGTAATTACCCATTGGAACAAATTACTAAGTGTTGTGGTGAATTCTCCATTATTGTGAAGTTTTTTCAATCGCCTTCAGATGTATTGGGAATTTTTTCTTCTCTCCTTAAAACCATGCTCTATTTCAAACACAAATTACTGTGGGAAGTCCTTAGCTTGCATTAAACCACAGCTTGCATCAGATCGCCACACACTCCCCTCTGGCCTTACAGTTATTCAACTGCCATCCGGCAAACACGAAAGTTACTTCATAATGTGCTACAAAAACCTAGCAAACACGATTACAGACAGACAAAAGTCTCAGTCTGAAATTTCAAGTTTAAAATCATTTACATTTGGAATAGAAGACCTGGGGTACGACTGGAAATGTGTCAACACAGTAGTTTCCAGAATGGGTTTAACCCATTTCAGAGACGAAGAGTAGCTCCAAACTTTGCATCAAAGTTCAGCACTGCTACAAATTGCCATTTTGATCAGAATGTATCTCTACTTGAAATAATTGAAAAGGCCAACATCAATATCCAATTACATGAGCTCTGAATACTGAATAGATAACTGATTTTCCCAAGATTTAAAGTGTCGGGTTTTTTCTTGAAAGAAAAATTATTTGAAAAATACCACAAGTCAGCCAACAAAGACAACAATAATCCTAAAGAACAGACTGCTGCAGAAAGATGCAGAAGTAACAGTGACTTGATTATGCAAATAAACAGTTAAGTTCTGCCAAATTCAAACATCTGGTGCTCATCTGTTATTCCAAGACTAAGTGGTTCCATCAGAATCACTTCATGGTGCCAGCATCTTTTAACTTGCAAAGAAAAATCTGCATATAGATTGAATAACTATTTATAGCTATAGTATTACAGAAAGTGAGACTGTCTCTGGCATAGGAGCTAGCCAAGAGACAAAGATGAAAATGGCAGAAGACAGGACTAATCTACCTCACCTTAATTTAGCAGCTCCCATTTAACCGTTGTGTCCTATTATTGCCATTCACACAGTAGCTTTGTGATGAAAGCGCATTTTTGTACATCTGTTGACATTGCTCTGCACCCTTCCCAACCCACAGCAGTTCAGACATACTCTGGCAGGCCTGATGGAGCGGGGCAGCCGAGACCCATCGACGCTGCTCTACATCACACTGAAACGACGTGCTGGAAACTGCGCTGTGGAAGCCCTGGCGACACACCAGCCGGCACTGCTGAACGCTTGGAGCTTGCCCAGAAATGTTTTCACAAAATACAGCGCCGTTGAGAACAGATGAGGCACCGAATGGCGGATCACACTGCACACCTTTAGGCACATGAGAAAGGGGATATATTAGTGGCATACTCCAAAGCACTTTGAGTAAAAAGTTCACATAACCCTCCTATCAACAGAGAAAACCTAGACCCTCTGCATTACCCACTCATCTCAACTTGGATCTGGGTTGATGTCGTCATGGTTGAGTTTACTAAAGCTGACGAAAATACACATATTGACTCTGATGGGTAATGCATTGGGTCCAGAAAGCTATGTGAATGGTTTCTAAGAACAGAAGTTTAAAACAGTCATGAATAAATTTAAGCAGGAAATGAGAAGGAGGTTTCTAACCATCAGCAGAACAAACAACCTTTACAAAAGATATCCAGTGGAAACAGGCAGGGCCAAAAAAAAAAAAAAAAAAAAAAAAAAAAATCTCAATTCCTTTTAGAATGAAGTTTGAAAACTTTAAGATGAGGACCTCATTACTATGGTGTCTTCAATGGCACCAGGATGTTTCTGGTGACCCAGCAGGTCCTTAAATGTAGCATATACCTTTGGAGTTGAGCACAAAGTTTACCCTGTTAACTCACTCTACATCAATAGGGTCATTTCAACCCTGCTAGCCCACTGTAACAGACAATTATAGCAGGTTAGCTACAATTAATTTCTACTTGGCAGTACAAACCAATGCTTCACTCAATATTTGCCAAATCTCAACCTAGTTACTGAATATATCTAGTAATAATGAAACACTTCTGAGTTCTAGAGCTACAAAACATAGGAATTAAAAACAACTTCCTCACTTAGAAATAAATATAAAGAAAAAGATGTTCTTATATCATACGATTCACTTGCTTGGTACATATAGATAATTTTCCAAATACCAATCCTCAGATCAGTCCCAGCCTCCCTAGTCACTGGAGGAAGGCAAACACTGCCGATGGTTCAGGTGGAGCAACCTCTCTCTTCCCTTCTGAGGGAGATACAGAGATTAATTCCTTAGCTTAGCAGCCACTTCACTTAAAGTTTAAAACACTGCAAGATGAATCTGGAATCCAGCGTGCACAGTACATATTTGTTTTCCAACCCTGAACATTACAGTGCCAAAATAAAAGCTTTCATGTCTGTCTGAATTGCCAAATGCATTTTTTTCTAAGTCTCCTTTATAGCATCTTTTCTGCAATAACTCTGTAAATGGGGCCACTACATTCTTCCTATTCACTCATTGACTCTGTATCCAGTCTCTTTTTCAGTAAAGGTGGAAACTCAGCATCTTTGTTTAACAAACTTTTAATAAACCACTTGAGATTTTAGGGGCCAAAGATGTCACCATAAAAGAGACAGTAATACTTACCCTGACCATTCCTAAACTACATCCACCATGATGTGTAATTACATTAATATCACTTCATACAAAGTATATAAAGATCAGTCTGTGGTCTCTTTATTGCTCTAACACATTTGACTAAGCCAAACTCGGTCTCAGCCACATGCTGCTTTAGTCTTTTACTGTCTGTTCCAATGAGAGTAGGTGTGTGAACTGGGGAAATAACCAGCCCTCAAAACATGCGTGATGGATGGTTTCCTGGTGTGGTTCACAGGTTTCAGTTCGCAGTCAGTCATTTGTTCATTTAACCCTCTACAGCTGTCACCTCATTTACTATCATTATTGAGCCTGCACCATTTTGTCATTCTTCTGTTTCTGCCCCGATTTCTCGGTCCTGTAGGAGTGAATTAGAATCCAATTGAATATTGACATTTCTTCATAGGTGTTTCTAAAGATTTCCATAAGGAAATACTGTCTCCAGGACCTTCTCTGGAATGCTCTCTCTCTTCTGTCTCCACTCAGAGCGGTGGAAAGTGGGCATGAGGATGGGACATGCGTGTGAGGACTGCTAGGGTACATGGCATCATCTCTCTGGTGCACGTCAACTAGAACAAGTTGGATTCTGCCTCTGATGGAAATGATTAAGCTAATGAAAACCTCATTGCATGTACTGGGCACTGTGAAGTTATTACTTGCTGTTTACAGCTGTCTGTTCTGATGTTGGACGAGTTTATCATATTTTCCCACCACAACAGCTTTTTTGCTGATAGAGAAGATCTCCAAGATAGTGAGATAGTACTCCCTTCCCTTTTTCCTGAACAATTATTAATAGTTCCCAGGCCTAGACGTACAAGGCTGGATAGAATGAGGGGAAAAATAACTTTTGCTTCTTTATTCTTACACAATAACTAATTAGTTTAGCATGAAAAAGTTCCATTGCTATTTCAAAATCCAGGAAAATCATTAAAGATTATTTCAATCATATTTCTGTGCAGAAATTAACAAACAAAATAAATACCACAGAGCTCCCCATGTCCCATAGAGATACTCGCCCATAACCTGAAAATAGGATGGCAGCAGCGCTGTACTTGTTAGACTGATCAGCTCTGCTTCTCCGGAGAGCTAGAAGCTGTACTGGACTGCTACACCTCCATGGCTACACCACCCTAGCTCTGGAGAGCGTCACATACAACCCTGGGGTCTCCTTGTGGCTTCTCATAAAATCCCATCCACATAGCTCTCTATTGATAGAAGAGAGTTCAAAGACAATGGTGATGGTGGTTTCCAAGCTGGCTGAGGAGCTATCTAATTGACTAAAATGCCTTACAGCCAGTTGGGCTGACACAATCAGATATTTGGTTGGTGAGCATGTGTTGTTCTGTATAGCAGAATCACAAAAGGAAATCGAAGCAATTTCTTATCCTGTGCTCATTTTCTTAAATCTGCCAACAGCTCTCATTTAAAAGAAACAAACGAACTACGGCAACAGTAGTGTCCTGCAGGTTGAAGGTTTTCTTTTTACGTCTCTAGTTTCCACTAATTGTTACACCTTGGAACATAGCTTTAGAAAAATTTTAATTTGTTTTGCTTCACTTCAGTGATGGGGAGATGTATAAAGGCCATTGCAAATTAAGTTTATCCAAATGTCTCCATTTGGACATCTCACTGGAAACCATGAGTGAACTGCAGAGCTTCGCAGCTCTGGTCATGCAGGAAATACTCTGTGAATATGCAGTGTTTTGGCACATCCTTTTCACAATTTGGTCACAAGCCAAGGGTCAGAATAGCAGAAGCATACATTTTTCAAATTTTATTTTAGTCAGTTGAATGGCTTTTAATCCCAGAGCCAGCTCATACGGGAACAGGTTCAAGTTTGCAGCAAGCTATTCAGATTGACTTTTTAGCTAAGTTTAATAGAATCATAGAATCATAGAACGGTTTGGGTTGGAAAGGACAGCAAAGATCAACTAGTTCCAACCCCCCTGCCATGGGCAGGGACACCCTCCACTGGACCAGGTTGCCCAAAGCCCCATCTAACCTGGCCTTGAACACTACCAGGGATGGGGCCTCCACAGCTTCTCTGGGCAACCTGTTCCAGTGCCTCACCACCCTCACAGGGAAGAATTTCTTTCTAACATCTAATCTAAATCTACCCTCCTTCAGTTTAAACCCATTACCCCTTGTCCTGTCAACTGCTTTGATTTAACCAATTTTATGAATAAGGAAAAATCAAAGATCCATTCCCTTCTCCTTTCTCCCTGGCAAAGCACTTGAAGAAAACTGAGCATTGTGCCCAAGTGTGCCTGAAATCTGCTATAACACAAAGATAAGCATATTGCTTGAGTAAAAGTCTCTATAAAGAACTCACTTGCACATGCAGGTCTTCCTCCGCTTACTCGTGTTCCTGGCACCTCTTCTCCATTGTCAAAGACACACCAGCAGCTCTCTTGATCCTGGCTGCACTGCACAGGTGAGAAAGTCCCCTTGTCCCCTTCACATTGTGGGATGTAGCCTTTGCCAGCTTCTCGTAAAACGGTTTTAGACTTCAGCATATTACAGAAACTAGGACCTTTAAAGAGAGAAATTAATCACAAGATATGGAACAGAAGACAACAAAATTATTATCTGCAGAAATGAACTATACTGATGTACGGAATTCTCCTAAAGACTTTAACAGCAGTGCTTTCAGTCTGTTTTTGTGTAAGAAAGAAAGATGACTGACCATGAAACCATATAGTTTGAATTATTTTAGAAATGTGGAATTTTACTTCCACCAGGAAACACACATTTTTTTCTAAAGATTAAAGTGCAGGTTATATGGGTTTGCATCAATAGAACAGTGGAAAAAAATACTGATATTTATTTTGCATTAACATCTTTTCTGCCATAAATTTGATAGTGTATCATCTAGATGCTGATATTTTAATTAAAAAAATAAAATTAATATTTTAATAAATAATTTTGACCAAGGTCATTTTAAGTGTAACAATACAATTATTCACATTTTAAAATAGTCAAAAAGTCCCACTTTAATATCTTCGTAACTGGAAAAAAAAAACCAAACCATGAAACAGCAATATTTATGGTCTCCCTCAAACAAACAAAACAGGGACATGAGCGTGTGAACCACTCCCTGACAAGAAGACCCAAAAAGTTCAATCCAAACTTGAGACAAAGTTGATTCTTACTAATTTTGTTCATCTGCAAGTGTCAGAGCAAGCTTGTAAACCTGAGTAATGAATGATTACACAATTAATTCCTCAGTGAACGTGCAGTTACTTATCCCCCATCAGAGCTTCATGGACTTCTGTCATTGGCCCAAACATAAGAAAAAGAAAGCAGACTTGCTGCATCAGCTGAAAGTACCATCTAACTCACTATCCTCTCTTGACTAATTATCTCCTCTGTTACAGATGTTCCAGGAGAGGGTTTGCCTGAGGCCAGCAGATTATTCTCCCAAATTTTCTATGGGAGATGGCAATCAGATAATCACTAAAGAACTGAAGAAACAAGCGCAGCAGAACCATAGGTTCTTGGGCTGCCTGCGCTGCTCCGAAGAGCAGAGCCAGGGCACAGGCTCTGATTGGGGCATCCCAATTCCTATGAGCAAGTGGATTCTTTAACTTTTCGGATCAACCGTCTCCTGTGAGACCTCAACAGTTCTCTGTCTTTATTTTAAGACAATACAGGTATTATAGACCCAAGTGCATTCCATGGAGCAGTTGTGGACCATGTGAAATGGACTGACTGCAGGTGGACCAGTTCCCACAGCTCAGGATTCACTGCCTTAGAAACCTCACTCATGAGCCCAAAGAATTTTCTATGGTGGTAAGAAATGGAAGGTAAAAAATGCATAAAAGACTGTTGATCAATTTGTCTAGACTGGTTTATTTCTGGTGTTATGAAAGTAAAGGATAACTGTTTTCAGATACCCTTTCAATGTTGATGTGCTTGTATGTACCACATCACTGAGGAATTAAACTGTAAGCCCCCTGTGTTTCATGGCCATCTTTCTGAAAAGGAAAATATGCTGCAAAGCATGAGGCATTGCCACCAGCATCACAGGCTGCAAGTAAGGCATTACTCACACTCAGGATTGCCATCCGAATCTTTGCTGCCACGCTGAAATATGTCTCCTGACACAGGATCTACACACCAAATACCTGTGTCGGACCTCTGTAGCACAGCGTATTCTCCTGTCTACAAAGAATCAACTACATGTCATTGCAGAGCAACGTATATTAATGCAGACACACCACAATCCTACATCAAAGGTTGGTTAAAATATTTGATTATATTTACATTTGTCCATTAATACAACACATTGAAAAGAAACACAAAATATTAAAACACAGTCTACCTAATTTAATGCACAGATCAGGTCCTGAGAGAAGCAGTATGCAGACTGAAAGCCCATTGAGGTGAAGTTCTGGTATAATCTTGGTTTGAAATGTCTGTTTCTTGTCCATCTCAGGGCTCCATCCTGCTCACTGCCATACTTCGAGAGCATCATGGACCCTATTTTGGGATACCGGCATCCAACTCCCTCTCATCCTGACATTCTCTCACAGCTCAGGAAGAAAGAGCCTCCCAAATGTCAGTCAATTAAGTTTTGCAAAAGGACTAGGCAGAGCCACACTGTAGGAGGGCAGCGCGGGCAGGGATGGAGCTTCCTATTCCCACTTTTCATCTCAAAACTATTTAAATTCTGTCTTAGGCAGGGCAACACCTGCTGTTTGTTTTATCTTACCCTTTTCTTTCAGGTTAATAGGAATGCACAAGGGATGCTTAGGGACCATAGACTGAAACCTAAGGGTCTTTGGCAGGGTGCAAGCAAAACAAGGGAGCTTTTTTTTCTTCCTCCCGCAGTCATGTTAAATCACCTCAAGGCAGTAGGGGACAAATAGATCTGCTGTGGAGGCATCCAGCTTTGAACCGCTCTGTCTCCAGCTGGAAATTAAGGCATTGGCTCGAGACCGTTGACATGATGTCTGGCCTGTAAGAGGGAAAACATACATGCATGTTAAAATAAAATCAAGTTCTCAAACCTAAGCTAGATAAAGGGATACATCCCCAGCTCCTTCGCACATCTCCGTTAGGCTCTGCTACAGCCTCAGGCAGGGAATCTCTGATCAATGTTTGATAAGCACAGAATCACAGAATGGTTGAGGTTGGAAGGGACCTCTGGAGGTCGTCTGGTCCAACATCTCTGCTCAAGCAGGACCACCAACAGTAAAGCATCCATTCTCAAATCATGCAAGCCAAAATCACACATAGTGAAATGAAATGAATTAGCAAAACAAGCATAAAATTACTTTTTATTCTTGCAATGGTTAGAAACAAGCCTTGCTGCATGCATATCATACTAGAATTTTCAATAAATATTAATATTTGTAAGAACAGGTAAAGACAGACATTTAGCAAGAAGAAACAACTGACACTTGGGAAGTTCTGCTGAGCGTGAGACCAAGGAATCCATGACATAACGTCCTCTCTCATCCACGCACCAGCAATGACCTGGCCAGAGGAGAAAAGCAGCCTTATTTTAGATGTTGTACTGCAGTATTCCTTGTTAGCTCTGTTGAGTACTGGCAGGATTTTCATCCTCAGCAGCACTATAGAAAGTGGTCAGTAAATCTAAGTGTCCTTGCTTAACCCCAGCCAGTAACAATCACAGTTAACTCTGCCATCTAAAGATAAATAGACCACACTTGACAGCAGTGGTGAGAATGGAAATGTAGCAGCTCTGGTGAGACTCTTCCATTGCAGCTCCATCCTGCAGTGTATCATCTACTCCCAGCAATTTGGTACCATCCACAAACTTGCTGAGACTGCACTCCATCGCATTGTCCTGGTCATTAATGAAGGCATTAAACAATACCAGCCCCAAACTGACCCCAAAGGCACACTAGTGGCAGTGAAAAATTCAACATTGCCTGATTTTTGAGCCCAAATGAGCTGCCATGTGAGTGAGTCCCTCACTCCAGTCATCTTGTGGACCACTTCACCTCTCTACACTTTGGCTACAAGAATACAAGTTTTCTATCTTTTTAAAAGAATTTTGTTCAGATAGCCCAGAGCATCTTATTAGGAATTGCTCACCTGTGCTCTCATAGCACTGAGTTGGCTCCCAGTTTCCCAGGCCATCACACTGTGGGATGTAAGGGAGAAATCCCAGCTGTGTTGCTTCCCCAGCAGAACGTTTTGAAGTAAAGTGCCTCTGCCAGTAGAAATGCAAGACTATAAAAAAGTAAAAGAAAGCTATTAGTGGCCAATGCAAGATATTTTAAATGCACAGGTTTCCAAACAACTGAATGTTCCCTGTACTTTAGAAGGCAAATTAACATATGCTGCAAGTACATAAAGTCTGGTAGGTGTCCAGATCTTATATATGCATTGTGTCATACATGTAGAACAAATCAGCTTTGGGGTTGGCAGGTTAATTACACTGATTAATTACACTTGCTGAGTTGCATCTGTTTTTCAGCAAAGTTGCATTTGACATGAGTACTCTTGCACAGATCCTGGGCATTAATCCATTTAATTAAGATCTCATCTCTTTCACCTACCTGACTGTGCAGCCAGCTGGAGAGCATAGTCACTACCCGATAACAGCGCTTCAGAGACCACCACCTCTGTCCTGTAGGGCTGAGCAGAACGTAGAAGTTCTTTGTCTGTAAGCTGTATTCCCTTTGCCATCAAGAAGCTTTCTCCAAAAGGGAAGTGGGAACTATTTGATGCTAGGATGAGCTGCTCTGTCTCCTCCATAAATTTCATGACTTCCTGCTTCACACCTTCACATATACCAGGACCTGTAGAAGCAGAAGATATTTTAATGCTTTTCATCTAAAGCCAATAAATATTTGCATGTGAAAACTAGCTGGTCTTTTAATTAGCATCTTCTGCTTCCTCCTGCACTTACTTGGTTTTGAATTGCTTAACAAAGCAAGCAAACGAGACTTGACAACGCTTAGCTATATAACCACAAGAGTCCAAGAGTACCAGGAATCACCCAAACATTCTCCAAGTCTTGGGCCACAGCCTTGATAATTTTAAGTTACTTCCTCATCATTGTTTACAAATGGAGTTACAAGTCTCTACAGAACTGTCTCCCTCAGTCAAAGTCATTAAAAAGTGGATAATCAGAAAACAGAGTGAGAAAGGAAACTGAAGGTATATCCCTTGGGTCCAGAGCAGCAGCTGACCCTTGGCTGACACTCCACACATCTACTGACTCAGCTGAGGCAGTTCAACACACCAAACCAGCTCAGTGAAAGCTTCTCTGCTACAATAACTCTCTGCTAATCTGCTTTGTGGCCTTTATTCCCCATTTGCCCACAGGACTGGCATCTCCAGCACTCCTTTCCCATTCGGAAGTTTGCCATTCATTGTCCTGTCTCTTCCTCCCAGTTGGAAAATTACTATGTGATGAGAATGGTTTTAGTGACTACACTTATAAGTCATATGCTGAAGTAACCTCAAAGAGGGTCCAACAGCTTTGGTGGAGATGTCTAGACAAAGGGCTTACCAAACTTCAGTATTGGCTTCAGTCTTCTTCTAGTGCATACCTGTTGCTCCTGACTGCATAGTAAGAAACAGTAAAGAAAATGCCTCTTGCCTCTTTTTCAAGGCATTCTTAAAAGTTATTTACATCACAGTGTAACCATGAATGTTCCATACAACTCTTGGCACACTGTTTCTAACTTCAAAGTGTCCTTTGCCATCTGGCGAAGTATCTTCTGCAAAAGCATTATATGTCCAAATTCCAAATTATAAAATCTACACAAACCTGATATGGAACTTCAGTCCTCCTTATGCCCAAAGCTGAGGCACCACTTATTTACCAAAAATGAGTTACCCCACCTCTGGTGGCCAGCAACAATGACAGTATTGATGATCTTTCCAACAAATCATTGTCTCCTACTTCTCAGCACTTGAAAGGACTTTCCTCTTGTGGTATAAAAGCAAAGACCAGAAACACTGCTACTTATGTGCCAGAAATTCTGTTACTTACATGCTGGGACCTGGTTCACTTCTGCCTTTGTTCCTTGCAGCTGCTTTCCTTTGCTATCAACACACCAACAATCACGAAGTTCAAAGTGGCTTAACGGAGCACTGAAATCAGTATAGGGTCCTGGGTAATAGGTCAACTGCTCATCCAGAAGCTGCCAGAATGTAAATGGATCCAGTAAAATGTTCTCAGATGGATAGGTGACATTTCCTTCCAGCACTTCAGGTGGGAGATCAGCAAAGGAGGAATATGTGGTGAATACTGGGAAGACATTCTGGTGCCCAGCCTCATACAAAGCTTTAATAAAAGCCAAAAAGCCTTTGGAAGATGCCTCTTTATATCCAGTTATGATGTTCAATAGATCAGCAACGGGCAGGGGTTTGCCTTCATTGTTCTCTGCAATCCACCTTTGGTACCACTCAAAGGCTTGCTCAGGAGGGCCACTGCACTGCACCTGCCTCCAGGCACCGTCCGCAACGCACTGCGGGAGGTAAAGGCTGGAGAGCTGAGACACGGAGCTTGGATCTGACAACAGGAGTTTCACAGCCTTTAGAAACTCCTGACCGGCTGTTACTTGGCAAGCACTTGGGCCTGGGGAAAATAAAAACACACATCATGTCTTATAGATGCATTGAAGATATACAACACCCCCCAGCCCCGTAGTACTAAAAATATATCCTTGAGCTAAAAGACTAGAAGTGGTTCATTGTTTAAGGCACCGAAGCTCTTCAGTTCTCAGGACAAGGATGAGCCAGTGACCATGCCCAGGTGATTTGTTCCTGGAAGTAAAATTCAGCATGGGTCACATTTGGTTACACAGATGCTCCAGGTCTCGTGGGCATCATGGATGTCATACACACTAGCTACACACTTACGTAGAGACATAAGCCAGTGACATGCTCATTAACAACACAAGACCTCAGGCTCCTCTGTCTTGAGTGTGCCTACCCTATGCACTGAAAGAAGAGGGGACCATCTCTAAGACTTAGGATATCAAGGTTTACATACACTGTATTTCCCACTATTCCTCTGCAACTGTAGGGCTGACTCACTTTCCTGTTAGAGGACAATATTATTTGTATACATCATCCATATCTTTCTAGATATACTCAGATACGAAGAAAGAATCATGAAACTTCAAGACAATAAGGGAACATCTTTAAATTCCCAGTCCCTAGGACTTACACTGCGTTGGCTTTCCAGCTTTTTCCCTTATTCCTGGAATAGTTTTGCCATTCAAATCAACGCAGAAGCAATTTGTCCCATAACACTGGAGTGGCAGAAAGTCTCCATCCTCAGTACAAGAGGGAATAAAAAGATCTGACCCTGCAGGCAGGCTTTGCTTCAAGTTTTGAAGGTTTCTCCTTTGCTTCTCACAATCAGTGGGACACCTTGGACGTTTGCCTTGAACTCTTGAGCCTGGAACTTCCTTACCTGAAGTGTCCAAACACCAGCACTCTCCTGCATAGCACTGAACTTCCTCATACCTCCCCTCCTTGGTGCATGTTGGAACAAACAGGGACCTTGGTTCCTCACCACAGTCTTTGGATCCCAACGCTAATTTCACCACTTCACCTAAATCTTCAGCAACACTTTTGGGGACAGAAATTACTTGTTGAAGAAAAGTAAAGAACTCTGGCAGTTCCAAGACAGAGGAAAGGAATTTCATCATATTCTGATTGTCCTGTAGAGTCACTGTGCGGCCAAAGCTGCCTACAAGAGGTTTATTTAAAATGGAGCTCCCCGTTGATACATCCAATGAAAACGCCTCAGCTGATTCCAGAAGACCTTGGCTGTTATCCCTCTCTGCCACGTCCTCCTGTGGGAAAAACTGGCCAATGCTGTATTTCCCACTAGTGCCAAGTGTCCCCGTGAAGTTAAACTGGATCAAATTCTTCAAGAACCTTCCTCCAAAGATGTTTTCTTGGAAACGCTTTGGATTGGCAGTAAATTGCAGTGCCACTTGAGCCAGTTCCCTGGAGGGGAACATCCCAGTGATGGCTTCACTAAGCGTGGTTTCTAGCCCGGGAATCTGGCTGGCATACAGGCTTTGTACAACCGGGGACAACAATCCGGAGTCCAGAAACAGCTCCTTGAAGGAGGGAGGGCAGGGTCTGGAGAAGCCAGCTGTTTTGTCTGACTGCATATCTGGCATGGAAAACAAATCGGGTGGACTGAGGTACCCAGCAGGGCCATGAAAGATCCTTGACAAGGCCCGTCGCCTCTCAGAGATGCATACTTGTTCTTCACCTAGAAAAAGGTTTAAAAAGAAATATATAAAGATGCAAATTTTGGAACCTCCAAACCCTGAAACTCTATGGCTATTTTTCAAGAAATCTCAGCAGAAACAACATAAAAGTATAGTTTAACCTGTCTCTAGTTCCTCAACTGTGCATCACCCACATTGATAAGGAAATTTGAACTGTTGTTGAATATGTTCTATAGATAAAATTTTCCAGTCAAGACACAAAGTGAAAGGAAACATTCCTTCACCACATCTGCATTGTATGCCCTGTGGTCTTCTTCTGGTTCTATTGTTTCCCAATGTAAATCCTCATTCCTGTTACTATGGCTGGAAGAAAGAATATAATCTTTTCAAAATACTTTAACTCTCTGGTAGGATGCCTGCTTGTAATACACACTTCTGATGATCCAGGCACAATATGTGAACCTAAGACAGAAACAGACTGCAGAAAAACAGAAATTTATTTTAAACAATGCCCACTAACAAAGAATTTATGGAGGCTTCCTACCTAGATTATTGGTTTCATAGTGCAGCATTCATTACAAGAGATTTGAAAACACCCTGGGCCAACCTTTGTCATAGATGTGTCTGCATCCAGCCCCATCTGCACGTTCATACAATGAGCAATCGCTTCAAGCTGGGATGCAACACATCACTGAAGAAGAACCCCTGAAAATGTCAGCTTAAGGCTCAAAAGACATAAAAAAGGAAAGACTTGGTATATATAAAGACACTGAGAAGAAACCAGACAGGATGGTTATGGCACTGACTGGATCTCAGCAGCCACTTGAATCGCGTGCCACACAGCTACCTTTCCTTGGAAAGGTAGCAGAATTACAGAGGAGGAATGCAAAAATATTTTGGGGACAGAACAGCTTTTTCAGTTGGAGAGACTATTCAGTTTGGACAAAAAAATATGATACAAATTTTTTAAAAACAGGATTCTCCACATCATTCACAACAGACAGTTATTATTCAGTATTTCTTACAGTACAGGAATTAGAACGGTAGAGAAGCACATAATTAGATCATGAAATTTATTGCCAGAGGATGCTAGGGAGGATAAAAGGTTAAAGAGCAATTAGGCAAATCCCTGGAAGATGACTCCATATGGGACTGCTGAACACAACGATCTGGGTTCAGCCTCCAGTCAGGGGACTCCCAGCAGGCAACAGGAAAGATGTATGGAAGCTATATGCATTTCCCATGTCTCTCACGCTTTTCCCCTAAGCACCACTGCTGTCCCTGTAGGGGAAGGGATGGTGGATACACAGCTTTGGTCTGCTCCAGCATGGCTTCCCTTGGGCTGCCCGCCCCATCCCCATTTATTCCGCATTCAGGCAATATGATAAAGCAGTCGTGAATCCTGTTAGCAGTGAGGATAAAAGCTGGAAATCTTAAAAGCTGCTAAAACAGACTAGCAAGTAATCTGAGGCTCTGTGAACAGCATCTTTCTCACTGCTCCTTTCGCACCCTTGTCCTGCTCCGCAGTTCTTGGCAGGGGCTCAGGTTCCCTCACAGTGGTTCCTTTGTAAAGGCATTTTCTGTAGGATGGGCCCCTTCTGTTTTAAGTGTTGGCTCTTGGTAAGAGGGATGAAGAACATTCCTCTGGGGACCAATAAATTAGTGTAAGCCACAATCCTGCAAGTATGCTAATAAGAAACAAATGTAGGATCACAGTATTTAAACGCTCTCCTCTCCTACCCACCGTTGAATCAAATCAATATAGAGTGAGAAGGAATAAACAGAAAATCACTGCTGGGGTGAATTTACTGTAAAGGTCTGAAAAGGACAATGTCTTTATCAGGACTGTCTGGTCACGTGAGTAACCAATGTGCTGCTCACACCTACATCTCTGCATCCTCCAGTGTTCACGCTGCTGAGTGTGGGAGTCAAAGAGGAATAAAACAGAGCGGAACTAGACACACACACATGGCATGTGGCTGTTTGAACACAGACTGCAACTATATCTCCACGAAATACCTTCTTGGGAGTTAGTCTGCAAAACCTCTGCAAAATTTTTTCCCTGCTTAAATTTCCTGAGTCCGCCAATAAAAGTTGCAAGTAGCCTCAAGTCATTACCCCCCTCAAAAAAAAAAAAAAAAAAAAAAAAAAAAAAAAACCCAAAAAACAACAAACCACCAAAACAGAGTCAGAAATTANAAAACACCAAAAAAACACAACAACAAAAAAAAATCATCAGGAGGGCTCAGCAAAGCACATTCAAAAAGAAAACAACCGGTCCCAACATATGGCAAGGCCTCTCGGAGGTTCCCTTGCAATATCCTTGGTGATCAGCCTCGGAGGCATGCTAACGTTTTCATTTCGCAGTAAGCCTGCCCATGCCCAGAGCACTCGGAGCGACTCGGAGCGTGAAACCCGGGGTAGGTTCCTCCTCTATCTGCGCGGTAAGACTGCGTCTCGCAGACAGCAATTACCTTCCCCGAAGGCGAAGGTGCCCCTGCGTTAAGACCCTGTGCGCCAGCCCTCCAGCGCAATCCTGAATATTTAGGCAGTGAGTTTTGTAGTGAAGAATTTTAACTCTTCTCTTCCCTTTCCCTGCCAGCCCTTTGACATTTCTGCTGTCAATTCCATTTGGGGCACTGATTGGATGGTGTATTCTTAATGAAATGTCTCAAAACCCAAACTCTTACACCTTTTCAGAATTGTTTGGGGGTTTTTAATGGATTTGGCAATTTTCATGGCCAAATATGCAGTGACAGAGATAGGAAAAAGTGCTTAGGACAAAAGATGCCTTAGAAATTCCACAGTATTTCACCAAAGGAAGGAGGTAAGACACAAAACCACCATCACTGGCTTCCTTATATTATCCCAAATATTCTGACCTAACGCCCCAGCTCCTGGAGTCAAGAGACAGATACCATAGCTGCAAAGAAAAGCCTTACTGTGTGCAAAACTAAAAGGCTAAAGAAAGCTCATAAAGGAAAATAAAAGGAATATGATATTTAATAATTTATTAGAATACGGCTTTTAACCCCAAGAAGGATTTTGGATCTCAGTTTTTGAACACCAGATCTGGCACAGCCAAGAAGGCAACTTGCCCTTCATGTTTATTTCTACAGAGGCCGAGGGATGTGCTCATTTTTCCCTTTCCAAACCACGTACGTACCACAGGCAGGGGGCTGGCCTCGTCTCTTTGTGCCCTGGACCTCTTGCCCTTTGGTGTCCACACACCAGCACTGTCCTCCCGGCTGGCACTGCACGGGCGCGTAGCCCCCATCGGTATCACAAGACGGCACGTAGGCGTGCTGGTAACGCAGGGCTGCGTACCGCTCAACCTCACACTTCGAGGGGCCTGGAAGAAAATCAGTATGTGTTAAGGAGGGAAAGCTTAAAGTTTAAGAGATATCTCTGCTTGATCCCATCATTTGCCTATTTGGGGGGGAAGAAAAAATAAAGTTTAATTTCATGACTGTTTTCAGTGAAACTTCAAGTTTCAGCCCAAAATGCAAATTCTCCATCCTCTTCTTTCCTGAAGAATTGGTCCCAGGGCTTTCTGCTGTAGGTATCATTTCTGAAAACTAAACAGAAAATAAAACCTCAACACATTTTTCAGCCATAGTCAAGGGCAGGCAGAGTAGCAGCACCTACTGGGAGCCATGCTGGAGGCTAGGTGAGCTCTTAATGTAAATTTAAAGCTGGTCAACAGAGATAGATGTGCAGCTTGGAAGACTAAGACACAGATAAGTGTCAATGTTTCTAGTGAGAACAAAGCATTGATCCTGTGAAATGATCTGCACCTGACTGTGGAGGTTTGGTCTGGGATCTCCCACTTCTTTTAATTTCCCTCCGTAGGGATCTGAAGACCTTATTCCTGTCAAACTGGCCTTAATGGCAGAGAAGCCAAAAATCCATGAAGCAAATTTTCTGAGCTATCATCTCTCCAATACTAGACTCCACCCTTCCAACAGAAATTTCGCTTGTTTATATAAACCCGCAATCCTACAGCCTAAACTTTTCTCACTTCCAAGAGCTTTCCAGCTACACGCAGCTACCAGGTTCACGCAGCATGAGCATCACATGAGAGTAACCTGTTCATCAAGGAAGTCTGACAACTTTCCTAATGCATGTGGCATCAGGTGGAAGTGTGAGATCTGGGTAAGTCACCAAAGCAGTCCTCCTCAGCGGCTGACGAACGTGGTCACATCTCCATCTTGTGGCTGTTACAGCTTCATCTTTGCTGACAGCCGCTGCATCCCCAGCTACAGCCAGAGTTTACTCAACAGCACTGTGCAGCAGAAGAGGAAGGATGCTTTCCAGACTCCTCAGAATGATCAGCTTGTCCCAGAAATAGAAAAACCGTGTGGCTGGAAGATTTACATCAGTATCTGCTTAATATCTCTTGTGATGCAACTCCTTAGCAAGGGTCAGACAGCAGTGTCAGAGGAATTTGGATGGGAGGATGAAGCATCACATCAGGGGGTTCAAACTCTCCCCAGCCAAGGCAATTCTCTTGGGCTCTGATGTAGGAGGGAGGAGGAGGTACTTGACCTCCTGTCCCGCAGAGTTCTCTCCCTATTTGCCTGCCCCGACCAGCGAGGGAATGGACCCGAGGGCAGATCCACAAGTTCAGCCGGGCTGGCAGGAGCACTACAAACTCTTGCGTAGCCTCCTGGGGATTGAGTGTGTTGTGGCCAATGTGAGATCCTTCCTATTTCTGAGTGTACCCACATAAATTAGGGAGCATTTTCTCGGGCTTTTAATTTAATAAATCATCAGATCTGTCTCCATAATCTCAGGGCAAGACTCACAGAGAGTTCATCAGTTTTCAACTAAGTTCGTGGAAAAGTGCTGATCAGAGGACAGGTACAATCTACCGGTGAGAATGTACAATTCAGAGACCTTGATTCTTGCACTGAAAATGTGATATTATATGATTTAATGCAAGACACTCCTAGAAGAACTCTCCCCAAAGGTAGCTGTCACATAGAAGCCCCAAAATTGTCCCCTTATTTACAGGGCATCGCCTGGGTGCTACTTACATCGGAACCTGCCAGAGGTAGCTAGCTGAACCCCCAGAAACCGCCTCTGCAGGATCCGGTATATGCTGGTCTCCGTGAACGTGCGGGCAGGCTCCAGCGCAGAGAAAATTGTGTCATAAACTTCACTGAGCAGCAGTTCCAAGCCTGGGAAAAAAGAGACTTTTAAGCACAGAGCCTAGTTGTAAGACAGAATTCATCTGCTTTACACCAGAGTATCAGAATTGGAAACCTATTGGGAAAAAGAAAACCTCCAAACAGGCCAAATGTGAACTTACACTGCATAACCCTAATGCACCACACCATGTAACCCACTGCTGAGTGCCCAGGCATTAGCTTTGTGCCTTGACATCTACCAAAATGAGCAGAAGGAACATCCAGTGACGGGCGCTGTGCTGTGGTTTTGTTAGGTTCAGTTCCTGGTAGAACAACTAATGGTTTTGGGAACTGATGTTTCCAAAAAACAATTCTTAATAATTTTGGTTGTATACCTTAAGTAAATGAAAAGATGTGCAGTAGTTTCTCTGAGTGCACAAATTTTTTAGAGAATTTCTCACCCTTCTGGGAATTGAATGTTTTCATCTACCATCTAAATTTGAAGCTATCATGCTTTGCATTTTTCCCACATATTTTTTTTTTTTTAAAACCACAATATCTAAGGAAGAGGAGCTGAAAGTCATCAACCTCTTCATTCCTCTTCCTTGGAAATAATGTTATTTCTTGCAAAATGTCCTGTCAACTATTAACATGTTTAAAAGGTATCCTGAGGCTATGAAAGAAAAGAAAGGACCATCTGATGTCCCTGCTCAAGGCAGGTGATTTGGACCAGATGATCTTAAAGGTCCATTCCAACCCAAACCATTCCGCTATTCTATCTAAGCAAGAAGAACACAGCTTCTTCTTCGGGCCCTTTATATTCCTCCACATTTGCTAATTGGAATCATCAAATACGATCCAGCTTTCTAGTGTGGGTAGAGGTTGGGCGTTCAGAAATCCTGTTCCACTACTCCAGAAAGGTCAGGATTAACTCCAGGGCAGCAGCTCCATGTGCTGCCGACTGAAGCACTGCTCCTAAGAGTGGGATTTCACCAGTGAGCTCCAGTCTTTCCCATGGGCACTACACTGGCCACAGTGGTCTTACCCCTTGTAAGAATGAAACTGAAGTCCCAAATGAAGCTGAAGACTGATACGTGTTATTTGTTCCTTTCTTTTGGGAATTGAAAGCTGCTCAAGTTAAAGGATCAGCTGCTGGAAGGTACTTACCAGTGTCTGCTAACTCTCTCCCCAGGCTGTCCGTGCAGTAACAGTACCCAGACACCTCTGGGAACATCTCCCGCAAGGAGCTGAACGTTTGGAAAGCCTCTGGGAGCCTGGAAAGAAAAGCAGCCTCCTGTGAAGGGCATCAACAACAAAGACGTATCTGTGTTTCCCTCCCAAATTTGTACACAAGGATGTCTGCACAGCACAAAGCCATTGCACAACCCTTTGGTCTCCTTGTGGCAACCAGACTCTGACATGCCCCAAATCGGTGTTTCAGCAGGCTAACAAGTCTCCTAAGTGCCATTTTTTTTAAGCACAAAACACAGGACAGTAAGATCTCCCTTCAGACAGATTTCTGACCCTTCCTAAGCAGGTACCCAGCATCTAACACTCATTTTCAATTCTATTCTCATCTTTGAAAGCCTGTCAAAGAGTGTAAAATGGACAGACATTGGCTTCATGTTACTACAACACCCGTTCATTAGCTCCTTCCACAAACCTGCACAGGATGGCAGAGTGCCTAAACAAACAGGTTGTTTCCCCTTCCCGGCATGCTATATACACTTTCTGCACTGAATTAAGCACAAAATCTGATAAAAACCTCACTAATCTTTTTCATTTTGAGAGCATGGCTCAACAGGTTAAGGAGAAAGGGGGTTTAACATATTACAAGTAAGACTGACTCTTACTTCTGGAGATCGGAGAGATGCTAGTTTCCAGTATAATGTTCCAGGAGTGACAACAGCCAGATTCCAGCAAAGCAATGATTTAGGAAGGAAACTTAATAAGGTCAGAGTTGGAAAAAACATAATAAATGTGATCTTAACTGACAGACACTCTAGGATTTCTACAAGCAAACAGAAGATAAGTTTTTCTAGGATCAGGCAATATGACCAGCAAAACAATTTTGCCAAGTTCCAAAGCAATTGTATTATTTTACAGACACATACCCTTCCCCTGAAATATGATAAAGGTCTGGTGTCCCAGCTGCACGTGGCTTATTTGGGGAAAAAAATCTAACACCAGGGAAGTTGGATTTTCTGCTCAAGACATTCGGAGAATTAAGCGGCCGAAGCAGGTTTTTACTAAGGAAGGACACTTGGCAGTAAGAGTGATGGCGGATTAGGCCCTGATCAACTGGGAAAAAGGTCAGTGTTCCAAAGCAGTTTACAGCAACCCTGTGAAACTGGGACCACGACCCGCCTCAACTCCAGTGCCGCCCTCCAGAGCTGCTCCAGCACGTGCAGTCTGCAGAGAAACGCAGCAAAACGCTTGTCTGGCTCAGAGCTGGCGACGTCTGGGCAGTCGGGCAAGAGGAGTGAAGTAACAGCCCTTTGCTACCTTCAGGAGTCTGCCCGAGAGCCCTGCCACCTCTTGCCAGGAGAGCCGAAGACGTTACTGCTTCCTCGGTACGTCAAAGCAGCAGCTGGGGGAATGCAAGAAGCAACAGCAACCCCTGGCAGAGGCAGGGGCTGGTAACCCTGAGGTTGTCTGAGCATCAGCCGGCAGCGCTCCTGCCTCAGAGCGTGCACATCCCTGCGTGGTTCTGCTCTGCTCTGGCATCCTCCCACGTCTCCAAATTAAAAGCCTACTGATTCCCTCCACTTCGGATCATTAACTCCTGCTCCGTTGCTGACATTGGCATGCTAAAAACAATCAAAATTTCATACTCAGGGCACAAAGGGACTTCTGTCAGCATTAAAATAATGTAATTTAAGGTATAAACAGCTAAATACCATCTTTCTAAGGTCTTCTGTGTAAACATGGATATAAATGGGCTTTCTGCTCCCCTGAAATATCATACACTGGCCACTGCCCAGTCAGGAGTATGGTCTTTTCTCTTAGGAGAACAATGCCCCTGTATTCAAAGGCAGACCTCTGCACTGCTCACGTCCTTGGAGCTCATCACCTCGGCATCTCAGCATCTGGCTAAATGAAACAGGATGCAATGAAAAAATTCTGCATGCTGCTTTCTTTCATCCTCAACGTTAAGAAGTCACATGCATAATTATACTACTTTTATATGGGGCAGATGCATAGTCATATCCTGTCATTCTGGTTATTTTTGTTCCAAGGTGAGACTGTAGCTAAATAAAGTACAAACAGGTATAAATTAGGCCCACACAAACAAGAGGACAGAACTTTGCTCACCTTGCTTGGAAAACTCACTTCCTACCACTTTTTTTCTTTTCTCAGCCTCTTTTTAATCACAACCCTGGAGATGAGAAGTGGTAATAGAGAGTACCTCGTCTATCAGACCCAGTCCAAAACAATGTCTGAAGCAAAGATGACTATATTTACATTGTGGATAAATTTATAATGTATCCATGTGTTTCAACAAGAATGCTTGCATACAAAAATATGGGAAAATAAATAAATGTGTGGTTGTTGACCTTTTCTTCCAACTGTGAGCCCTGCTCTTGGCTTCTAGCAAAGATAATTTATTACTGGTCTTCAAAAGCAGGTTTGCAAGTAACCCCTTCTACATTTCCTATGTGCAGCTCAAGTTATAGCTGCCTTTGTCATTGACTATTCAGAAACAGAGGGAGAAAATCAAATCATGCTTGGTTTTTTGTTTTTGTTTTACTGCAAACGATATAATACATGACAGGGCAGAACCTCCAGTGAGCTGAGATAAGGACATTAACAGAATGTCTTCAGTCTGATCAAAATTATAGCAAGAAAGTAAAAAGATCCTCCTCGACTTTTGATTTTTTGATCTTTCTCCCCAATCTGCTATAGGGCCTTCTGTATGGCTGTCCATCCAATTAGGACCTGGGCACAGTCTGTATAAAATAAGTTAACTGCAGGTAAGTCACCAGGATAAGGCAGAAAACTTTGGTTCATCTTTCTTTACAAAAGTGTTCCTCTTGGGAAACTCTTAGCTCTATCCCTCTGATTTTCTCCTTTTTTCTTTTTTGAACATACTGATTTATTCTGGAATATTTAAGAAGGTGTAAGGAAACAATTTGGGAAGGGAGTTAGTGTGACATGTCTAGATTTCAAAAATCAGTATGTGGACCCAAAGAAAGTTGCCTCACTGGTTCTACATGAACATAAAATATGAGTTTAAATGCCTGTTCTGCTATAGTCCTTTGCTGTGGAACTCATCTCTTCAACTCCGTATTCTGGCCTCCTGTTTATGAGACAGGATAATGACATTTCAGGCAGGAATAGCATGAAATCTATTAATGACCTGAGATACTCAGATATTATGTTAACGGGTTAAGTCAATGCCATAATTAGAAAGGTAGACAGCTAGGAGTGAAATGATCCTGCTGTGATTAATTACATGATACGAACACAAGAAAAGCCCGATCTTGCAGGCCTTTGCAGACAAATCTCTCAATGGGAGAAAAAAAAATGCTAAAGCATTGCTTTCTCCTCTGTAATTGCTCTTTTAGAATTTCTACACACCATAGGCCAACAAACCAAACAGCCAGATTATTTTGCTCTAGCCAAAATAACCTCTCCTGAAGCTCTGACAAATTTGCACTGTGTATTTGGGCCTGCCTTTTAGTTTTGCTTAAATTAAAAAAGAAAACCCTCAAACCAGCAAAACTGACATTTACAATAAAATGCCTTTGCTCCTACAGAGCCAAGTCAGAACAAGACATTACATTTACTCCACTGCCCTCCACCGGAGCAATGTGTTGACTGAGATGCCAAGATAACGACACTTCACGAGAGACCAGAAGTTTTCTCTAGAGGGTCTGAACATCTTCACCAAAAAACCCCTCCTTTCCTTGCAGTTCTCCTTGCCCACCCCTTATTTCTCCACCTAAGCATTAATTCCCAGCTCCTCCACAGGACAACGGCTTCTTGCTCTCACGGACAAGCATTTGATCCAGAGTTTTGAAGTCTTCCCCAGCCTGCTCCAACCACCCAAATCCAGTCCGTAAGTCAGCACGCCTGTTCATCACTTGCTGGTTCACCTGAGAGAGGAACCCTGGCACTGCCTAAATGGACAGGAGTTTCCCACCGTCATGTGGAACTTGCTCTTGGCATGTTGTCACCTGTCCTTCTGTGCATCTGTTTTCATCTCCTGTACAAAATCATCTTTCCTACATCACGTATACCTCTGAATTCCTCTCTTCCTTCTGCATTTTCTCATTTGCTGTTTTGTGTCCATCTGAAAGGTAGCCCTGGCTACTTTTCCAAATGTAGACTGCAATACAGTATCTACTGCTGTGTGAGGACACACTGAGTAGACTGCAGGGATGGAATATCAGTCCTTTCTAAATGAGAAAATGTAATTCAAAAGAAAAGAAGTTTTTTACTTGGTCCATCCACTAACAGAAAATAACATCATATGGGGTCACAGAAGGGCTTCATGTGGAAAAAAAATGCAGCAAGACAGTAACTTGAAGAGACATGCAGGATTGCCTCCCTGTTGCAGAAGCCTACACTCTTACCTGTTATAACTATGAAGGAGATCAAAAAACATCATGTCTGTAGTGTTGACAAACTTGCACTGGACAGGCAGGAACTCTCCATCTGCTGAGCACTGCGGTGGGCTCTTCTCCCCAAATCCATGCAGAATGCGACGGTCTCGGATCTCACAATTCCCCGGACCTGGCAGGAAAAAAAAGACAATGTTTATTGGTGTTTTAACTTCCCACGAACAGCTGAATAGACACCCCATGGTTTGGAAGGGGTTTAAATTCATTATAATGAATAAGGTCACCTAGGTGCCTCGTATTCTCTGTATGAGAAGTAGGGAGCTGGACTTGATGATCCTTATGGGCCTCTTTCCAACCTGAGATACCCTATGATTCTATGAAACAGGGACTTAAATGCCACAGTTAAGAATTTATACTTCTACAGGATAAGTGTAGGCTGCAGTGTCCAGGCTCCTGATCTACCACCTTTCATTCACACCAAACCTTCCCACACTACAAAACCCACTGTTTTGTTGAATATTACTTACACCGCGTTGGCTTTCCTCTCTGCCTGGTGCCATAAATCTCCATTCCTTCTGGATCTACACACCAGCACTGACCCAGCTCCGTGTCACACTGCACTGCATCAAAAGCCCCTGAATCCAAGCACTGAGGGATGTAGGAGATGCTGCTGCTATTGATGTATCGACTCACCAAGATCCTCTGCTTTTGCAGCTGGCAAAAGGATAAGCCTGTAGTACCAGAGAGGGGCACTGTTAGAGGAAGGTACTTGTTGGGCATTGAATAGCTTATTTTTAGGTAATAGCTGAGTTTTCTCAAGACATTGATGGACTTGACTTCATGAAATCCACAGAAATCCACCATGGATGGGCATGAAGCCCTCCCAACTCAAAAGCCAATACATTAAGTTGATCTTGCATTCGTGATTTACATTACTGTGACCTTCATGAATACAGACCATCCAGGTGTATCAGGTTTCCATGATCAGCTCCAAAGAAACTCCAGAACTTCCACTAGAAAGACCCAGCAACTTACCACAAACTAGCATCAAATTACCCCACAAATTACCATCGAAGTCCTGGGTTAACCTATTCCTAATCTCAGCAGATCAAATGCAGATTTAAAGCCAATCTGAACACAAATAGAAACTTGTGACTTACAAGACAGGGGATATCCATTCTGTTTGCTGCCAGGTACCTCAATGCCATTCTCATCCACGCACCAACAGGAAAGACCATTCCTACTGCACTGAACTGTCCTAAAGGAGAACACAAGTAATATATTTTGTTAGTGACAGAGTCCTCAGTCAGTATGGGATGTAAACAAAAACATAAAGCAAGGCAAGCAAGTTCAAGTACTTTAATACTGCAAATAATGGAATCAGAATGGGCTGTGTTTCTGGTGCCTCCAAATCATCTGTATCTACTTGATGGGAGCTCTTAATTCTAGCAGTTTACTGAAGTCTTCAAGAATTACAAATAAGTGACTTGAAGTCATTCAGGAAGCAAGTAGTTTGGACAGAATTCTGATTCTCAGTATTTGAGATTTACCATACATTTTGAGACCTTTTCTAAGTCAAATCTAGAATGGTCAAGGTCCCCCACCCTAGGCAACAATAGATAATAGTAGAGAGCATTACAATTTGCACTCCCCCTCAGTCTCAGCTTTAACTTCTTGCATCTTCAACTTCTTGCATCTTCAGGCAACACTCTGGTCTCTAAAACGGTGTTCTCCATGTGGTTTTTAGTTCCTTTACTGCCTTTAGAAGGAAACCCAACTGTGCCACTTACAGCAGGGTGGATAACTCCTCCAAGTCAACTTGGATCAGCTGTGCCAGCTGGCATGCTGATCATAGACCATGCACCCATGAGCATGAGTAGAAAGACAGCAGTTGCATTACACAACAACCTGCACCAAGTATTTAACGTGCAAATAATGCTGCCAAGATTAGCCTATTAATATTAGATTGACCTCTTAACCCAGAGATTATCTCCAGCAACATGGAATTCATTGAGGAGAGGCTATATCTGGTCAATGAAGTCCCTTCGGTCTCCTGCACCCCTCACCCTCCAGTCCACTGATACAGAGGCTCTTCAAAACTGGTGCTAAAGCTCTCATTAGTAATGAAAGGTCATATTGTGTAACTGCAGAATAATAGCAGGGAGAAGTTACCTGAACTGGCCATCTTCTGAGCACTGAGGGACATAAGTTTCTCCTCCTGAAAAAGCCTTTTCCCTCTGAAGTTCACATGGGCGTAACGGTTGGGACTCTGTCTGGTACTCTGAAAGCAGCAAGAAGGTAAACACGTAAGGGTGGTTTCACCACAAGCCTGTTCTTATCAAAACCCTGTTAGTGACAATGCTGCGTGGTCAAAGCCTCAGGTTCATGGGTAGTCCCTGGTTGTTTCCCCATTGCTCGTCGCATGCATTTCTGCACGGGGCAGCACAAGAAGTACAGGACAAACTCGCTGGGCTGCCAGCTGCAGGATAAGCACATAACAGAGATGTTTGTGAACTCCTTTCCCAGGCCTGTGTTTAATTAGCTTCAGCTCTGTTCTGTACTGGCACAGCTATCATTTTCTGGTACCTGAGGCAGTCTACATACTCAGAGTTAGTTGTGGCTATCACCGCAAAACAGCCCTTTGCCATAACCATGCACATCACCTAATGTTTTATGAGTATTTATTCTTTATTGAAACTAAGTCACTCACTATTCTACCAAAAGGAGAGGTATTTCTTCTTAATTTCATGAAAGACCTAAAAAGAATCAAAGTCTAGCAGTTAGCATCAAACTCATATTAGGAGCATTTCTCAATTTCTACCAGGGCAAGTGATCAGTGACGGAAGCCAACTAGCAAGAAAGCAGTTGAGTCTTCAGTTCTTTATACATTCAAGACCAAATTTGGATGCTGTTTTAGAAGAATGATGAAATTCAGTGGTTCTTTTTTACAGAACAGATTAGTTGATCTGACCCTTTCTCTATCAATATATGATGAATATCATGCTCTTATTGCACTGACTAGTTCTATAAAAATAGTGCAAGCAAACAAAACCACAGCTACAGCGATTTAGACCAAAGGTTCACTTAATCCAGTATTTGGTCTGAGTGTGACCACACATATAGTAGCACCAATATATCATAAGTATTCTGAATATTTTTCAGCCTCTGATAATTTGCAGCTCAGGGACTACTTTAACCACAGATGGTTTCTGTGCACCTAAGGTTGCTGAATCACTTCTGTTTCTGTCAGTTTTTACTGTGTTCCCTTAAGCCCATGTGAAAATTTTCATGAGACTGTAAAGGGATTTTAGGTCAGGTTAGCTCACCTATAGACATCCACATGTAGGCAGACCTCACCATCTTCATTTCAAACATGACTCTGAGCCAGTTGCTCTGGGACATGTGGAGATCCCTTTGTATGGTGCTAGAGTCTACTAAGACGTCTGAGTTAAGAGATTGATGGGTGATTCAAATTGCTTGTTGTGCAGGACTGTCAAATTCAGACCAAAGAACTGAGGACAGCACTCAGACTATCCAGTATCTTAAGTGAAAGTTCAAGCCAAATTAGATGATGACACATACAAGTAGAACACATAACCTTCACATCCCCGCAGCACCACCTTTTCTTACCCAAGCTTCTTCTCTAGTCCAGCCTGTTCTTCCAGAAAACAGGGTTTTTTCCATGCAAAATCCAGGTGTACTGAACTCAGATAACCCTGACCATTTAAAGATCCTTATAACTTAGCATTTAACCTGGAGCCCAAACTCATTCCGCACAGCACACAATAACTAGCTAAGTTTGCAATGGGCAAGATTCAAGATCATTATATACTTCATCAGAATAATACACAGAGCGGCACAAAGAACACAGGAACATAGTCACTACTGGACGCAGGCAAAGGAAAAGAACAAGTGTACTTACCAAATATATTGGCTGCTGCTATGCAAATAAAGCAGCAAAGAAGGGCGCAAAAAGGGATGGAGCCCATCTTGCGATGGGACTGCTCCATCCCCTTCTGTCAGTGAGGCAGGCTGCACACCCCAGGTAGCCTTCACCTGCCTTTTTATAGCAACCGTCACCTGGATGGGTCCACTTATGTGCTGGTAGACTGGCCATGAAATTGGGCGAGTGACGCACAGGATGCTTCTGAGAAAACCGCAAGAGGCCCGTTCACCTGGAACTGCCCTCGTGGTTCTCCTCAGCCGGTTCTCATCCCCGCTCCAGGGAGCACTACTGAGCCCGGCCATCGGCGAGGAGAACAAGCAGCAGCAGGCACAGGGGGGACCGAGTTAAATCAACATGCAAATTAAGCATATTGACATGACCCCAGCCAAGAGCTCCTGCTCTCACCTGCAGCGTGGTGCAACCAGACCTGGTGCTCTGTATCAGAAGTACAATTCTTCTGTGTTTCCAGAGAGCCTGCCCTGCTGAGGGGGCAGGCAGGAGTTAGGCCTCCAAGCGCTGCAGCACTATGAGCAAATACAATTCGTAATGTGGATATTTATTAAATGAAAACAGAATGAAGACAGGTTCCACTGACTGTGAAGGGAATTGAGAGTCAGGGTCAATTGCATTTGACCTTTTGCTTCTACCCCCACTTGCACCACACACTTTTATATAAACAAGTAGCTGACTGGAAGCAGCTTAGTTTCTTGGGCTTCGCCCGCCAGGTGTGTAACCTCCAGATCAGTATAACCATTAATCATGTTAAGTTCAGCTTTTTGGTATTAAGCACATGCAAGATCCTGAACCCAAAACATATCAGAAATATTATTTCCTTTGTTCCAGAGTATCATTTCTTACTCATCCACCTTTTACGATTGTCAGTTAGCATTTACTTGCACCAGGAATTACAAGAACTCACTCTCACTTATGCAAAGCTTGTTGGACAAAGGGATAAACAGTAACAGAAGCACATGTTAGAGGCTGGACTTTGTCTGGTTTCAAGAAAAAGTGACAGCGGAACTCTTCTTTATGATTCATGGGTACTAGGCAGTCTAGAAACAATTCTACCGATACTCTGCTACAGACCAAGACTGCGCTAACGGTGACTCAAGCAAACTTCTGACTCTGCAGTGCTACAGGATTTCATATATATGGTGAATGTGATCTCAAACTGCAGTACAATCTTGCTGTAGCATGGCTAGTCATCTTAAAATAGTAGGACTGTATTTGTATTTGAAGCAACCTACTCTAGACTTGAGGAAAGTTAATAGCAGAAATGTCAAACTGGGAAAAGATGAAGAACACATCCAATGTAGATGACAGACCAAACAAAGGCAACCTTTGAAGGCATAAAGAAAAATTCTGTAACAGCCCCAATTAAGCAGACACAGAAAGAAATTTAACTTCTGGATTAGCGTAGCATTTGTAGGGAAACGTGCATGCAGAGCAAAGGAATGAGACTAAAGAGAGAACAGCCAGCATTAGCACCAGGGTGGTTAAATTATGAGCAGTCTGACCATGACCTTTATTTCTGACTCAGGTTTGCTGCCAGAGCCTCAGGTTTGTGTCTGAGCCCCCGTGCAGTGAGGGGGTTGCAGGAGAGCGGCCAGGCACAGCCCAGCCTGGTGCCCGGGCTCTCCACGGTCGGTCCTTACAGCCACAATGGTGTTTCCAGGTCATGGACATGTATCCAGAGCGTGAGGATGTGGTGAGCGTGATACTGATTTAGTCTAGCTTTCTAAAATTAGTAAAAAAATTGTCATTCAGGCTCCCTGCACAGCAAATGGGGGGAGAAGCAAGCTCGTTACGGTAGCCATTCACTTTCCTCCTTTATTCTTTGCTACCAAGCGTTACCTCTAACAGAAGGAAGTACAAATCTGCAATATCTACATAATGTTGATTCCCAAGATTACTTTTATTTCCTTCAGAAACACTCAGAAAACAACCTCTGAACTAAGCAAGCGGGAAGAACAGCCAAGTCTTAAAAGTCTCTTAAAAAACAGAGCGAGCTTTGGCAATCGGCATCGCTTCAACCACTTCTAGATGTGCGTCAAACCAAGATGGGCATCTCTTTACATGCAAGTTCAATTGGATGCAATAGCCCATGGATTAAAAAAAAAAAAAAAAGTAGTTTACAGACCAATATACGCAACCCATGTTCTTCAGAGAAAAAAAAAAAAGGCACTTCTCATATATGGCTGGTCAAATTCAAATAAAGAAAAGCCTCACTGCATAACCTTCAGTGAAGGAACTGACCTCTATTTTTAGCACCTGAGAAAAGACAGAATAATATCTTAAATTAGGTCACCAAGGAAGGGGAGAAAAGAAGTAAGTGGAAAAGGTCCCTGTGGCCAGTTTGGCCTCAAAACTAACGTGTCTTCAAAATCATTGCTCTAGTGCTGGAAACGAGGGGTTGGGTTGCTGTACAAAAAGCTACCCAATCTAGACTGTAATTGTTGGGGGAAAGAAAAATGTCAGTGTGATGAAATATTGAAATCACAAACCTCAAGGGAGAAGCAGATCATTTATTCATTGTTCCAGTTTTGCATACACTTTCTTAGCAGAAAAGATAGTTCGTGCAACTGTGATTTTTACATATAGAAAAGCCCAAGGGTAAATGATGCCTGTATATGAATACGTAAACATACATACCCACAGAAAAGTTGCTCTTACCCAAATAAAACTTGAGCCTGAAAAACCAATCTTAAAGAAACAAACTTAAGGGAGCCTCCTGAGTGAGGCAGCAAATTGAAAGCAAAAATTTTAAGAACTGAAAACATTGTCAAATGATGTCCATATCAATTAGTTCATTTATTTTTAAAGAATAAACTGCTTTTCTGTGTTAAATAGATGACCAATATTGCATAATCCTCTCTCACCTTTTAAGAAAACTATGTGAAATCACAGACTCACTCCATTTGTTAGCAATTGATTACACTTACAGATAGAGGAGAACTATGTTTTACATTTGGTACATTTCTTCCCAAGCATGAGACCTTCGTCTCAATCTTCTTCACAGGGTTTTGGCACAGATAGCAATAACAACACCTTGTGAAGCACTCAGTTCCATCATCTCTGATTAGGTTTTACAAAGTCCTCATGTGATGCAAAATTAAAAGGTGATGAGGAAAAAAAGCATAGCCTCACCAGATAATACAAGTTTCAGTTACTTCATGCATGACATGTTCTTCACATTGAAAGAATGACGGGGAAGTTCCAGTAACTTCTATACTAAAATTGGCTAGATCGGAAAAGCAGGCAGAGGACTTCTCATTTTTTTTGTGCTACAATTTACAGTCTGGGAAGGTGCCTTTGGGAACAAAAGAACCACGTAAGAACATTTGAATTTGTCCCTGCAGAAATGAATCATTTCTAGGACAGGTAAAAATGCTTTTTTCTTACTTATCCATTGGAGATAACACAGTTTTCCTCTATCTAATAGTACCAGAGCGATGCAAGGTAGAAAAAAATATTCCTTTTATCCTGACAACATCTGGGATGCAGATTGCGTTGAGAGCCCAAGCAGAAGTCAGTTCTGCGACTGATAGATTCGCACACTGAATCGACTCAACGTTTGACAACAGCAAGCTAATGCAGTCAGAAAGGACATCGCCAGTTACACAAGGACAGACACAGGGTGCCAAACTTCTGGTGCTGGTAGGACAAAACTAGTTTTGGTTTTTTCGATAATGCAATATTTAACCTTCTCTGAACTGATGGCAACGGCATACAGCCAATGGAGTCCGAAAGCAAGTTCAAGGGCAAACACAACTGCTTCTGCCACACAAGAGAGCTGTGGAATTCAGTATGCCGCCTGACATTCTGGAGAGAAATGAATGAAAAAAGATGGATTCAACTCATGGAACACAGGTCTGTCCGTGACTGATAAAACTGATGGTGTTCATAAAGATTTTGGTAAAGGAAACCTCAATTTACCAGAAGTGAAAGATACATTAAGGGAAAGAACAATTAATACAGATCTTTTATAGTCAGTATGTTTCTACTGATGCTGATGTATTTCTACCAAAGATAAGACACAGAACTGGTTAGATGTTTGGTCTGTCTCAGGAAACCTCTTCTTTAGTAAGTCCGCTACTTAGAACAAGCATTTCAGTGTATTACTCCAAGATCTAAATTTGGCTTTGTATCTTAAATTCAATAGACTGCTTTGAGACTGTTCCTTCAACAATGATTAAAAAATGTTTCAGAATTCAATTTTTGAAATTGCTCACATAATTAAGATTATATTTATTTTTGCTGTGAACAACAGAAGAATTTCTCTTAGTAACTCATTTAAATTCTAATTTCATTCACCTGCCAGTTATCATTTGTTCCCTGGCCCACAGGGATGTCTAGGACAGGAACTGTCTTGGCATCGTCTGCTTATTTCTTTCCTATGACAATAGTGTCCCGAACAACAGTCTGTAGGCAATCTGTAAGTCACTAAAAGCAAATTGAAGTTATTTTGTAATGACATTGTACAAAGGCACAAAACTAGAAACACCCTTGCAAGGCAGACGTCTGCCCACAAGAAGAGCTGCCATCGCTGTGAATGTGCTGTTGGAAGCCGTTGTCTTTCAAGAACCGAGTGCATTGTAAAACCCAAACCCTGAAATTGTGAAACACCAAAGCAGTTCAGGAACAGAACGATCTTCTAATTACTTTGCCACACATTAGAATCATAGAATCATCTAGGTTGGAAAAGACCTTTAAGATCATCAAGTCCAACCGTTAACCTTAACCTTGCCATCCCACCACTAAACCATGTCCTTAAGCACCTCATCTATCCTTCTTTTAAATACCTCCAGGGATGGGGACTCAACCACCTCCCTGGGCAGCCCATTCCAGAGTCTGACAACCCTTTCTGTGAAGAAGTTAATTCAGTACTGTAAATAATTTAGTGACTCCATAATTTGCTTACAGGCTGAAATACAGCTGAAGATTCCTTAAAACTTTGCAATGTGTATAAATAACTGAGTGTCGATGACTGCATGTAAACTTGTTGACTAGAGGCTAAAAACACAACTGAAGATTCCCTAATGCTTTAAAACTCACACAAGCACCCACTAGCTTGCCAAAACCAAAGTCCACTGAATGGGAGCCCAGGCACGTAACAATCTCAACAGACCTTTATTGTAGTAGAATGCAGTCAACATTATTGCTATTATAAAAAACAAATCACAGAGTAATTCGCTTCTCTCATAGAAGATTTAATAATAGTGCACTGCTGCCTCTCTCGGAGTGTGTAGTGACAATACACTGACGCCCAGGCTGCAGCTGAACGGAGGTGGCCCTGGCCAGTTTTAAAGAAAGGAAGGCTGCTCTTTGAAGTGAAGAGCAATTGAACTAGCTTTAGTTGTTCAATCCATAGAACAAGGCTGGCTCATCTACTGCTTACACACAGGCCCGGTGTGTACGGGAAGGGAAACTCACTCCTGAAGGATTTTTCATGCTAGTTCATTTTCTCCATGTGGTCTCCAATGTTGTATTCGAGTTGTTCAGGCTGACGCAGAATGGCTGCCAAATGCACCATCTGCTATTCGTGCAGTGTATTTTCACCATCGTTACATGCTCCATACTTATTTTCCATATATAAACAGATATACACATAGTGTATAATACTTATTGCTAAAGACAGACCCCCACACCCAGCGCCCAGGACATAACATAGTATAATAAAAACCATTACTGAAGTATTTCAAACATGCTCTGTAAAGTGATCATCTAAAGCCATATGGACTCAGTACAACAGAAAAAAAAAGTGTCAGCTAATAAAATGTGAAGATAGCAATGGGCATTTCAAAAGTTCTTAAACCTCTGACCTTAACAAGCACTCCAAAATTAAGGTGCATGTACAGCAACATTTCTAAAGGAGTAAAGAGAAAACCCACGGTTCCAGTCTTCCAAACTGACATGGTAAAGATGGGTCCCATGTGCAAATGAACAGCATCATTGCACGCACCCCCTTGACACATCAGCACCTCCATGTAACTGCTAACAGGGCAAGGTAGGCAAGATGGCCTGATCGCACACTTCTTGTTACGAATCTCCTGTTCGCAGAGTGCTTCCCACCCCCTATTCTTCTTGATTTTTACATCAAGCTCCAGTTCAGTTCTGGATCTGTTTTGGGTCTTTTAAGTTTCAGTGAAGAAAAATAGTTGGTTTCCCTTCAAAGGAAAAACATTCTGATTTGCAAGCATCAAAACATAATCTTTTTGTAATTTTACTGTGATGTTCAATTGACTCCTTTATGTCCCACATCAGTCCGGGAAGGAGCGCTGGAGCCCAATAGCACCAGAGAGGTTCTGCTGTAATACTCATCCAACTCTAAGTTAGAAGCCAGATGAGAGTAGAGGGAGATCACCAGTTGGACAAGACCAGAAGAGGCTCGCTAAAGGAAGACAGCAAAACATCTGAAGATTTTGATCACAGTACGCACAAGCCAACTGTACACAGGCTGAGGACAGAAGAGCAGAGGAGACCCTTCCCTACGACTGCTTCCCACAGCAGCCAGAAAGGACTGAGCACAAGAAAAGAGGGGTGAAACCCTCCAGGCATCACAGAAGATGAGATTGTGCAGAAAGCCGAAGGACAAAAGGAGAAACAGATGCAAGCTGCAGAATAAACAGATGAGGAGACATGTAGAAGCTTAGAGACAAAATTAAGAGAGACAGGTGGACATCAGCCATACAAGAGGACTGCATCCATGGAAGAAGTTTCAATTCTTTGCCACCCAGCAAGTACGTGAAATCCATCAGAAAATTGCAACTCATCTTCTTTGACTATTTTAAAGAGGACAACAGGCTTCTACCACTGTTCAGCTATGGAGTAACTTACAAAGATCTGTCTACGAACAGAATATCCAAAATACAGGCACTACTCAAACCACAGCTACCCAAGAAAAGGGTTTGCGGGAAGCATCTTCCAACCCATTCCCTGCCATACGACTTGAAGCACCCCCATTTTGTAACTGAAGCATAGGCAGCCCCATGACATGATATCTGACCGCGTCACTAAGACTACGGTTCAGTTGTAACCGCAACACTGATGTCCTTCTGCCATCACTGCAACTGAAAACGCAGAATTCCTGATGCAGATGCCTACAGTATGATCACAGGAAGGAGAAGGCTTCAAAATGAATCACCCTGATACCTCCATACAAAAACAAAAACCCAAAACAAAAAAACCCAAACAAAAAAAACAACCCTCGGCCAAAAACCTGGGCATTTAAAGGGTCCGTAAGTTTGCCATTATTTAGCTCTATGAACTCACAAGAGGCTTCTGCACAATGGCATTTCCCTTTTGTTCATTGCTATTAATATTAAAAGAAGGCTGAACATTTTTAAATTTTATCTTTCTGTGCACATGTATCGAAAAGAGTCCTTACTTTGCCATATACTATTTCCTCCTCAGAGAGGGTCTGCCTCCATCATACACCACAAGTCACTGCAATTCAGGCCCCGATAAACGGCACTGCAAAAAGACTGCGTGTAGATCCCTGGCTTATTTACAGAGGCAGCAGGAAGACAGATGGAAAACGATGCCTACAGGAAGGAGATTCTTTCGATAAGGCCAACTAGAAGAAATACCGGTATGAGCCAGATCACATCAGGTTTGACTGGCACACGAGCAAAGCAATCAACTGTAGGTTACATTCTGTGCAAAACACTTAGCGTTTTTATGGCACTTGACTTGTGTTTAAGAAAATAAACTTCAAAAGCATCCCAAACCTTTGAATACTTGAGAAACTGGGGCCAAAACTAAAGGTCCCATGTTACAGACTAACATCACAATTTGAGAAAGCAAACTCGGACAAGTTTGTGAAGCATTCAAGCAACACACAATGTATCACAGCACTGTCCACAAGGACACCAAGATTGTATTTCATAGAAGATATGAATGCTTGCAGGAATTTTTACAATACACGACTACACATGAAGATAAAAAAATACTAAATAGATTGTTGGTTTTTGTAAGCACAGTCCATCCTGAATAAGGCAGGATCCTGAGGAATAAAATTACATATTCATGTAAATTTAGAGACCATTATGTATACAAACAGAAGACAAGTAAAAGCTGCAAAGGGCAACTTTAACTTTGACCTTACAATTTCCTTTTCAGGATACCACTCCTCCATCTCCGCACTAAGAAAGTAACCTCTGTCCTCCCACCTGGAATCTCTTGGTCGACCTTCAGTAATTTACAATTATATTACATCACACGCATGCACACACATTGCATAATATTGCTACAGTGTATGCTGTATAAATTATGTAAATACACTCCACTTTGTTTCAAAGTAATTCATCTGGATTTACACTTTTCTTATACAGTACACACAGTACCACATTCAAGGATATGCAGCAAGTGAATAATATAGAAAAAAGTCTCACATATCCAAAAGCAAGTAGGTCACTCAACTATTCATATTGTTTGAAGCAGTTATTTAAGCATCCAACTATATAACACAGAGTATTTATTTATTAACAGTTGCTATAAAAATGTCAACAACTCCTCAGCTCCTGCGTTCTTTCTGCATGATGAAGTTGCCAATCACGATCCCATAATTAACTTCCACGTTACCATACAGCTTTGTAATGTCTCCTACAAGCTTGATGTGGCAAGACTTTTTAAATAGCAACGACTCTGTAACAGGGGTTTACATTTTGCTTTGGACATCAAGAGTGCTAACTCACTTCAGACATGATAGACAGACGGGAAAGGTCAGGGTAGGTTTATTTTAGCAATGAACCAGCCATGCTGCTTTCTTTCTCAATAATGGTTTTATCATGAAAGTTCAATGCACTGGTCGCAAAGTCTTTCCCGGATAATCCATCTTTGGCACGTTTCTCAATTTAATGCATCCTCAAAAGGCATTCCAAGATTTTTTTGATTTTTTGATGGTCTGTACATTATAACAATCACTTTTTTACATTTGCATTTAGATCAGGAAGAAAAGTGGAAAAATGTAGAGTATGAAGAATAGTTTTAATAAACAGTTTTACATACAGTACCTTACATATAGAACAGTGTGTTTGCAAATTTAAATAATTTTTGAATGTACAGTGGCTTGTACTCTTATCAAAAGGTAAATTCAAGTTTACTGTCTATCGGTTCTAAAATGCATTTATACAGATAACTAGAACTGATAAACAGACGTGAGGCATAAAATGTTCAAGTATCTTAATGTCATCAGTTAAATAGCCTCCTTTTAACAGTCATATTTTACAAATTTCAAAACCTGTACATACATTATTTTCAATTTTAGAAACTGCTTGTTAAAAGGTAACATTTCATGTTAACCACCAGTTCTTATAGTCTATCGTAATAAAACTAGACATGTGTAGATATAAATGTATACAGTATGTATATATGTACATGTGTATCTATACACATATACATACAAATATGTATGTAGCACTGGGTACAGCGGCAACTTATAAGCACAGGGAAAGTCCTGGGCTCAAAATCCAGCAAGAGCTAACAGAGCAAGTAGGTTGCCTTTGGTTTCATGACATTTCATTCACCGAAGCTGAAAGTTTTTATAAAAACATTTTGGATAATGTATCTTGTGATATTTATTCTAGTGGTTTAGTATATTCACAGCCACAGACAGTTTTGCAGCTCTTGTCATTCCTCATCCCAGCTGAGGATGGTAAAGTTTCAGAGGGCCAACACCAGAACAGAGCTACCCAGGAAAAAAATTGTATCTTGAATCCCGAATACTGCAATAGAACATAAAAAAATATAAACTAGATATAATTTTGGATGGATTGCTGGCACCAAGTAGGACTTTGGAAAAAACCCTTCATGTAAGTCATAATCAAACTCTCATCCCAGTGGTTTTAATATTATTTGGCACATCTGACCACTATTTGCCACTTATGTTTTAAAGGAGCCTAAGGGTGCTGTAATAAGGATTTCTATTTAAAAAATTACTTTAAAAAGGAGACCATGATAAGCAATTTCTTTCAAAAATCAAACCTAGTATGTTCATTTTCCTGAACATTCATGAGACAAGGAAATAATCTAAGCAACTTTCCTTGTAGAGAGGATACAGATCTCTCTGTGTCTACCTTTCACTAGCAAGATAAGAGGAATTTATTTAAAAAAGCAGGTCCCAAGAATTTTTAGTCAGCTGAATTCTGCTAATTTAGAATTTTTTGCCAAAGGTTTCAAAATAGTAGCATTGTTCTTTGTTCAACTGTCTTATATGCTGGGATTTTCTAGTTTATCATGTTAAAATCATATCAACATTTCTCAGTATGTAATATATTACATTTCAAAGCTTGGACATTGAATATTCAGATTTTCAATGTAACATTCCCTCCTTACTCTCGATTTCCTCTCCTCTCTCTAAAGCTTCAGGCAATTAATGTAATCAGCAAAGAACCAGATAAATGCTCAGCTTTCTGCTGTCTTCCTGTCAGTCTTGTGTGGCTAGTAAGAAAATTCACTGTAAAGAACCTATTTTTACTTCTTTATTCTTCCTTTTGTCATACAGAGCAAAGCGTTGCTATTTGCTGTACTTTCCCCATGTCAATTAAGAGCTGTTTGATACGTCGCTTGAGCTGAGGCAATCTTGCCAGAGGATCTGGTGGTTCCAGTTCTCCAGTGAAATCAAGCCAGCTTTCTAAAACTACAGAAGGAAAAGGAAGTTGATTAGGATAAGTCTTTGAGAAACAGTTTTCATGAAAATTAAACTTTTCTTTTTTACTCTTTTATAAGAAGGGAAAATATACTGAGGCCATGATTTAACAGAAGAAATGTTTAGTAGGGAAACGCCAACTAATTCCGTGTTTCACTCAATCCAAACATATCTTCTGATTTGATTGTTACTATAAAAAGGTACCTGGGAACAAATTATACCTTTGGCTAACAATTTACCATCTACACACATAAAAGAAACCTCAGTTCACGGCCCTCCGGCTATGACAGTTCTGCAACAGAAATGCAATCCTTAAATGCAAGGCTTGCTTCTGTCCCTTTAACAGGCTCCTGTTTCCAAGGTCCAGATTACAGAATGGTTTTCCAATCTTCAACAAATATTTTTCAAGGAATTTCTATGCTTGTAGAGGCAGAGAAGGGAAAAAGGTCAACCCTGTTAGCCTAGAAATACTGACTAGTACAAGAAGGAATATTGAAAGTAAAACTGCAAAAAGTAATAAGACAACTTTATTTGTAAAAAGGTAATTACAAACTGACTAGACTATGACTAGACTAGTCTATGACTAGACTACAAGCTTCATTCTTAATTTCTATGACTGTCCAGTAAATTTATATGCCTTAATATTTACTTGTACACTATAAACTCATTCAAGTTTTCTCAAGAAGCCTGATTTGTCCTCCTGACACCAGTTATTTACTAATATATAGGAAACCAAAGTTGAAGGCAGAATGAACACTTTTTTTTTTTCCCCTCCCCTAAATATTGTCAAATACTAGAACAATCAGGCCAAAGACATTCCAGGCGTAGAAATCCATATGATCCACATCTGGACAAAGACTACCCAAGTTACCTAAGTTTTCTGAAGAATGCCTGATATCACAAACTTGAGCTAAATTTTCAGGGGTCCTAAGTGCTTAAGCTACTTTATTGGGCATTCAAAATTTGTGGAAGTGAGGAGATCAAGCGTAGAAACTCTGATTATAATTTTGGGTATCTAAATTTGAATACAATACTTAAAAATCCATCCTCAGTGCCTCAGATCACCTTCAACACAGTGGCTATAAAAGATGCTGTTACAGGCATATTAACAAGTATCTGGCAATGCAGTTACCATCAACTTCTTTTTCAATCAGGTCCATTCTGCTGGTGACTTCATTCTGTACATTCTCTATATGGGTAAGGAGATTTAGCTGCCATTGAAGATGGGTGTCCACCTGTTCTTCTGAGCCTTTTCTTTCATTACAAACAAACACAGTGTTTCCTTCAGCAGAATTCTTCTTCATAGGAGTAACAGAAAGAAAAAAATTGCCATTTAAGTGCTTTTGTTTTGTCTTTTTTAATTTCTGGTGTTGATATCAATACTTGAGTCACTTGATAAACTCTGCTGTTTTAAAACTGTACTTCTGTCTACTCAACAAAAAGCATACTCAAAAAGCCATGTACCATGACATGTCAATAGACTAAACCAAACAAAACGCAAATTCCATACAAATGAGCATGTATAGCACTGAGGGAGCAAGACAAGAGGTAAAGTTTACCAGCTCAAGCACTTTGCTTAATGCAGCAAGACAGGCTGCATTTCTGTGCCCTTTTTATAAAAATTGTAACTTAAATCATGAAGTGCTGAACTGTGTCGGTCTACCATCACCAGAAGTGTGCAAAACCCTAAGGTTTGTTTCAACTTTAGCCAGAGAATGATGGAAAACTCCCTAAAATGCAGTAATATCCAAGATGTCAAAAGACATTATTCTGCACACATAATCTGGCCATTCTATTTGTTGATTAAGACAAGACTTCTCCTCCTACCACTGCTGTGGTCCCATGTAGCTTGCAAGCACAAGCCTGGGATAGGGTTGAACACGTCTGGGGATAATTAGAAGGGCAGTAACATGAAGAGTTATGCAAACAGAGTATCTGAGGAAGCTTGACGACTTTGAAATAATTAGTATCTTCATAGCAAGTCAGAGATAATACACAAGTTCCTCATCTTTCTGCACTTGACATTTCAGCTAATGAAAATGACCAAAGGAAGTATACTGGATTTAATGAGTTAAAGTGTTTGGTATCTCCCTTAATTAGCAGGATTCACAGTTTTCATCTTTGCTATGACTTCACATCTGATTAAGTTTCTTTCACTATTGATGATTCTATTTTAGGGACTAAAATGCTGGATACACATGCTCACACAGTGTCAGGCCATGGCAAATGCAAGAGCAAGGAGTGAGTTTTATCGTATTAATACACTTCTCTGACGAAGTGCTCAGCTGATTTTTTTCCACGTCACATAACAGCAGACTTCACAGAAGAGAGGGGGAAGAAGAAAATAGGGACTGATGGATTTTAAGTTACTTAAGCAAAAAAAACCCAAAACCTGTTCCTTTTTAAGACTTAAAATTAATTTAAAAAATCCAAAACCTGGCAACATTTGAGTGAGTCGTGGAGGACAAGTATTGTTAAAACTCACAATATTAATTAAAGGAGTTAAAGTTATTTACCAAAGATAGATTTCAAAAGTCATAAAACCCTCTAAACTCTCAAAGCTTTCAGATAAAATCTTTCATCTCTCAAGACATCAGGTCTGCCTCCACAGTGTTTTCACTATTCAAACTGTTATTAATCTTTATAAAGGATATTTCCAACATAAATAAGAAATGCTCCATTTCTTACAATTTTCAGACAATATCTAAAACCATGAGAGAAGAACAATGTTTTTCCCTTGCCATATGAGGACCCAAGTCCATAATTCTCAAACCAAGAATCATCTGTCAGGTGAATCTTTTAGATGCCCACTGCAGTTAAGTTAGATAAAATCTTAAAAGGTAAGTAACTTAACATCATAAAACAGGTTTTTTTCTTTTAATAACCTCTGTATTTATTCAAACAGCTAGTAAATGCTCCTTGAAAAAAACCAAACAAACAAAAAAAACCCCCAAACCAACCCAAACACACAAACAAAACACCACCACAAAGTCAAACAGGTCTTCCTCTAAGCAAAGAGATCAATGTATGCAATGGAGGAGTGGGGGCAGAGGTGGTAGGAGAAGCAGAGTACAGGACCCAGCTTGTGCAGAAGTGGGAGGTTCAGGTGGGGGAGGCTCATGCTTTCAGAAGCAAGAACAAGGAAACTACATACAATTTTAAAGATGATGCATAGTCCAAAAAGGGACTTGATAATAGTTGATCTGAACACTGTTTATAAGAGAAAAGATTATATGTAACAGAACTGTAGACTAGGATAGGACAAAACAGTACGGAAAACCAGAATATTCAAAGCTCTGCAGGATGCTAGAAAGGAGACTCCAAAGCCCCAACCAAACTTTGACAAGGAGAGGTGAAGAAGGTACCTTACAGAGAAGTCAGTTCATGTAATAATGGCACTTCAATGCCAGTGTCATTACGGTTTTAAGGTAAGTACAAACAGATTCATGGAGAAACCAAGAAGAGCTTTTCAATGCATAGTAAGTCTAGACAGAAAGTCTTATTTCAGGTGACACCTTAAATAAGGTGTCCCAGAGGAAAAAGTACTCTGACACTGCCCCAAACAGATCTGCCCCTGGTTTAAGACAGAGAGGAGATTTAGTCTCTGAGGGAAACATTAGTTTTGTTTCACTGCTCACATATACTTTTTTAAAAATATATTTATACTACTTACAATGACAGTTTAAGATACTGTTGGAAAGAAAGTGTATTTCACACTGCTGCCTGTCTCCTTACTACACAAACTGAGTGTAATCATGCGATTTAGCATACAAACAGTTATTTCTAACTAGAATGAGCCAAAATTTTCCATTCAGACTATATAGCTCACATGCCACATTTAAAACTGAAATTAAAAGAAAAAAGACATATCTTACTCATTTCTTCCACACCAGAAACTACTTCAAAAAGGAGATGAGTTGGGCGATTTATTCTCACACAGTTGATATTGTAGAAAACAGAAAGGTTTGGTTTACTTTGGTTTTTTGCTCAAAGAGAACTCTTCACTAAAACCAGACTAACAAATTTCAGACCTCTTCCCCAAAGTAATTGATTCAAACCATTAACACAAAAATGAGAGAGATGTTTAAATAGCCAAATATAAACCTGACTAAAAACCTGTGAAACAAGACTTGAAAGAAATTGCACGAGGTGAAATTAGTTGGTCAGTAAATCATTAGTTGTGGACAGAATTCTAGTAGTGTTGCTGTTAAAAGAATACGGTACAATAATAAATGCTATTACAAATCTCAGTTTAACAAACAACAAAAAAACCACCCACACACAGAAAACAGAATTGAGAGGAAAAAAAAGGAAATTTGTCCTATTTTCATCGCAACACACACCTAAGTTGTGTTGCAAGACCCTGCATTTTAAGCATAGGATTTTTTTTTTCCCCAAAAAAAACTGGATCGAGCATAAATGCTTTTAGCATAGGCAATACTTTAACCATACTTTGCATTTCATTCACCAACTGAAGTGAGTATACTTCACCTGAAACTATTTCAGTGATCCAACTTTCCTTCAGTGATTTCTGCTGACGTATTTGATAGAATATGTTGAGTTGCAATAATGAGCATTTCTAAATGACTGTATGTGCTTGAGTTACCAGATGGAAAATATTTTTCCAACTAAGAAACTTCCCAGATGAAGAATGATACTTACCTGCTCATTCATGCCATCATCTTTAAAAGAATATTGTAAACAGTTTTTATTCTCTGTGTGAAATTCCTGATCTTCCTCAAAACTACTTGTATCTTCATCATCTGAGCTCATAGGGTCAGTGACTGCTTTGCAGTCTTGACCAAAACATTGTGGTTTTTGGTAACTGTGCTCACTTGTGATGTACGTTTCTTCCATCTTCTGGGGTATACTGGGCGGCTCTTTATGGTTTTGACTGTGACACGTCCTTTCAGTTGGATTAACAGCATCCGGCAAAGTCACTAATTTTTTCTCTACCCCAACAGTTATTTGTTCCTGTTCTTTTCGCATCCCTGAATAAGCCCAGAGATGAAGGTCTGGGTGATGCTTATTTCTGTAATGAAGGGGAGGAAAAAAAGCAAGTTATAAGAGAATACCACTTACAGCACTGAAGTATTAAGCATCTACTTCTGCTAGATTATAGCTATTGATAGGCACCATTATCAAACATGTAAGTATTCCTAGGCCACTTATTGATTTAGAATAAATCCAGAATGTCCCTTTAACACAAAATTGACTATAAAACAAGTAAATAAATAAATCAACAATAATCCAAATATACCAGATCTGCTCAAGTGCTGAACACCTAACTCCCACTGAAGCCGAGGGTACTCCACATCTTGCACTTGAATTATTTAAACTATTATAGAAGAAAGAACTGTATTGTGAGAGAATAATTAATATGGAATAATGGTAGTCTCTGCTATTTAAATATATAAAGATGAAGAATAAACCCATGACTGATACTTACTTTAATATCCCAATTTTCAACTGCAGTCCGTGCAGTATTTCAGTTACACCATACACGTCTGCCAGTAGATGATGTGTTGACACAATCTTTTTGGCATTAAGATGAGAGTAGTTTTCTTTCAAAAATGATAATCCACACATGTGTCCGTTGTTCAGCCAGTCTTTATCATAAAGATATTTGGCACTCCACCTCTGACCTGGGGTAAGCAATAAACAACTTGAGGGCCATCTAAAGCCACAGCAGAATTGTATTTAAAACTAGAGTGCTATAATTATATGCTGTACTCTCCTAAATGTCTCCTAATACCCACGAAAGAATGATTCGATTGCTATTCGTAAATTACAATTTAGTTTACATGGATTAAGAGGAAACTCTTCATGCTTATGAAAACAAAAACAAACCTGAAATCTCAAGACCTCTCTAAATGGCACTTGAAATGAAAATCTAATCACCTTTGCAATTAAAGTAGAGGATATTTAGAACTGTGCTATTATCAATCTAACTGCAAAAAAACCCATTTAAATTGGCACTTTATTTAACTACTGCAGTTTACTTATAAAAAAACCCGTAAGTTACCACAAGAAATGTTACAGAGTGGATTTTATATGGACATATACAAAATACCTAGTTTGTTTCTGAAAGACAAATATTTTGCTTCAATAGCGAAGTCAGTATCTATTTATTAGAAGCCAGGAGAAGGCTTCGTGAAAAGCGGACATTTCAAAGTTATCTGACAGCAGAGTTCTTACACTCTCCTTTGAGATGCCTTTTACCAGACACTACAGACAGGATACTGATGTGAGTGGGCCTTAGGGCTCCCATGCTATGGCAACATCTACAACCTTAACCTAAAAGGCGTGAATGAATATTTAGCTAATGCTTCTATAGTAACTTAATAACTGTTTAAGAAAATAAAAAGCAGTCCATTAAAAGACTCAAAAAACCCACCAAAAAAACCCCCAAAACTAGAGAAGTATAATTATCCCGATATTATTGTTTACAATGAGGAACCCAGACAAACAGACTGACTAAGACGGCAATATCTTACACTCAATTTCATATCAGACTATCATCATATACAGAACAAAGAATGGGTTGATGGAAGCCCTTCATACCTTTCAGGAGAATACCCTGTCTATCTCCTTTCTGCCCATTATCCCAATACACTTTAAAATACTGACATTGTGAATGACCTTTTTCTCCTGACATAGAAAGAAAAGAAGTAATGGTTAGGAAGGGAGAGAAGATAAAAATTAGGGACACAGTCTCTGCATAGCAGGGGACAACGAAGTACCTAGTACAGTGCAGGGAAAGAACACAAGACAAATTAGTTGGTTTTAATAAGAAAAAGCTTGACTGCTCAGAGTACACCACACAGAACTATCAAACGAGACTCTATACCATCAATTTAGATTGGGGCAAATGGAAAAAGTCACATCTTTCCAGCTCTATTTTCCCAAATTTTCTCCTCAGAAATAACTAAAACTGTGCTGGTTTATACCTCTGCAAACAGCTTTCAGATTTCATTTCTTAAATTCAGAATGAAACAAAAGTTTGCGGGTGTTGTCTCATTGCCCTTTTAAAGCAGCTGTACTGTTGGCTATTTCCCCAAAAGACATGTATGTGCATTTGTATCAATTGTCAGGAAAAATAAAAAAAATATTCTTCCAAATCATATAGTTTTTCTCCAAATAATTGCTAAGAAAAATGGGTTTATGGACAGAATAATTTTAAATTCATCATCTTCCTAATTAAATGTATTCAGTTTAAAAGTAAATACTCTTCCTAATTCTTACCCTTTAAAACTTATCCTAACAGTCTTAAGTTCAAGATGTGCTATTTGTGCACTATTATTTACCATAAATGTGCTAGATTTTTTTCCATATTTTACATATTCAGTTCCACACTTTTATTTACACAATTCTGGACAAATTTAAACATTATAAAATTGCAATTAATATGAATGACATTCACAGCATATTTGAGTGTACTGTGGTAATGAGTCCTTTTTCTTTAAAAAAAAAATTATTTAAATGAACAGATGTGATTCCAAGTATAGGCAAAACAGATCGCTGAGCAAGAATGATTTTTTTAGAAAACTTTTCAGACTACAATGACATGATAAAGCACTAAGGTTTCAGGGGAATTAAGTTTCAACAACTAAAGCGATGGTAATTAAGATCATGAATAAGATTTAGCATAGCTGAATAAGATGTTACTAACAGGAAAGTTCCTGCTCAGAGCCAAACTTAGAAGCACGTGCCCCAAAGATATATAACAGATAACACAAAACAGACAAAGCTTTAACAATGTGAGCAATACATAACAGCTCTGCTTAAAAATCCCAAGCAGACAGCTGCAGATAAAGGCGATTTACCCGTACCTGGTGGATCTCTGCAGATATAACAGATGTACTGCTCTGGAATGCTGTCCTCTAACAGTCCCATGCATACACTGTGCTGCCAACATAAGCACTCTTCACACTGACATCAGAAAAAAAAACAACAAACAAAAGCCAAAACTAAAACTGAGATAAGTAGATTCAAAAAGCAGAAGTTATTTCTTGTATCGTCAAAATGCAGAGAACAGCAGTTTAACTTAAATAGCTGGTTTGAGTAAGATTATTTTAGTTGGGCGATTTGTGTTTGGGTAGGCAAAGACATCAAGCTAAAAAATAGCTCTAGTTCTGAAAGTTACCTCAACCACAAATTCCAGACTGGAAAAAAAAAAAAAAAAAAAAGAAAAAATGAAATTGAAGATGTAATATTTAATAATATTTTATTACAACATTCAGTATTTTAGCACCTAAATATTTAGTAGTGAAACATAAGACAGGAGTATAATATTACAGTAAAGTAGAAAGATAATGTAATACGTTACAGCATAACAGTGAAAAGTAGAAAACTCTTCAGTTTAATTATTTATATTTACAAAGCATCTCTCCAGTGCGCTAGAAAGATGTGTTTTTAATATCGCACCAATGGAAAATCTAAAAGAAAAAGAAAATGAAGAGAAAATGAAAGAGGAGAAACAAGAGAGTAGGAGAGCAAAATAGAAGTGGTAAGACATGAGGGCCTAGAAAGAGCAAACCGGTTGCTCTCAGTGAGACAAGGCACAAAGAGGAGATAAGTGATCAAAATCAGGCTGCCATTGGACTTTAGAAACAGGTAGGAAACTACCACTTAAAAGTACATTTCCCTTTCTCAACTCAGTGTTTGCCTGTGTTCTAAATATCTGCAGGTTTTCTACTGAAAGTCTCTCCTCTTTGCTTTGACGTGCTTTTGAGCATCAACCTATTCAAATGCTGAAGGCACCTTTCCTCTTGTCATATCAAAATAGCTACAATTTTCTCTCCTCTCTCCGAAGATTTTTTAACACCAGTCCATTTGTCTGTGTTATTACCATAGCTGAACTCCTGCTTAGTTCCTCCAACACAGCACTGCATTTCAGTAATGGGTTCCCCGGGACAGTCTTTGTGTCCTTCATTTTCAGGTCTTTCTGTCATTTCCAAAAGACTTTAAGTCCATTAACACAGTACAGCCATACTTGCTTCCTTCAAATCACAACTAAAAAGGCTTCATATTTTCAACTGAAACTATACCATGTTAATAGTTGAATACAAACCTGTTTGTTGAGGGGGGGGGAACAAAACAACACAGGAAGTTCATGGCTTTTTTAAAAGTTATTGATAACTGAGTTCTTCTTCCCTATTGCTTGCATCTTAATTTATTACTATAGTATGAATTCCTTGAGACAAAGCCTTTAAATTATTCATCTAGATGAGAAATGCTCCCCGCACTGGAGAACAAATAAATAAGCCGCTGTAGTTGCAATCCATCAGCACCTGAGTGCTGTGCAGACACTGTACACTCTTCTCTCTTTTCGATACCAAGTAAGATTTAAATTCTTAGCAGTTTCTAAAACCAGATAGTGATTTCTAGTTTGAGAACTGCTATTCTACAGGTGAAGCATGCACATCACACACACCATGGTTACTGATGCTATTAACATCTGTATAGCTGAGATCTTGGATACAGCTGACGTACATTTACAGCAAGCAGAGTATCAACAATTGGTACTGCAAAGTACAAGGGCAAAACCAGAAGGGCTGGAATAATCGGGATGGTCTCTGGACAGAAGCGATGATTTGTATGCAGGAAGGGATACTTTATTCCAAATTTATCAACTGGCTATAAAGAAAAAAAGTTATCTTTCCTTACAAAACTGTTCTACATATTGAATAGCTAGAGAAACCCCATCCTAGAGTAATAGTTCTGCATACGTCAGTCACACCAAGTGCAGAACATAGAAATACTTTGTTATTCTTCACTTCTATTTACAGCTCTCTAAGTAACTTTTGTCTCCAACGCATAAGAAGGGCACCTTCACAAGTAAGAGATTCACATGAAAAATACAGTCCCCCCCCCAATATTTCTTTACCTGAATCATAAAGCCATTTTCTTCATCCAGTTCACAAATGCATCTAACAATTTCATTGAGAGCATCATCTTCATCCTGAGACTCTTCAAAGTTAGTTGAATCAAAATCCTGATTGTATTCATCACCACTAAGTAACAAACTCTCTGTAGAAGAATCATCCAAGAACTCCACATCTGAAAGGTCTAGTAAAAATAAATACATGTGAAATTGTGAGTGCAGAGAATCAATACTTTACAGAATTATAGGGGTCTTGGGCAGTTAAAAACCTTAACCTGCATATAGCAAAAAATCGCTCTCAAACACACTGCTGGTATATTAGATTTCCTGATGAATTCTGCAAAATGTGATCTCTTCAGAAGTAGAGTAACAACACTTAATCAAAGCAAGTACAATGCAGAACAGTTTAAGCATTTTGATTTAAATAGATGAAGTATAAATCAGCCACCATATTTACAGCTACATTCACAAACATAAACCAAATTATTTCCTTTAAAATTCTCTTTCTTAAAGCATTAAACCTACAAACTGAAAGTTGCTGTTCAGCCAACCTACTTTCTCCACTAAGGTCAACAGACAAGATAGCTCTTGGATACTGGTATGATGTATTCTTCTCTGAGAACATGCTGCGCAAAGTCAGAGAGCTCCCTGAGGACCGTGTTAATGGAGAGGAGCACCTGTCCAAGAATTCAACAGAACTATCTTCATAATCTGAATAATCTGAAAAGTTAAAAGAAAATAAGTCACTGTTACAAAAGGAAAGAAATGTTTATGACAAATGAAAAAAAAAAACCAAACCAAACAACAAAGAATATTTAAGTATACTGTAACATTATGTTCAGAAGTAAAGAATATCAGCATTGAGGTATTAGGATGACGGAACTGTAAATATGAAATGGTTAAAGCTCTTCATATTTTATAAAAAAAATTTCCAGTAAGAAGCATAATACAGTTTAATAGCAAAGAGAAGCATTACCCATTTAACTCCCCCCTCCCCTCCATCTCTGAATGTACAGAGAAATAATTTTTCCTAGAACATTATATAGACCTTTTTCCCCCCACAATTCATCCTGTACCGTCTGCTATCCTCAGAGATGCTGCTGGTAGCTCTCTCTTTTTGCCTTAGGTCTGTTTGTAGCACTACCAACATTACTATCTAGAAGTAACTGCAGACTGTCCTGTCAGAATCAGTGATAAAATCTTGTCTGCACAACTGCAAAAGAGTACAGGGAGCTCAAATAAAACCCTCCTGGGATGCCAATGGCTCCTGGGATGGGCCCAGGGATATCACAGAATGATACAATCATTTAGGTTGGAAAAGATGCTTAAGAATGAGTCCAGCCGTAAAGCTAACACTACCAAGTCCACCAGCAGGCAGTCCACCACTGCCAAGCATCCCAGGAGGGTATGCACAAGCCCAGAGGAGCACGATGGGCAGGTACACATACCCCCTGCCCAGGCCTGTCCCCCGTTATCCAGGCATGAAACCTGTCACATTACCCAGAGCGGCAATCTGGATCACCTTTTAGACTGAGGGGGTTTGCAGCCCAGGGGTGGGATGTAGGGAAAAATTATTTTGGGATTGCACAAGACTTATGGAATGTTTAGGGAAGGAACCTAAGGTGGGGAAAATGGATGGACCTAAGTGATTTGGGGAGGAACAAGGGTGGGAAAAATAGAGGAACAAGGGGATTGAAAGGGCCAGTTGTACATTGTTTGTGGGTCAGTACACTTGTCTGGACATGCCCTGTGTCTGATCAGCACAGTTTGTCCTATCCGTGGTGGCAGAGGTGGTGGCATCTCCCTTCTTAGAGATATTCAAAAGTTGTCTGGACATAGTCCTGGACAACTGGCTCTAGGTGGCCCTGCCTCAGCAAGGGGGTTGAGCCAGAAGACCTCCAGAAGTGCCTTCCAACCTCAACCATTCTGTGATTCTTATTGAACTCCATTTTTAACTCTTACCCAGGGGAGAGGCTCTCTGTTCAGTGTGGAGCTGCGTGTACAGGGGTCAGTGCCAGCAAATAGCATCAGAGATGGCATCAGAGATGGCAAAGATCATCTAGTTGCATATCATATTGCAAGTATCATATAGGCAATCTGTTTGCACTTGAGGAGATGCTTGTGCCATATTTTTGGTAGAATCATAGAACCATAGACTGGTTTGGGTTGGGACGGACCTCAAAGACCATCTAGTTCCAACCCCCTGCCATGGGCAGGGACACCCTCCACTAGACCAGGTTGCCCAAAGCCCCATCCAGCCTGGCCTTGAACACTTCCAGGAATGGGGCATCCACAGCTTCTCTGGGCAACCTGGTCCAGTGCCTCACCACCCTCACAGTCAAGAATTTTTCCCTAATACCTAACCTAAATCTACCCTCTTTTAGTTTAAAACTGTTACCCCTCATCCTATCACTACATCCCTTGATAAAGAGTCCCTCCCCATCCTTCCTGTGGGTCCCCTTTAAGTACTGAAAGGCCACTATAAGGTCTTTCCAGAGCTTTCTCTTTTCTAAGCTAAACAGCCTCTCAGCTTGTCCTCTTAGGAGAGGTGTTCCAGCCCTGATCATTTTTGTGGCCCTCCTCTGGACCCACTTGAGCAGGTCCATGTCTTTTTTAATGCTGGTCAATTGGTAATTAAGAGTAGCTATCCATTAACTCCTCTTAAAACTTAATACTTTGAATATAAATGAGTAGTAATCAGATTTCTACACTTTGATCCTTCTGCAGGAAGCATTCCTGCTACCATTTGTACCTACAGTTTTCTTGCAATGGGTTCCACAATATGCTTCTCTCCTAAATACCTTCCATAAAGCCACTATTCATATTTACTTTCTCCTTCTGTCAAAAACACTCTCTACCACATTTCCTAAGTATATTCACTGTAGAGGAGTCAAACCAACGAGTAGTTGATTATTTCATGGGAACATTTTCATGTTATAGCACAAATTTTTGACAAATGCATCATCATTCTAGAGATCCACAAGGCATCTTTACAAGTCTATGGTCAGAAGCTCCTTCTAATGCATATGTTTTTTCTGCATGCTCTTGAGGAAAAAAATCTAGGAAATTCTTTGATAGGTTTGAAGTTTTCACCTTATTTTAAGAAATTTTAATAAAAATTATGATGACTGATATCTAGTAAAGTAGACTCTCAAGGTACACAAAATTAAAGTCAATCTTATAGGCATAGAAAGGACAGTCTATGTTCTCATTTTAAAACTTTCAAATATTTAAAGATGTTAAAAAAAAAAAAAAAAATCGCAAAACAACCCAGCAGCAAAATAAAATAATCAGTATTATTTTAAGTCCTGAAACACTTTTTGAAGTAAGTAGGCATAGTATACACAAAATAAAGTTCAGTCTTTGGCAAGAACAAAAGAGAGAATCAGTCTGCATTTGACCATGCTGTTATTTTTATTGCCATAATGCTGCAACTAGGACTGCACTCGATGCAAAAAAAGGTAAGCCAAGGAACCTGTCATGTGATTTTACGGGAGATTAAAACAACTAAAGGATGTGGAAAAGTGGAAAAAATACAAAGAAACAGTAAAACTGTACTGGTCAGCAGGATGGTTATCTTTTTATTAAAAAAAGAAAACCCAAACATTGTCCAGTTTTTCCACAGAAATCATGCAAGGAAAGTTACAGAAGGGATGGTGCTAAAACTTTAAACCACACTCTTACAGGAGTACTTCCCAAACATGCGGGAAAAAAAAGTACAGAGTGGTTTGAAAAGATTTTTTTGTTTTGTTAAAAAAGGACAAGCTACCTAGAGCCTCATGTCTAAAAAGCAAACTCTTTTTGACCCTCTAGGGAACAGAAGAAACAGAGAAAAGAAAAAGATGAGTGATACGATCGAAGAATTAGAATAAGGAAGTGAGATGAAGACAAACAGAATCACTATTTGTCAAGAAAACAAATCAAGTTGTTGCAACACAGACACCAACCTCAGCTGTTAAGGATTAACTGTTAAGGAGGGGCTGCATTTTATACAGTAAACCACTGAAATTTAACAACAGACTAGATACTAGAATAATTTTAGTGTCCAAGCGAAATAGGCAGGATGTGTACACAGAGCTTTAAATGAAGAATTCGAAGAGATGAGACCAGCGAGCCTATCTTCGAAGGCATAAAAAATATCTATGAAATACCTATGTCTGTCACATAGAGAAAGGCTATAAATACAAAAATGAGGTCATAGACCTAAGTGTCCTTTCAACATTTAAGGCGAAAATCTAGTCTTTGAAATTTCTAAAATTTGACATTCATATTGTTTAGAAACAAGTTTTAGTATCTCATGTCAGAAATACAGAATGGTTTTGCTTATTTAAAAAAAAAAAAAGTAAATTGAACTTACCATGTTGTTTAGATTTCTTCTTTTTTTTCTTCTTCTTTTTCTGTTTTGATTTATGATCTTTCTCCTTTTTCTCTTTTTTCTCCTTTTCCTTTTCTTTCTTTTTACCTGAAATAAAAATTAAACATTTTAAAATATTGAGGGGAACCTCAATCCATCCCACTCCTACCAGTTTGATGCCAACATTGGCAATAGATGCCCAGAGCTGGGAAAAGGATCACAGGTCAGCAGGAGAGCACCTAAAGTGCAGCACAACGGAATCCCAGCACAAAGGAATCCCAGCCACTCCAGTCAGCTTCATTGGGGGCCCAACTGAAATGCCTCTATTCACACGCACGTAGCATGGGGAATAAACAAGAGGAGTTAGAGACGTGCACACACCTGCAGGGCTGTGATCTCATTGCCATTATGGAGATGTGGTGGGATGGCTCCTGTGAATGGAATGTTGGAATGGAAGGGCACAGGCTCCTTAGGAAGGACAGGCAGGGCAGACAAGGAGGGGGTGTCACCTTCTATGTCAATGACAAGCTGGAGTGCGTGGAGCTCCACCTGGGGATGGATGAGGAGCTGACCAAGAGCTTATGGGTTAGGATTAAAGGGAGGGCAGGGACAGGGGACACTATAGTGGGGGTCTGCTACAGGCCACCAGACCAGGAAGACTGAGTAGACGAGGCCTTCTATAGACAGATAGGAGCAGCCTCACATTCACAAGCCCTAGTCCTCATGGAGGACATCAATCACCCTGATATCTGTTTGAGGGTCAACACAGCTGGGCACAAGGAATCCCGGAGGTTTCTGGAATGCATTGATGATAACTTCCTTCTCCAAGTGATAGAGGAACCAGTGAAGAGAGATGTCAGGCTGGACCTTATTCTCACCAGCAAGGAGGGGCTGGTGGGGAATGCAAAGCTCAAGGGCAGCCTTGGCTGCAGTGACCATGGAATGGTGGAGTTCGAGATCCTGAGGGCAGTGTGGAGGGCGGACAGCAAGCTGACTACCCTGGGCTTCAGGAGAGCAGACTTTGGCCTTTTCAGGCACCTGCTTGGTAGAGTACTGTAGGACAAAGCCCTGGAGAGAAGAGGGGCCCAAGACAGCTGGTTGGTATTCGAGGATCACCTCCTCCAAGCTCAGCAGCAATGCACCCCAACAAAAAGGAAGTGAGGCAAAACCACTCAGAAGCCTGCAAGGATGAACAAGGAGCTCCTGGACAAATTCAAATACAAAAAGGAAGCCTACAGAGGGCGGAAGCAAGGCCAGGTAGCCTGGGAGAAATAGAGAATTTGTCCAACCAGCAAGGGATGAGGTTAGGAAAGCCTGAGGGAAAAGGCATATGAAGTTGCTAAGCCATTCTCCGTCACATTTGAGAAGTCATGGCAGTCCGGTGAAGTTCCCACTGATTGGTAAAGGGGAAACATAACCCCTATTTTTAAAAAGGGAAAAAAGGAAGACCCGGGAAACTACAGGCTGGTCAGTCTCACCTCAGTGCCTGGCAAGATCATGGAGCAGATCCTCCTGGAAACTATGCTCAGGAACATGGAAAATGAGGAGGTGAGTGGTGACAGCC
>VXBL01010149.1:70879-81687 GCA_013400195.1 Aramus guarauna | reverse complement strand
ACGTGGGGTTGTTCAGCTTGGAGAAAAGAAGGCTCTGGGGAAGACCTTATAGCAGCCTTCCAGTACCTGAAAGGGGCCTACAAGAAAGCTGCAGAGGGACTGTTTATAAGAATATGCAGTGACAGGACAAGGGGTAATGGGTTTAAACTAAAAGAGGGTAGATTTAGGTTAGGCATTAGGAAAAAATTCTTGACTGTGAGGGTGGTGAGGCACTGGAACAGGGTGCCAGAGAAACTGTAGATGCCCCATCCCTGGAAGTGTTCAAGGCCAGGCTGGATGGGGCTTTGCGCAACCTGGTCTAGTGGAGGGTGTCCCTGTCCATGGCAGGGGGGTTGGAGCTAGATAATCTTTCAGGTCCCTTCCAACCTAATCCATTCTATGATTCTACCATTCCAAATTACTTGTTTCATTTGGCTTAACCTAAACATGACATTCAAAATCAAGTATTCCAGCTGCCTAGTCAAATCAAAATGTTTCAGTTAATTCACTTGATATCTTGGACACATCTGTCATTAATTGCTGGTAGAATGGTTCAAAGGAATCTCTATGAACAAATAACATTTTACCATTTTAAGTATTTCCAAATGAGATATCATAGCAGAAGAAGATATAGCAGAGCACACAAAGTAAGTGGCATTATCTATATAGCTTATAACATCTATTTTACTTACGGCTTATGACAAAAAGGTTTGAGCAAGAGAAAAGCTTTCAAAAGTGAAAAATTCCAAACTAAGTAGATAACATTGTCTTTAAAACACATATTCACCCTAGAGAAAGTCACGTGAAGGAAATTTCAGTATCGCGAAACTGCTGATGCTGTCAGCAGTTTCTACTATACAGAGACATACTCACAGAAAACTTGTTCTGAATAAAATTTATGATACAAATTGACACATGTCTATGCAGCGTTGGTACATACATAAGAAGTACTTTGTCTCAGAAAAATTCTGTTTACCCTGTTAATTGTCCCCACACAAAATATATCCCACAACACTGTCACTCCATAATAATTTTCTAAGCAATCAGCAGTTAGATAAATAATGAGGGAATTGACTTGTTACAGAAAATAAATCCTTCAAGTCAGTATTTAAGGATTGTTTCCTGCACACAAATTGGAGTCTTATTATCTTCTTGTGGAATACAGAAACAGAACTTTTACCACCTGGAAAAACAAGGTAAAAATCACTTATGAATTTTTTTCCATCTCTAAATTTTTTTTTTAATTTTATTTTATTTTTTAAACACAGTATAAAACCAAAGGCCTCTTAATTTATATTTTCTTTCAAGAATAGCCAAATGTTTTGCTAGTAACACTTAACTGTTTTCTCCTGCCCCTGCAAAATCCGTCAGTACAAGGAAATAAAGGCACTATTAATAATTCAATTAATTTTAATTTTTTTCAGGCCTCTCATTATTAGATCCTTCCAAATCCTTGCTATGGGCACTTTCATTTTCTCTTATAAAATTATTCTTCTGCTATAAACTTGTCTTATATAAAAGAAAAACCTGGTTTTAAGACCTAAACAAATAAAAGAAGTGCAGCCTGGTGCAGGAATATTTTACACTTTTACATTTGCTCTTCAGAGACATCAAGTGTTAGAGAATTTTCCCTTTTTTCATTAAAAAAAAAAATATTGCTCTGTACATACCATATGTTGAAGAACTCTTCTCTTCCAGTTTTCCTTTTCTTTCCATTCTCACTGCACCTGCAAATTGAAGAAGAATATATGACATAAGTGCAATGTCTGGCTGATGACCCACTTTATTGTAAGAGTCATTAGACCATAAAAAGTCCTAATGGTACATAATAAGAAGAAACATACAAATAATGAAATTATATTTAATGTCACTTTATAATTATTTTTATTGTCTAAAGCACTGGAAACAGAAAGTATTGTAGTTTACCAACTTCTGAATGCTTGTCCTTCTCAATCACGTTCTTTAATATTTTCTCCTTCAGACTCTCAAAACATTTCTCCTTTACGGGCACAGAGCACTGTATCTCTGTCCCTTCAGAGCTCACTGATGTGGAAGACCTCTTTTTTTTACTATTCCCTTTGGGTAACTTTAGACTATTGGTTAAAGGCATTTCCAGATGCAAGGCATGTACATGGGACGAGGGTGCTGAAAACAAGAAGACAGATTTACTAGGCATTCCGTAAGGATTGCAGCCAGATCACTGGCTGGGTCAGATCACTGAAATGTCAAGTATTGGTAATAATATCATCATGCTTAACATATAATTATTGCATACGAATGCCTAGGTCTTAGTCTTACATACAAGACAATACATGCCACAGAAGGTTTGTCTGTCCCTTTTGGAATTTGCACTCACTTTTAAACTACTTGTACTGTTTAAAGTGTACTTTTGCTGCTCCCTTGAACTTGTTTTGTTTTGTTTTTATTTCACTTTAATAGAAACCCACCTCAACAGTAAGGGTTAAAGGTGCTGACATTGTCAATATTGTTTAAATTAACACGCCATTATGTCAACAGAGAAACTAAGTTTTAGTACAACATTTTTAGTGCTATGTATAAAATTTACACTTCTGCATTTTTTATTGATTTTAATAATATTTAAATCATTCACTGTCAGGTGTATATTTAATCCACATTTGAATTACATGCAAAATATTGTGATACTTTGTCAGAATCCAGCATCATATACTGACAGTTCTTGTCTTGCACTATTCAGAAAAGTTTATTCAGTGAAATATTTAGGTGTTTTTAGTCTTTATCTGACACAAATTAGAAAATAACATGGCAAAACAAAACTCAAATTATAATTTTCATTGCCAATATTTATAATCAAATAGCACAATGGAATTTTCAAATAATCAAACTTGAACAAATGTTGTTTATAGGGAACCTTATTGAAGTCATTCAAAACTCTTTACTACAGTGTTCATCAATATTGTGAGAGCTTTATGTTTCGCTTAAATGTAATTAGGAAAGTCTAATCTTCATTAGACCATTGAGGACATTTCAGGACTATGCCAAGGACATACGGTACAAAAATGCAGCTCTGCAAAGTTATAAGGGGTTCAGGTTTTTCAATGCCAGCTGTAAACACCTGGAGGCACCAGTCACCTTCAATGTCTCTCAATGTGTGAGCCCAACAAAAGTATCAGCATGTAAAAAACACTTGCGCATTTATGTGCTGAACAAAAAACTCAAAAAAAGTCCTGAAAAAAATCTGCTAGCAGTCAAGATATTAAATAAGACAAAATATGAAGCTGATCTGGAATGGGTTCTTTGAGCTCCCCCCACCCTTTTTTTTTTAAATATTCAGCAATAAAACAAAAAGCATTTAAATAAACAGTGTTAAGATAGTTTAGTAAGTTCATGAGTCATAAAAGGATTCTGGAGAAAAGGCAGGAACGCCTCCGTAAGGTGGCATTCCAGGCTTGGACAGACCAACCCAATTCTACTGCGATACAACAGGCAGTACATGAAACACTCCAGCTCCTAGGCAGCCTTCTCAGGAAAACAATGAAAATGCCACAGAGTGAGAAAGCCACAGGGGCAGCAATAGCAAGTGGTACATCACCAACCACACCGCACAGCACTTAAACGCCAGATGTTCCCAGCTGCAAGATGCAAGACATCATCATCCCATGGAATCTAGCCAAGAGTCAGCAGCAGCTGCTCAGTTCTGCGTGCTGGCTTCTACCACAAGAGAGGAGCTGCGTGACCACGGCTGAGGCTACCTGAGCCTCTCCAATACCTCAAATCAGCCACCTCATCTAAGACCATAATCCTTCCAAGACCGATCTACTATTCAGGCTCTTGCCTTTGTCTGTATTTCAAGTGGACTTAGCTTGCTGGGACACTTATAGTCGACACAAAACACTATCCAAATTATTCCTTTTTTGAGTTTCCTAATTAATGTTTGTCTCTGTTATGGGACTAAACTGCTTCGCCATCTGTGGAGCAATGAGTATATTTTAGCACCTCAGTAAAAGAAGAAAGTGACACTTCTCCACATCATCATGCTATCAACATCTTGTCTCGTTTCTAAAAAGAGCACAAAAGGATCACCCAAACGCACATAATTTGGTTAGGTCACTGCCATTTTGATGAAAGGATGTAAGAATACTCATCCAAACAAGCTCAGAAGAAAATTAGCCTCAATATTAGATAAAATAGTATTTAAACTTCATTATTCAGAAGAAATCCTGACTTCAGACATTCATATGGGCTCTGCTATTGATAGCCACAACACAAACTTCAGTATCTCAATGATTTTCAACACAAGCATATCTGACAAAGTAATCAGTTAGTACCTAAATAACATTTGTCATGGGCAGAAATCTGCTACAGTCACACGAATATCCGTCACAATGACAGAGCTCTCCAAACTGCCTTTCTACAGCAACTTGAATAAAGAAATTATTATTATGACTGCATACACTGCAATGTTATTCTTGGCTTTTACAAGTCAGAAATCATTCTAGATTCAGAATCCTAAATTCTCAAATCCTAAAGGAAGTGTTAAGCCTTGCAAAGCTAAATTTTCAACTGTGCAATCGTTGTGCCTTACAAGTAACCACAAAATTAGACAAAGTAGACAATCACCGTCTGAAGGGCAAGTAACAAATACAGCAAGAAAAATATTAGTTTATAAAAAAATCTCCTTGATGGAAATATTACCATATAGTTTTTAACTGTTACTTTTAACTGCAATTTAATTCCTGTTGAGGAGTCTAGTCAGCCACCTCCCACACAGTGAAGCGTGGGAGGTCTGCAATTAACACTCTGCAGAGAGAAAGATGCTTAGAGATTAGACTTGATAAACTACTGATTATGTCATTGTTCTAAGATCAATTTTATCACCAGAAGACTGAGTTCAGATTAGAAACAAATGCAAACCACAGCAATTTCCATCCCATTTTATGACACGTTTTCAATGCTACCTCTCCTGGTCTGGCATGGTGAAGTGACTGACGCAAACCCCGCCTCGCGCGAGCACAGGCACAGAACAGGATGCTGGGCTACAAGCGCAGCAGCACAGATGAGCTTTTAGTGCTACTGTTAATTTCTGTACAGCAAATTAAAATAAATTGTTCCAACGTAAAGCTATTGGTTTGTTGCATGTATTCTATTCCATGACTTCTCATGTTTCAACTTCCTCAAAAACAGCAATATCATCATTTGCATTAATATACAACTTAAATCGTTAACAGGACCAGCATAATTCATGGTGCTACCATAATTAATTTTGTATTTTGAACCCCCACTGCATAAGATGTATTTTACATCTAAACGCACCTTAAATACATATTACAGACTAATCGCACATCCTGCACAAAATGATCTCTTTAGGAAGGATGAGGACATGAAAGGTTCTTGCTGCTTTCAGCTAACTACCCCAAGAATCAGCTGGGAACTTCAGGGCAGAGATTAGAAAGGCAAACATTCAAATTAGGGAGTAAACCTGACTGTCAATAGATGTTCGGAGTAAAACGAACGGCTCCAAAGTAACAAGAGCTTTAGTTCACTAGAACCTAAATACCTCTTAAATGCTGGGTAACCAATAACACCAGCAAGAGTTTATTAAAAAGCAACTGGTCTCGTTTTCTGAAAATTTTGTATATTTCTTCTTCCTGCTGTAGTAAACTATCAATAGAAGTGTGTAAAGCATATAATGTTACAATGTTTTTTCTTTTAGCATAATTGCAACTTTCTCCCATATAGTTAACCTAATGTTGCCCAACTAGCAAAATCATCTAGACTGAGCTAGAACAGCAAATAACAGCTAATGATAACATTGCTATATTACTATTACTAATATAACACTATTAGTATTTATAAGTGTAACCATATTTTCTTTTTACTTAAATTTTAAAACCCAGATTGCTTGCTGCAATTATGTTTGCTCAATACACAACAGTTAAACTAACACAAATGGTGTAGTTACATAAACCAAGAAAAATGATCACAAATTTAAAGAAAACTCTACAGAAAGATTTGAATTTCAATGTATGCAGAACTGGAAAAGTACAGTGTTTTGCATGTATTCAGACTGACTGTGAATTTAAGGTCTGTGAAAGGCCAGTTATGACAAAAATGACAAAAAGGCCAGTTATCTACACAGTTTGACAAATGAAAGCAAGGATTCTTAGGTATGCGTACGCAGGTGGTCACAGGTAGGTCTGTACCACAGTTTAGACAAAGCAGTACCTACATTCAATAATTAACCGGTAACATACCAGTGTCTACCAAAGTGCACGGTATTTTCACGTAGCCTGTAGACTGAAGGAATTGACCACAGTGCTTTTGTGTCACCTTTATGAAATGAAAAATTGTTCATTTTCAGCAATGATTTTGAGATCTATGTGTCAAGACTGTGCTGCCATTTATGCTTCTGCACTTCAGTGCACCTCATCCCTCCCCTCTGAAAAACACCAAATCAGTATCTTTTGAATAAAGAAGTCATTAAAATGCATCATTGCACAACATAAAATTATATTTTCAATTGACTCAACTGTTCACCTCCATCAGAAGTCTAAACTTCCCAAGCTACAAATTAGATCTCTGGGTCTAAAACAGTACAGCTGTTACAGAAGGGTCAGCAATCTTAACAGGCTGTTTCAGGCTAAATACTTCCATTACCTCCATAATTTCTGAAACGATCTACATTTATCTACTTCAATGATTACAAAGGCAGCAGATCCAACCTAAGTGCACTTGGGAAATTCTATAGCATTGTCAAAATCTAAAACACCAGATCTGTCCAGACTGTGTCAATAAAATCTAAACAGCAGAAATATCACAAAAGGATATAGATTTAAAAATAGTTTTGCGGATTAAAAGAAGTAGACAATTACAGAATAGTCTGGATTTTACACCAAAGTTCTCAAATCGTAATGTATAGAGTCACAATGCATCTGCTAAACTACTCAATATATTAAATTACACTTGGGCAGGCCGACGTTCCTGCATAATGCAAATTAACTTTTCCTCAATTTCAAACATCAACAGGAATGAGAAAGGAAAGTTCTAGGCACCTCTCCTTTATATGTTAGCTTGCCATTGTTTAAACAAGTTCATTAGAAAAGGAGAAGTAGTGATAGAGTGAATTCTTTTCATTCTCCTGAAACATGCAAGAATTTGGTGTAATTATGTGTGCTTAAGTAACATAACTTGAGAACCTGTGCTATTTCAAAAGTAAAAAGATGCCTTCTAAAGGAGAGAACACAATAAAAACTACTCAACAGTGTAAAGTAACTCCAGAAGTTTCAAAGCTGAACTTAGAAGAAAAAGAAAAATACAGCTTTTAAGAAGAATATGAGAAGGATACGAGACAAACAAGTTTCACCAGAGTTAGAAGCCTGAGATGAGCCTAAAAGCCACATCAGCTTAAGTTAGAGAGTCCTAGAGATACTACTGGCAGAGGCAGCTAGCTCCAAAATTCTCTGAATTAAAGATATCAAACTGCTTAGATTAATCTTCCAGCCCACAAAGCTTATACTACTCAAGTGGATGCTGGGCTACATACTTCTGAACTAATATTTGGACAATAAGTCAGTATGAAAGCTCAAGATACATTTCTATTACATGGAGGGAAACTCTAATACACGAAAACTAGGAACAAAGACCAGGTCTGTTCAGAAGGCAAAAAACACAGAAGAAAAAAGGTACCTGGCAAATCAGTTCCTTGAGAGCTTATAACTCTTAAAATTATGTAGGTTCAAAAAAAGCTTCACTAAGCTTTAAATACGGTATGAACTGCATCCTGCAGCACAGGGTGCAAGTACTTCCATCTTTCCATTCTGGACTCAAGTAGTAATCCCAGATAATTTTGTCAGGGAATGGTTTTCCCCGACACAAAGTGTGCAGACACATCAAATATTTTTGAGTCATAAAGTGGCTACAAATTAAGCACGTTATTTCTTTAATTAGACTCAGTTGCGGCCAAGATCCAGCTCAACAAATCAACAGGTACAAGTGTGCTCATGGATGCTGGGTTTAGAACCAGCTGACTGAGTCTAAGCCAGTCCCATGACGGAAGCGGGCAACATCGTAAATACCTGTCAACGATACCAACTACACATTAAATGATCCAGAAAATGTATCAGAAAAGCCAGAAGTTAAATGCCTAGTAACTGAAATGAGTTCTAATAAACAAGAAACAGATGGTAGTTGGAAGCTGCTGGTTTCTTTTATGATCTTGTTCTATGAGTGGGCAAATACACGTCTCCCAAAAGCACTTTTAGGGGTAGAAGACATGAGACAAAAGGACTTTTACAGAAGTAATTTTCCCAGGAATCTGCAACTCTACTGCTTTGCCTTGTCCCAAAGGCAAACCAAGACTGTCACATGGTTTCACTTGAGAAATTAAGTAATGTTTTTTAAAGCTTAAGTGGCAGGTCATTAGAAATTCCCATAGCCCTTACTTTGATAAATTAGCTTAAGAGATTAATAGGATATTTTTGAGAGAACAGATAATTACAATCATGTATTTTAATCTATGCAATATTGATCCAAGAATCCTAACCCAGTCCTTGCTACCTCAGGTTAAATAGCTATACTACAACTAGCTATACTCGATTAAGTGATCACCTTACACTTTCAGTGCGAGCATGTGTGGGCAGACACCCAAGAAGGGGCCGTACATACTAAACAAAATGCTTTACTGACCTGTTGAGCACTGCAGCTGTACTATCAGCCTAATGCAAAGTTGTTATTTCCCCCTCTCCCTCCAAACAAGACTGAGTTAAAGTTCGAGTGCCGTAATTATATACTTTAAGGTCAAGTTGTCCTCCCTTACTATTGATCGCATTTACCAAAAAAATCCCCAGCAGTGTACAACAATTTGATTTGTTTTTCCTCCTCTCACTTTATTGAACAATTTTCTCACTTAAAAAAAAAAGGCTTGTGAGAGAATTCCTTCTTGGAAGCCAATTAAAAACAGTATGATACTCACCCACACAAGACACTTATTTATGAAAAAAGCATATGGACACCTAGCAGACACTGGATAAAAATAACCCACTTTTAGGGTCTGCAAACCACTATGTAAACCCTTCCCCAAATCTCTTAATTGCCTCCAAGTGATTCACTTAAATCAGAATAACCAGTAAACTGTTACAAAGTGAGAGGCCGCACAGAGTTCCAGTAATGGGCTCTCTGCTAACTCTGTGAGGGTGAACCAAGTCTATATAAGTTTTAGAGGATTTTTCAGAAATATTTTCAAGTAACATTCCATAGCAAGCAAATGACACCATTTCTGCTGCAAACAGAAGCAAAGGTAGAAGAATCCTGACTGCCTCTGAAAATGCTCCTAAGTTTTAGAGCTGAAGCCACAAGATAAATGAGTACATCTAGATTTTGTATCTAGTAGTATGTTAGTAAACAAATTCATAAATTATTTTTACAAGTTTTAACAATATAAAATAGTTTTAGAAGAAATACTTTTTATATTCCACACTCAGATCCTCCTTAAAGTGTGTTAGAAAAAGCGCTAATGCAGCTCAAAGCCAGTGGAAGATGAAGAATATGTAGATGGACGGACCCCAGGAACAGTGGCAAGTTTGTGAGTGCACAGAAAGAAAAAAAAAAAAAAAGTATCTCCTCTTTCTGTGTAACCGAAAGCATACACGTTTTCACCCTACAACTGTAAACCTAACTGGTTGTATACTGAATCTCTTTACCTGACGCTGTTGTAGCTACTCTTCCATCAGTTACTGCTTTGGAAGAAAGATATGTAATCATCTGAATATCTTCCTTGTCTTTACTGGGATATTCATTACGGAAAGTGGATTCTGTGGATAATGGTGCTGTAACTTCCAAACTACGGCTTAAATCAAGAGGGAGACATGGTCCACGCTTCTCAAGTGACATATGAGCAACATCAGGTACTACATAAAAGAAAAAATGTAATATTAAAAAAGATACATAGGTCCAACAAACAACAGTTTGGATTGCAGCGTTACATAACATAGGAACAGCATACAGCTTTAGCTACAATAAGTCAAAATATCCCATTAGATGAAAACCGTGAAAGGTCTAATTTTTATGATTCAATTTCTCTTGGGCAGTTCTTTATTAGATTAAGATACATTACCCTCCAATTTTGATGACTGTTGGTTTTGACCACTGATGGAGAACACTTTTCCATCAGTAACTGAAGAGGGAGAAGAAACTTTTCCTATAGAATCATCAGGCAAGGAGCAAGTGGCTAAACGCTGTGATCTTCTTCTCCGTTGGCTATGTTTGTAGGATCTAGGGGAATTCACTGGTTGTGATGGACCTAAAAAGAGATCTTTCAATGTTCATGAAGCAGAGAGATATACCATAATCTTACCGCAGTATTTGAGTTCTAAAGATGGGGAGTGCTTTAAATAGCTCTTATTTGCAAAGCTGGTAATCACAGCAGAACTGGTAAAAGTAATTAAAAACTGTGACTACCAGGAGCAAAAAAAAGTTCTGCTCAAGACATGCTTCTGCTTTTTGCGTATTATACATTATTAGGGCACCTACTTCCCAATGATAAAGGTTGCTGGTTTAGGCAAACAGCGTATTTACAATAAGCAACCCCCCATATAACCCATGAGCGTAGGCTACTTATAATGGAAGGGGGCAAGAGGATTTAACAGTAAACAGAACAAATGATCACAGTTAAAGATCTAAAAAGTCATGGATAGTGTTAGCATACAACTTAAAAAAAATAATCCAAAGCAGTGGTTAATTTTATATCCCACCTCCTGTCTTCTGATAACCTGGTATCAATACCCCAACTATATTTCAAATGCACGCTCCCAATGCACGGCACAATAAGAAGGTTCAAGCACCTTGTACTTTCT
>VXBL01010149.1:24545-70863 GCA_013400195.1 Aramus guarauna | reverse complement strand
TTTTTTTTTTTTAATTAAAAAGAGGGGGATTGATATAGGTTAATAAAGGCCTGATTCATTAAAAACAAAAAACCCACACTCCCCTACACCTCTCCAATTTTATCTAGTTTCACAACCTTTTGCCTTAGAAAAACATTTAAGTCATTATTACACTGTAAATGACTGATCTCTCCTTTTCTTAAGCAGTTTTTAGTCAAAGATGTACAGATTTGAAAACAGACACGGCAAAATTAAATTTCCATTAGAGGTGGTAAAGACTCAGAAGCCCAAGATTAAGAGACAGCACTAAGAAGATCTAAGCTATTAACCAATTTTTAAATTCACTCATTTTTAAAATGTTGCTACAGACAAGTCTAACTTAATCCAAAATACAAACGTGCTCAAGGAAAACTACTTACCATTATTTTAGGAGTGGGGAGGGAAGGCATATTACAGTATAGGTAATCGTTAACATTTTGTGGGGACAAAAATACAATTTATACCAATGTGTCCTGAATAAAGATGGCTGAATTTGCACCCCTCCCTTTCCCACTTAGAGCTATCTGTGAGAAAAATTTAAAAGAAACTTAACTCCTAAGGGAAAATATCGAATCAAGGTTAAAGGGAAACATATGATGCAGGAATGCTCTTCCATCCTCAATCACTATTCTAAAAGTGAAATAAAAAAAATGTAGCTTTGAACTTACTGGAACCCATATTTATGTTAACTCTTGGTCTCATCATTTAATGTTCTTCAGGCAACAAATTACCTGACCCTAAGCAACACTAAAAACCTAATGTAACCTCAAAAAAAAATTCCAGAAATATTTTAATATTCATGAAAAAATAGCACATTCAAGGATGCAGCATAAACCTCTCCCTGTTCTTCTGACAGTCAATATTTTTGTACTTTGCAAATCAGTTACACACGTTAAGAAGCTGAACACCTACGGTATTTTTCTGAGACAAAGAAACCAGATTTTTTTTATATTTCCCCACTACAGATCTTGAACCCATCTTCTCTTTCACATCATATTTGGAGGAAATATCACATAAGGTGAAGAATGCCACAGCCAACAGGTACAGCACATCAGCCTGCTGAAGGCGAAATTTCTCAGAGAAGGAAAGGTTAACAACCAAGGTGTACGTCTTTTCTCTTTAATGAATCAGGCCCCTTCAAAAGAGAGGTTTGATTTTTCCTGTATGTCTGTTAATAGCAATGTGGAGATTTAAGCTGGAGGGAAAGACAACCATTAAAAGCCACGACTCTATAAATATAAATGTATTATTTAAATGTATTATTTCCAGTAGAGTAATTCATAAGCCTGATTATGTGACTTGACTGAGCTACCCCTAATTCTCCCGCTTGGACCTTTTATTTAAAGCAGATTCATTTTTAAAAGCAATAGCCATTTACAACCAAAAAAAAAAATGTCTGTATATCTCTTATAAGTAATTACGGTATTTTTTTTAAAATGTCTGTGCTCACTAGTTTTATTTATCACAGAAGAAGGAAGCTGAGAGACCAGCGTCAAATCCTCGACTTGTATTAATTCTGGGGAAAGTGGTGATTTAGGGGGCTTTATACACCCAGAAGAATCTCCAGATTCTTGTTTGCATTTCTTGCTGCGAGCCTTTCCTGAAGACAAAGTTGAGGATAACAGTGCAGGTTTCTGAATGTTGGCAGAACTGCTAATATCAGCTTCATTTTTTTTCTGACTTTGTGGTTTAGGTGAAATCTCCTGAATAAATAATAAAAAATTGATACTTTTATTTCAGTTTCTTCGCTGTAGTTCTTGTATTCTATTTTGATCTTTTTAAAAGCAACTTTAGTATTCAAAACACATTTTAAAGCAACATTATTTTCAGTACAAATGAACTATTTAAAATGCATCATATTAAACTTTTTTTTAAAGGAGCACTATCAATTATTTTCAGTATTCAGAACACTCTCACTTCTTACTATTTGAAATACCTGCAAAAAACCTGAAAACAAAACTTTTTTCCTCTATTCCCTTTTTAAGAATTCACCAAAGTCTTTTTAGTTCCTGTCTTTTTCATCTTCAGTAGACCAGGACTGTCAGTGTTGTCTCAAAGTGTAACTTGGAGCACGCTTGTTACAAGCTAGAAAACATACACTGATCTATGATCACAGAACCATAGAATATCTCAAGTTGGAAGGGACCCAACATCAAGACCATTGAGTCCAACTCCCTGCTCCTTGCAGGACTACCTAACACTAAACCGTATGACTGGAAGTGTTGTCGAGGAGCTCCATGAACTCTGACAGGCTATGGCACTGCTACAAGCAAGCAATCTTGGTTCAGAGGATTACAGTTCTAAAAAAAGTTGCCAAGATTTTCCCTTCACAGTCATTTCCCTGACCATAGGAAAGAAAACAAAACAAAAAAAAGTGCCTCAGGAAACTTTGTTAAACACAAATTTCATTTTTAGAGAAGAACCTGAAAAAGTTGATAATGCTCCTTTAAGGAATGTCTGAAAACAATAGAAAGTTTCCAAATACTGAACACACTCTCACACAACCCCTTTCAGTGCTGGGAGTCTGGATTTCACCACATTATATGTTTGTGCAAACACATGAAGAAATCACAACTTCTAGCACCACAGGGTTAAATAGATTGCTAACCTTTAGGGAGAAATGAGCAGATAGAGTTAAAACAGTTTTTGAGGGGGAAAAAAAGAAAAAAAATCAGTATATAATGCAGCTTTTCAATTTCATCAATTTTCATCCTTCTTAACACACATACTGAAGTATTAATTTTAGACAATTAGCATGCATTGACAGACATCAGCATTTTAGATTTTTAACTGGAGGTTCTTCCTACTTTACTGAATAAACTGTGCATGTGTTACAACGTGCCCAATAATGGCAAACTACAATACCTGAACATAATTTCTTAAACCAGTCCCCTTTCTTGTCCCAATTACATCACACAGCGTAGTACCATCTAATAAAACCAGAACTAACAAAGTAGAAAGGTATTTCTAGAATGCGTGCACCACTTTATCCAAACTCAAAACATCACATCTCTGATGATTTGAGAGTATTATTGGGTTTCGTTATAAATCACAATTTTATTTTCCATGGGAACTTTCCATGTTNAAAAAAAAAAAAAAAAAAAAGGCAAAAAACCGCAAGTGCACGTTCTGTTTGTAAAAGAGCACCCCTGAACGCTACATGAATAGCTTGCTGGAAGTATCAGGGAAAGATCCGGTGCAAAACATTCCATTCAGCAGACATCAGTTCTACCTTGAATAACTCAATTACACATGTACTAAGTGCAGTTTATTCATTTAAAGAAAATATTCCATGAACTGTAGAGAATACCTATGCTGGTTATGAGAGGTATTACCAGAAATTAATTAGAGTCGTAACTTGTAAATAAACAATTTTATTGTTCATCTTCACAGATGTGAAAGACATTACTACAGCATCCATTACTTTCAAATTACAAAGTTATTTAAACAAGATTAAAAAAATTAAATTAATATTTTGATAAGGTGCTTAACCTCTTAACAGGACAAATTAACATTAAAAACCTTAATGAATTAATGTTATTCATCTAATCAGGTCTTGGTCAAAAAGAAATATAACATGACATACCCTAATACAGTTAAATAAACTACTGTATCTGCAACTAATCATCTGAGGTTTTGGGTTTAAGACAACTGTAAACTAAAAATATATAAATATAAATAAAATAAACTTCCATCCACAAAGTCAGTTTTCGGCTATTGGCCTGAATACTTCTACCATGTTCTGTATTACATTATTAAAAAAACCTACAAGATACTTTAGCCATTCAATTTTATAGCAGTAGCAGACAAAACCTCTAAGGAATGTCTGCTGTGCTATTGGACAACCTTTTGGGGAGGTTTATAACTCGGCCATTTTAATTTGAATTTGGGCAGTGGAAAAGCTTTCAGCTCAAAAATTTTCCTCCCCACAGTTAATCATTTAAATGTTTGTGAGGTTTCTGATTTTAGCTAGAAGCAAAGGAATAGGACAATTTGGGATTTTAGATGCCTCTTTAAAGGAGCTTAACTAGCATTTCCAAAAATGAGGTTTTTTTCAGACCATTAGCATGTAAACAATGACAGAGACATCTTTTTTTGTATCTAATCAATAAAACAGAAACAGCCGAGTTACTAAGTCTAAGAAGTAACAAAAAGTTTTTAGTAAATATGCACTGTAGTTTATACTGTTGCATACACAGTCTATGTAAACCACGAAGTCCCATTCACCGTAATGGGATTCTGCATGATAAGATTTACATTGTAATGATTCTTCCAAAAACAACATGCTGTAAGCCATTTCACAGTTTTTTGCACATTGAAAATATCACACACAGTAGCAATAAAATCATAGCATCTTTAATATGCAAAAATTTGAGAAATGGAATGTCATGTCAATACATTGTAAACCTTTATGCAAAATATCGGTCAATGCATTGACACCGTAGTGGCTCCGTTAGCCGTTACAGTGACAGCATTAAAAACAGAAAATCACGTTCCATTGACAAGACTCGCATCCAATGCGGTGTCAATGGAAACGCCACAGCAATGCAATTATATATCAGCTCTAAAGAATCAGTACAACCAAAATATCAAATAAAGTTTGGGGTAGGGACTGTTCATAGAGTGTGCCGGGGCTTAAGAACAGAAGTGCTCTTTTAAGAATTGCGGGCAGCAAGGCTATTTTAATCAAATGCTGCTGTTGAAGAAGAATGAAAATGAATACAAAAAAGCTGTATTAAAACTACATTAAGGCTCTGATTTAGATCACTGGAAAACAAAGATGTCCTGAACGAAGACTACTGTTCATCCTTAGCTTGCTCTACCATGCTTAGGCATTCAGCCCTTTTAATATGCAAGATAATGCACAACTTGGAGTCAAGCAATGCCTGAACACAATGGAAGAAGCCAAAGATAAAATGTCAGCCTTCAGGTCCTGCAAATACGCAGGTGTAAAAATCAGACCCTTAACATTATTTAAAAGTTTCTTTTTTGTATTTATTAAAATACACACCCTTGCAAAATGTATGGCTCATTGAGCGGTTCATAAAACACATACAAGCCTACAACACCAAATTCTTACAATATAAAAGAAACTTCTTCTAAAAGAAGTTCTACTTCATGTCAAAAACCCTGGTTTAAACACAAATTAAATTTGTGTAAGGGTCTTTTCCTAAGCCAGTCATGGTCATGGTTCCAGCTATAAAACTGGAACTTGGGATAGTGGTCTCCTCACATTTGTTGGACGGAGACTTCACATTTCTGTGTTTTCTATTAATTTTCTAACACAAAAGCTCATTACTGAAATTCAAGTCAACATTGTGTTTAGAGACAATCAAATTCCATACTTCTGGCTCTGCCAGAAATGTAAACATAAGATCAATTTTCAGTTCCCTATTATATCGGAAGGGGCAAATTTTAATGTTGTAGGTTCTACATCTCCATGGCACACTCCAGTGGGAACCTTGCAAAAGAATCAAACTCTACCATTTCATACCTGCTCCAGGACTGGAGCTGTTTCTTTGTTGCCTTCCTTTTTTTCAGCACCATCCGCAACAACAGCTTTGGATGCCAATAAGCCTTAGGAGAAAAATTACAGAAATTTTTAGTGAGAAGCATCTTGGAACAAGGATTTGTGGACAACAAAGCAAAACAGTGAGACAAGAAATATGAACTGCTTGTATCTACAACATAATGCCCTCTGAAACAGTTGCACACAAGGCTGAACACTTGAAATTAGAAGAAACAAAAAGTTAAAGGATGGTCTCATGACAGTGCCCTTTCACAAGAGGTACTTCTGCGGCATCTCCACTAACAAGACAAAAATCAAATTATCAATTGTAAAAGAATGCATCACCATTCTTTTAAAGGTGCTTAGGCTTTAAAACCAAGCCTATGATACTTAGGCAAATTCTGGAGATCAAAATTATTTACAAACCTTTTTTCTTTCCCCCCTTTCCAGTCTTTAATAAATTCCCATCAGAATTTGTATTACTACTAAACTCTAGCACACGCAAACCCTTCTTAGACAGGACAGAAAAAGGGATTTAATTTCCACATTAATATTCTCAGCAGTGGGGCTCGCAAACTACCTGAATAACAAGGCCATATTGGGACAAATATATCAGAATACACCACTTCATTCATGAACTCATACAATATCACAATATAAAAAAACTCAACTGTAAGAGACAAGGCAACATAAATATGAGGAAACTTTTTGTTGGCTGAGCATGTAGTGATAGCATTAATTCTGCTTCACACAATAACTTCAATTATCTAAGTATCAGAGAAAGAAAAAGTTCTATGCCATAAGACAAAGTAGAACTGATAAATGCTGAAAAACACAAATCTGAATAAAAGTTGCTATTATAATCCCAGAAAAAGTCAATATTGGGGTGGAGAGGTTAAGTCCTCAAAAATAACTTGAGCTAACAGATCCACAGAAAATTCCTATTGTGTTCCATGAAAAATTAGATGTGCTCAAAATTAATTTACGGTGCATAATACCCAAAGAATTATGAATTAGTGAAGCCTGAGCTCTCACGAACCATTCAGGGCTTGAAAAAAAACCCCAAGTAAACAAAAACCATGCACACAAGAAACAGTGTGGTATTTTGCTAGAGAGCTATCACATTTCATCATTCTACAATAAATGGTAGGTGCCTTTTTCATTTACTCTTTATGTCAGATTAAGTTATGTTTCAGTTTACTGGAAAGCAGTTATGCTTTAAATAAAATTTTCAGAACACCACATCCATACCAAGAGGTGCAAACTAATTGATTTTACAGCAAAATAGATTAACTAAAAAGCAGAAACTTACTTATCTCTATTATATTAATACAAATAAAATTATCAGGAAAAATTTTAATTCTGCATTAGGCTTCATAAAAGATTTATGGTTCATGGACCTAAATAAACCTTTGTGACTCAAATTTTCCTGTTTAAATCAAGTTGCAAAATTAGCAATGTTCTTTATATTGAAAACCATGCACCTACAGTGAAAAGCGTAAAATAATTTTCAAAATTAAGTGAAGTAGTTTTAAACACAAAACAGCAACATGCAGCCTGTAAGGCAGCTTTTATGGTTCTACAAACCACAGGTTTATCAGAGAAGCTGTGGATGCCCCCTCCCTGGAAGTGTTCAAGGCCAGGTTGGATGGGGCTTTGGGCAACCTGGTCTAGTGGAGGGTGTCCCTGCCCATGGCAGGGGGGTTGGAACTAGATGATCCTTGAAGTCCCTTCCAACCCAAACCAGTCCATGATTCTACTATTTTTAGTTAGATGTTCAGTACTCAGAGAGCAAAGCCATGAAACAAACCTAGACTATCAGACATGTGAATATATAATCCTTCTTTCTTCCTCCTTGTCTGCCCCATCAAGTATCTTTCTAACCAATTACCATGCCTGTAGAAAGACAAAACAACTCCACAAGCTACTACAGCAGCAGGACTACAGGCTCACCATCCTGTCAGTAACAGCACTTAAACAAAAAAGCACAGGGTGGCATAGCGAACCAGAAGCATTTTGTTCTGTAAGTTTGTTGCAGATGTTCTGGTATCAATACTGCAGCGAGGGATGTGGAAGCAAGCATTTCAGAGGCAAAAATTAATTGGAAGAAGACATTAATACGTGCTTAGCAGGAGACATCCTTCACCTTTGGGAAATCTAATTTCCCCCAATGGGTGTAGTAGAAGAAAAAGGAGCAAAGGAAGCAACTTTATTTTGTTGAATGGTGAGCAAGGAACACAAGATGTAGCTGTGGCCTTTGCGGTAGACAGGAGAACTTTCTGCAACAAACACTGAATGCTGAATCTGAATCCAGAAAACAGTTCCCTTCAGACAGCTTTCTACAACCACGTTATTTGCTCTATTTCCCCAATACAGCCAGAAGATATGAAAGTTTTCCTAACAGCTACATTCTGATGGGTACACCAGTATGATTCCCAACCTTCCTTCAAATCTAAAAGCTCGTGTCAGAGACATAAACAACAATTTACAAGTATTTCAAGCATAAGAAATAAGCACAGAGCAAGAGAAAGTTTGGTCATCAGCAGTTACATTTTAAAAATATTATATATAACAATAAAAAAGTACTACAGTATGAGTTGCAGAAGTGTGTTAATTTGAGAACAGTTACACCAAGTAACTATCAAGCATGACAAATTTCATCTTTTAATTAAAGAGTTCACTTTCACTGAATGGTAACATACTCACTGCTAGCAGAGTATGCTTTCATGAAGACAGACACTGTTTTTAGAATAACAAAGCCAATGGCTGCAACATTATGGTTGCTGATTATTCAGTTCAGTCTATATGAGCCTGTCCAACTGCTGTTATTCTCAGAAAGCTCCTTAGGAAAGGAGAATCTATCCACAAGTACCGAAAAGTGTAATTTCTAGATCTACGTCTTTTTCAGCTGGTTTTGGTATCTTCTGCTACCAATTGCTATGGGAAAGAAAGTAACCAGGCTTTGTAAATATATCTCGTGTGTGTGTGTATATATGTATGTACGTATGTATCTATCTTATACTTCTAATGCGCATGGCAGCAATTAAATTGGGACTTAACTGAGGTGTATGCCATACAGGCAAAGGAGAAATGAGGCTGATAAGTTAGACATCTGTTAACTAAACTCAGTACCAAATAAGAAACCTTCCAGGAAAGAAAATCCTGGAGGCACAAGACAGCTTTTTACTCAAGTCTGCTTCCTTAATATTATGTTCCACAGTGGCCCATATCATTTATTTTCTCCTTTACATTGAAGTACTGATTGAGAGACTGAACTAGAACCACAGTCATAAGAAAACTGACTAAACATCCTCAACTGCTGACCTATGAAAGGCTAGATCAGACAAAAGAAGGAGGAAAAAAAAAAAAAAAATCACACCACACACTTTAGTAAATCAGGTTATTTTTATCTTCTACAAACAAGTAAGACTTTTTATATGAATAACCATACCCTATCTACTACACAAAAAAACCCAGTCCTCTCATCTGTAGCACAGAAAAGTTTGTCAGACTTCTCACAAAATATTATTTACTAGAATAATGAGTGGAATGCATTTCTATCTTACCGTCTGTACAAACACCCCTCTGTTAAGGGGGGGGGACGACTTCACAACTTTTTTCCACCCAGCTTTTTAAATGTATCTGTATACTTTCCCAGCACAGGTACAAATATCTTACCTTATCCTAAATACTGACAGGATCAATGCTGGCAACACAATTTGCTTACTGGGAGGTATGGGGGAGGAGGGATACAAACTGGAATAATTTTTCAACAGTTAAGCAAATTTCTATCAAATTTTGGAATAAAATGCATTTTTCAACTTTTCAAGATAAGACCAGTTATCTATTATTCCATTTCCTGTTGTATAAAATGTATCCTTTAGCTGTACACTTGCTTTCCATTAATACCTTTGAGTAACAAAACTGGGGAATGAATGCCTTAGACACTGAAAAAAAGTGTTTCAGATCTTTATTGCTTCAATTTGTAGTTAGACTTGCATACTTCCAAATGACATGCTGAAAACTCTTTTCAGCAACAGTTTTACTTCATGACAAACTATGACAAGCCATTTAGTTTTTCCACAGCTAACAAAAAGCTGTAATTTACAGTGGTGGTATGTAACTCATGACTATGTTAGTAACTTGTACAAACCCCAAATTCACTTGATAAAGGAGAAAACTGTGCAGCTGGAGTTAAAAAATACTCAAGAAATTTATCAGTTCAGGATGGTTACCTTCCCAGAAAACTAAATAGACCAAGTCAAGACTGAGACCATTCTCTGAATTTATGAACACGGTAGATTTTATTACCATTTATAGATTCCTTTAAAATTCCAAACAAGTAAAAGACTGTAGTGAATACCTGCCTCATGAATGTGCTTTTATCAACCTACTTTAGGACTTTTTAAGCAAGCATGTGTAGTTTACTATATTAAAAAAGAAAAAAGTTAATAACAAAAGTATTTTACCAGTGATCTTGTTAAGACGAGCTCTCTTTGCCTGAAATGAGTTGCCTAGATTACTTTTCCTCTTGTGTGATAACGTGCTCTCTGCCTGCACAAAGGCCATCTTTGGAACATCCACTACAGGAAATCCTACTTTTAAACAGAACAGAAATCTAATAAACTCACATTTCGTAAATACATTACAACACCCAAAATATTTAAGTATTTCAGAATTGCTATTAGAAGACTACAGTAAAGAAACTTCAAAATTCTATTAAAAATAAAAATGACACATTCTGAAGATTTAGTATTATACATTGAAGTATTAGCTGCAGGTTACCTCAAAAGTTGTAATTTTTACTCAATATTATGAGAAATGCAGTATTAAAAACTACTAAAATGAACAAATTCTTATCAACCCAGAAATAGTTTCAAACATCCCTGAACATGGATATATCATCAATATTGGAATTTTTTTTACTTAGAACAGGATGAGGTATTGTCTTACAGATAATAAAAGATGCAGGGATATGAACCAAAGCATACAATGAAGACATTAAAAAAAAAAAAAAAGCCCATGTTCTGCTCTTGTTAGAGCTAGTTAGAGGTTTTGCACAAGAAATAAATGCTGACCCAACTAGATTTGTATGATAATAATTTTTTCTAAACTGATTAACATTATGGATCATAACAGTTATAATAGCAAATAAGACATCTTCATCTAGAAATACTAGTTATTACTTAACTGCAAAATTAACAGCAGGAATTATATTTCAACATTACAGAAAAACCTGTTTTATCTTTTATAGAATTTGTTTTTACCAAACGTGTCACTAGATGTAGGCTCCTCTTCCTTTTTTTGGACTTCCTGCATGATTGCAGAGGTTGAGGTTTCTTCCTTTTTTGAAGGAACTTTTAGCCATTTTCTGTCCTCTTTATCTTTATTGCTGTTTGCGCTGGTTCTAGGTTTACTTCCTGCTTTGTTCTTGGCTGCTGCTGCTGCAGCAGCTTTGACCAAAGCTATCCAATCCTCCAAAAAGGAAAAAATGGTAAGTATTAAAAAGTGCCTGAGACTCAAATAGAAAGTACTTACAAACCCACCGAAACTTCATCTAGAAATGTTTAAGCGTAGTTGAATTCATTCTTATGGCTACTACTCAAAGAGTGGTAAAATGAGTTTCCCAAATTGCTTAAGTAATCTTGAGGTATTATCAGTATGCCGCATGGATAAAAAGCAAAAAAGAAAAAAAACCCTAAAAAAAAAAAAAACCCATTGCATATAGAATTCTGGCTGCACATGTTCCCTGCTACAGGGTTGATATGCCACAGAAACCCAGGAGCTCCCAAACCCAGAACACACTGACTTTTTTCTTACCCTCCTGGCTGTGAAATACATCAATTTCATTTTTGCTCAAATGTAACTATTATTCAATCAACTCAAAGCATGGCCCAGCCAGCTGCACGATTGGGCAGAGTTCTTCCTGAATTAAATATATAAATTATTTTCTTTTCTAATAACATGTGTGGAGCTAGGAGTTGGACTCGATGATCCTTATGGGTCCCTTCCAACTCAGGATATTCTATGATCCTAATATGGGTGTTTCTAGAGAAACTACAGATAGCACTCTTCTTGTGTTACGCATTACAAGTTTCATTCAATAATTTCTACCAAGTGCTCTATAATATGACTGAATTTCACAATCCACATTTAAGGTAATTAAACTGCCATTTTGGATAATGACTTATTTGACCATACAGAAACATCCAAGTGGTGAACATACAGCCCAAATTCATCTACTTTTTCGCATGTAGATGAAGTCTAGCCACCTATAAGTCGACAGAGAGAACTAAATACTTCCAAGGCTGAGTCAACCTCTTTCCACTAGTTTGGGGTGACCAGACTCCTGCTATATGTCTCCTGAGTGTCAGGGATCAATCTGATTGCAAAAATTTTAACTTTTTCCTTTTTACTAAAGCATTTTTTCAATTTTTTTTTTAGCATCAAGGTACAGAATTTGTCCATGGAGAAGTTATATGCAATATAGAAACCAATAGCAATGTTCATCCTCCACCAGTAAGAATTAAGCACCAGAGTGTTTTAAATGATAATTAATTTGCTACATTGCAATTTGGCACAAGAGTATTTGCAGATTTCTACTACCACATTATTAAAAATGTGAGATAAAGGCTATTCTTGTCTAGTTTTGTGTGAGTGCTTCACAAACAGTAAAACTTCCCCCCCCCAACAGTAAACAGAGTATATTTTATTCAGAACTGTTTCCTTGTTATCACACAAGGTACCTAAAGTATCTTGAGTTTATAATTTCCCCTCTCATTACATATAAGTCTTTCAAATTTCTGTTCTACTGAGGTTTCTTTGCCTTCTTTGATGTATGAGAAAAGCATAACACAAAATACAAAGCATTACTTTTCCTTGTATTATGCTTTTCCTTTTCCATAGCTCAATACTTTTAAATCACTGCTTTACATAGGTTATGCTTCTACATTGTGTCAAGTAATGTACTTAGAAACACCAACAGTTTTGATTCCTCTAAGATGAAGTGTTCCATGTCCAAACTGTCAATGCAAGATGCATACATTCAGTCTAGCTAGCAGCAGAAGAGTTTGGAAGCGCTTTGGCAATGCTCACGCAACAGTCAACTACCAAGGCCATTTGGTGACATGCCAGCCACAGAGTGTGTCTAACTGCCAGCTGCGTAGTCAATCAAAAACACACATACCTCTTTTTTGGCCAGCCAAAACGAGCACACACATTAGCTCCAGTCCATCCAGAGCCTTGCCCATCCAGCAGGACAAAAAAAGGATTGAGCTATTTGTGCTGGTGAGGAGTTAGGAGACCTGAGAGTAGAAGTCTTACATTGTACCCTGGCCAAGGGATGAAGAGGATCAGTAACATGGCTGGAGCTTGGATCTTATGATAAAAGTGGGAAGCAAAGAAAGCGCAGGCTGCATCAGAACAGCTTCTAAACAGCATTTTAACTTTCAGTCAAGCTAAGCACCCTGAAACCAGAAGCTTTCCGAAGATACTGAGCTTCAAGGACTACACTGAACTAAGTATCCTGTTCTAAGGGTAACTGTTTCGGTGCAACATGAAGGGTTTTTTTGTTTGCATTTTATTTCATTGTTTGGATATTTTTCTTAAGACATGGAGCTTACAAAGGGTAGCAGGAAACATAAAACAATGAAACAAACAAAGGTTAAACATTCAGAAGCCAGAGTAGAAAGACATTGATTATGGTGATAGTTATACTTTTTTTTCTAGATTAACATGTAAATTTAAAAATCAGTGAAGACAACCTTGAGCAGGGAGGTGGGCAAGATTATCTGCAGGGGTCCCTTCCAATCTCAACAATTTTGTGATTCTGAATTGGCCAGAAACTCTGTGGGTCCATTTTTATTTTGGCTCCAGAGTAAACATATAGGCACTTAAGTGACACAGCTACTTTCTGCTTTTTAACCTTGAACTTCTGCTGAGCAATTGCTCCGCTGCACAGCTCCTGAACGTGAGAACTATTTAGCATCTAAGATGCTAAGGCGATTATATTTGTTTTGAAGAGCACAGAATCTCCTCCTTTAAAAAGATGCATTTGTGCCTTTCTCAGAATTTTTTACAAATATTAAGAAAATATGGGAGAATAACAGTGGAACCCTATAGCATAATGAATTCTGAAATCTGTCTCAAGTTTGTTGTAAGATATCTACTCTGTCAACCATAATAGCAGGACACTAAATATCATAGATATCACAGAAACTAGTAAATCTTTAATAGCAGGACTCTTCCCCAAAACATTCAGTATACACAAAGTCAAGGGCCCAGATATGAACACATCACAAATTAATAAAGTAAAAGCAAAATGCTCCTAAGAGACGTTTTCTCTACTTCTCCCTCGTGTCCTGGTATGTCCCTTTATTGACTGTGGGTTTGTAACTCTGAACCAGTTACTTGGCACCATCCAGTCTGATTCCCCGCTTCCCACCCTATCTCACTCCAATGAAGGTATTTACATACGTAACTTTAAAAAAGTATATTTCCTTCTTTTTTATTCTTATTAAATTCATCTTTCAAGTAAGCTGAGAAAATTGACAGAGAGGAAGTAATGAGACACGGTAGTTAGAAGACAAAACATTACTTTGTCACTACTGAGGAAAACTGTCATTATGCTAATTAGATTCACTAAATCAAAGCACAGGAAATTGCGCGATCAAGAAATACATTAGTAGAAATTACCCAACAGCCTTACACATCAATTGGCTAAAACATTTCTATATTAAAATATTCCTTTGTGTAACCTTAAACCTGCAACAGTGGGAAGGCAAAAACCAGAATCATTTCTAAAATCCAACCCTTGTGCCAATAGCAGAATTCACACACACATCGTTCTCCCTTCACCTGCCTACACTCACCACCTTTTTGCTTCTCTACAGTACTGAAGATTCAGCTAGTTTTCTTCTCCTGACAAATCACAACTCCCACACATTCATACATACACATAGATAAAACATCATCAATCTATTGACTGGCTGATTCCGCATCAAGCCTGGATTCCTTACCCTCACCTTTCAATTCTAAACAGTCTGCCCCACTACATCTTGGCTCACATTGTCTCCTGTCACATCTTCTTTTTTCCTCTGTCCCAATCGCAAATCCATGCTTTTTTCCTCAGCTTCCTCTTCCTGTGTGCCAAGTCCCCTCCCTCTCCTTCAAAACCCTCCTCAAAACTCACTTCTTTTGGTTCGATTTCCGTCACTAATCTCAGCTCCGGCGCTATCTGCTCCCTCTCGCGCGCCTAATTACATCGAAGATAAAACAAAAAGATGAAACAGAAAAAGTAAGTTATCCGAATACTTCATATGTGCTCTCACAAGGGCAGTCTCAATATCCCCATCTTTTTTTTTTTTTTTTTAATTTTCTCTCTGTACTACATTAGCCACATTTCTTTGTGATTTCAATTAATTTGCACTTATCTGCAGAGCAACCTAACCTATAGTCTCATTGCATTGAGCCACACATTTTCCACTCTTTAAAAATTTTGCCTTTCCACCCTCACAGCTGAGTCTTATTAAAAACACACTTCTGCTGCAACTCAAAAATAGTTTGAGCATTACAGTGTTTACCATCTCTTCCTTTAAGACACACTAAGCTCAAATCAAAGAATTAACTAGTCTATGTCCCTCTTTCTCCATGTAATTCAAATTCTGCATGCTTAGCACACACCTTCCAAACAGATCTTACATTTGTTAAATTTGCTAATGCACTAGAACTTGAAGTATCCTAAGCTTACACTCATCCCTTGAAGTGTTTTGGGGTTGTGGTTGTTCCCCTCCCCCCCTCCCACTTTGGAAATAAACAAAAAACAAGTCATAGGTTTAAATTAAGCATGAAGAGTTGGACCTGCCAACTCCACTGTTTTTCAAATCATGTTACAGTCTTGCCATCTTTTTAAGCTTTAGGTAATTTTTAGCAGATTTCTTATAATATAACACAAAAAAAGCAAAAACACCCATTTGAGTTCTAGGCTTAGACAAAGCTCAGTTTCAGATAACTGATTTTCAAACCACATCTTAGATGACATTTTTATTCTTAAATGCTACAAAAATACTTTGGAAAAAAACAAATATTTTACCATAGCATAATGGTGTAGGAGATGTTGCAGAAAAAAATGAGTATTTTTGCCTTTGAAAGCTACAGAACTTCATGCTTATCACTAATTTTGCAAAATGAAATGCTATGACTAGTATCAATTAGCATTACAGAAAGCATAATTGGTGTTGTTCTTGCTGCAAGACAACTTAAAAATTTCAAATCCATTTCAGAAAGTGTAAATTTGCCCCCCTTATTCTTTCTCAAGACTTCACTGAAGCCACCTACGTTCAGTCCCAGAGATGGATGAGACAGACACCATTAACTTTCAACTACTGAGAAAAATTAGAAGTAATAGAACAGCTGGATTGCCATCAAGCATGTCTTAACATCAAAATAATTGCTAAGAAATGGATTTATTATTTTTTTAAAGCTGAAAATGCCTGTGACCTAAGAGTAGTAAGTCAAGATTAGACACAATGTAGCTCCCTAGAAAAAGCACAGGACAGCATAAGGGACTTCCTCACATTGTCACAGAAGGGCTATTTCAGTTCAGTCAGAACCACATTACCCAAGGTTTTATTTTTATGTAGGAAAATGAAATACTCTAGCTTCCTAACTTACTGTCATACTGAAAGTATTGTTTGAAATACTATATACTGGTTCAACAGAGTTATTGTAAGACTGCAGCAAGAAGTCAGCGTTAACATGACTATGGATTTCAGTTTAGTCTCTTTGAGGAAACATAGTTTAAATAGGGCAGAGTGGCCTGCACAAAGTTCCCATGCTCTTTGCATAGATGCTCAACCCAGGCATACAGCTACCAGTAACCTGGAGGACAGGATATAGAAAAGTTTTCAAGCCAATTCACTTACCCATCTGCCCTTGTACCGATAGGGATAGTTACAACAGTAATTATGAAATACCTGAATTTTGCTTGCCAATTTAGAATTATTTTGAAGAAAATTAGGAGCAAATAACAACAGTTTTCTCACATTTCTTGTCTCAAATAGTTTCAGTGGAGTAATTTTTCATTAACTATGAGAATACAGTTACCATGCAAGATAAATGCAATGGCTTTTCCACTGAAAGCATGTAACAGTTTTCAGTGTTGTTTTCCTTTGCAAGTAAAGATATGCCTAGTGACTAAATCATGTCCTCTACTTCACAGCCTTCCTCAACTTGTACTCAACATCTCTTCCTTAACAGCACCTGGACTTTATCAGAGATAAATATTATCTGTCTGAATCCTCAAAAGTTCTGACACAGGGGAGAAAACCCCCACAGAACAGTCATGTTAATAAGAACATGTGGACAAAAAGCTACCACGGTAGCAAACAAAAGAAATGGGGTGGGGAAGAAGAAAAAAGAAAAAAAAAAAAAAAAAATCAGCAGCACAGACTACTGACAAGCTAAAGCTTTTTCCTGAATGGACTCCAGAGGAAAAGGTCTCTGGATGCCCCTGGTTTTGTAAACTCTGCAAGACAAAACTTTGGGAACAGATTAGTCAGCAATGGAGTGTATAGCAGCTAGGCATTTCAGACAGAGGCAAGACTACTTGAGCAGCACACTCTGGGGCATCATCCATAAAACTGGTGAAGCAAGGCAATGCAGGACCTAGAATAAAGACTGTAATCTAAAACTAGTTGTGCTAGCTGACATTTTTATTATCTCAAGATATATAAAACACATGTATCTATATAAAACCTAATAAAGAGATACCTGAAGTATTCTTACCTGCCCTTTTGCATCCTCTGGCATAGATTTGATATGCATCCTCTTAAGACACCGAATAACACCATCATAGAACTGTACTGTGAATGTTCCTAGAAGAGGATTGATGTAATCACTATGAGTAGTTAAGAAACAAACACACCTTGTTACTATGAAAGCTTTAGCAAAATGTTTTGTAGGCTATATGAACAAAGTAACCAGGTGTTACCTACAGTCAGGATTTAGAATTTTAAGAAAAATAAGTGACAGCCTCAATGAAATCCTGCTTTTGTATGGTTGCTCTTTGTCCACTTAGACAATTTCAAGCATATTTAAACTACTGTGCCATTTTTGCTCATAATTCACTGGAAAAATTATGTAATATTTAAGTTGCCACAATAGGGAAACCATTCAATTCACAATTAAATCCTCGTTTGCTTTAAACTCTAGTAAAAACTTCAACTTTTACTTATATTCATTAGAAATATCACCCCACTGTGAAGTACTGCATCTATGTTGTTCCTTTATTTCCTCATTTCCATTGCTTTTCTTCAACAAACAGAGCTTTAAAGAGACCTACCATTCCTAAAACAATTACAAAAATTTAAATATATTGTTAGCCCAAATCAATAATATTACAAAATATTCGTAACACTGTGCACAGGCTATTCTTCTCATCACTGAGAAACATTAAGCCTTTTGTTGACCAGGAGAACTTCTTATTGTTTCATTTCACACAGATAAAAGATGAACCTCTGACTAAATTTGATAGAATAGAAACATGTTCACTTAATACCAAGGCAGTGAGGAAAATTTTATACGCATGTAAATTTTTTTTTTTTTTGCAGCTACAGCATAGCATGTGCAAACAGTCCTTACCGATGGACCATACATCAATACGTACCCTCTTTATTAATTGCTTCAATCTTTGCAGGGTAATAGCGACAGTCTGTCCAACGAGCTAGGACTTCTTCTCCAGGTTTAAAATCCTATTTGATACAAATTTAGTCATTAATATTTTAATCATTTCGATTTTTTCCTAAGAAGAATTAAACATTATGTGCTAGAGAGATTTAATGTAGGAAAACAAGCAGGGTAGTTTACAAAAAAAAGTCAGAAACAAACGTGCCACTTACAACAAATTCTTCATCATCTTTTAGCCCTTCTTTCCTTAATGCTGGTCGCTCCAAGGGTCGCAACCTATTGCTGTCCCAGTAAATCCACTCATCATAGCGATGACTCCAACGTTCAAAGTGGACCAACATCTTCCCCTCTTCATAATCTATCTTCTCAATACGAGATGGATACCTTGAATGATAAATGTGAACTCATAAATCCCAAAGCTTTTTCCAGGGTTTTTTTTGTTTTGGTTTTTTTTTTTTTTTTGCATACAACAGTGCTTACATGATCATTCACAAAGTTATGCTAACACTTTGTACTGAAAAATTATCAAGTCTGAAAAAGTTCCTAAATTGATAGTAGGACAACAGTTAGTTTAAGAGTTATCTTTACACATCAGTGCTGTGTCATCAGCTTCATCCTAGTCAGATGATTATACACAAATTTAAACCTCAAACTCCCAGACCAAGACTGCCCGAATTTGGCATTAGAAGTTTGTGCTTATCAGTTTTAAAACCTGTGTTTGTTTAAAGCAAAATCATGTAAGTTTTCGTTTGCTTGGGGATGCGAAGGACATAAAATAGTTTTAGGAGTACATTCATTACTTTTATCATATGAAATGCTTCATCAAACTGTACCATTCATTCCAGACAAATCCAAGCAACGAATAAAACCCAAAAGTCAATAGAACATTCTTACTTAATCTAAGCTTCTTACTAATTTTATAGATCAGCTTCCATGATTTCACTGCCATTAAATTTGATTCATAGTAACTATTTTTTAGCAGTCATCTCTCTAACTCCACATGCACTAAAATAAACATCATTCTTAATTAACATGTGGATTTTAGTCTCAGCAAACATGCTTAGTAGAACTAATCAGGACTGAGCTGCAACCAGACCAAGTCTTAGGCATCTAATTTTGGATGCAGCATAGATGTAATTTAGGAACCATAAAATTTGAGATTACATTTGTAGGGGAAAATGGCAAATTTCTTTAACTTCAGCAATTATTATTCAGTCTTACTATTTCTGTTTCATCGAAATGATGTATTTCACAAAATTGTAGGACGTGAACAAAGCACAAACTGGTTTTATCACACTATTTCCACTGTATGAAGCGCAGAGAAAATTGGAATGGTGCAGAATTCAGCTCCTTCTGCCCTGCACAAAAGTATTGCAACAGATTCAAAAGCACAAAGAATCTCAAAAAAAAGAAGTTAATTAAATCACCAAATTTTCTCCAGAGTTTATATTAGGGATGGTTTAAAGTTAACAGAACATCTGTTGAAACAAAGACCACAGCAAAAGGACAGCTGTCTTTCCCTTTCATTAAGGGGCAACCTGTTTTTCTAACAAAGTGCTATTGTGGAGCAATAGTAAGACAGCAGAGCTTGAGCAACCCATTTCCAGTCCTACTGCAAACTCCATCGGCTAGAAACACAACTGACACATACAGGAGCCCTGTCAAAATTTTCCCTTTTGTATATTTTTCTCTCCAAAATACTGACAGTGCTGATAAAGGAGTGTTCAACACTCTTCTGATTAAAATATAAAAGTTTTCAGGAAGTATAGGCTTTTCTTATTTCCTGGTGACTAGAATAGGGCCTTAAAACAAAAGGTGTCAAACTCAATTTGCTCCTTCATTTCTCCAGTCCTCCTTCTTCAGCTGCAGTGATGCATACAGCTTCCCAACATCTCAATATCTCAGGAGTTCCCTGAATGAGAAAAGCTTTCTCTGATTTTCTAGGTTTCTACTGCAACTACTTTAGCCACATTTTGTTCTCACATCAGCATGTGCACAGTCCAACCTCTTGTTACGTTTCTCTCATCCATACATTTCAGAAATGCAAAATATTTTCATAGCCATTCTTTAAGTTCCCAACTTCTCACAAAACTTAAAAAAAAACTGAACAGAAAAACCACCTCAAACAAATGACATCAGTCTCAAACTGCAGACTCTCATTTGCCACCTTACTAACAAAATCTTTTTTCAAGACAGAACTCCATGGGACTTCTCTCAGAGGACCAAGAAGATCAACCTCCTTTCCCCTCTCAAGTAGACTGACAACAACAATCGAACAAGAACAGAGAAACTGGTGATATATTGTATCAAAACAGAAAGTAAAACTCATAGGTCAAAACCTGAATCCTATTATCAGCATTCTGGTTTAAGTTTGAACAAGGCATCAAGAAAGTAAGTCAGCCAAGAGATGGTTTTCCTAAGCCCTGATGACATTTTCTTTTTAAGTCTACATGCTGCTACGTTTAGCAATTTTATTATAAAATTTCTTACTAGTTTTTTCATCTTCCAGCGTGTTCCAATTTCAGACTTTCTTATAACTAGACATCAAGCGTCAGAATAAGCAGGAAGAGTAACAAAGCAGAAGTAAGAGTAAATTTACTGTTACCACAGCAAATGTATGAGTAACAATGTTACCTGAGAGAGTTCCGAATAGAAGTAAAGAATGACACAGAAAGCATTTAACAGAGAGAAGGAAGGAAAAACACCAGAAAAGCAAGAGGACAGGAAGTGCACTTTGTAGCAATCTAAAATGAGAGCTTATACACAAGCCCTGAAGCGGCAGTAGTGAAATGAAAGACAAGAACGATGGTGCTCTTTCTCACCACAGTTAGAAATTTCAGGTTTATCACATGCCAGCCAGTGATGCAAAACTGGTTATTTTACAGATGTCAGGAACCATCAGCCAAAAGACAGAATTCTCTTCCTACATGTCTACAATGCAAATACTCTGTTCCCATCATGGCACTACCCTATAGCGGTTCCCTTGCGACATTTTTATTGCTGTTATGGCTGGTGGCTTTCACGGGTCAGCAGCAGCAAAGTCACCGTTCCAAGCACTGTGTGGAGAAGACAACAGAAGGGATCAACTGGCACAATATAGTACACTGTCCTGGAAAAGGAAAACTGAGTAAGAGGGGGAAGTAAAATACAGAGTATAGTTTAGGGACAGATATATAAAAATGAAGATAGGTTTAAGGAAAATTCAACAAGCCAAGAATCAAGACAAAACTTTATGGGGGTGGGGGGGGCGTGGGGAAGAAAAGAGCAAAGCTAGCATCAGTTAATAAAAGAAGATATGCAAAATACTAAGTCTCATTAGGGATCATTCAACAGAGGAAATGCACTGCCAGGTATTTACTGGTTAATTTCTCTTTGATAAATACAATTTCTGCTACCAAAGACTTTTTACAATGTCATTATCAGCTGTGAATCAAAGTCCATGATACTGGTTTTGCACAGTTAAATCTTGTAAGAATCATATCAACACATAATGGCTTTATTCCAATAATCTATGTTTCTTCAATGTATCTTAAGACAGTGGTTGCAAGATGAATAGAGCCAAAACCTGCATTCAACTCCAGTCCTCAGAGATGGAAGATTTAGCAAGTCTCCGAACCACCCAAGCTATATACGATTGGTTATTAGGCAACCCCAAAATAACTTTGTATGGATTTAGCAACAAACTAGTACCCTCAATATTCACTAAATTTAGCCACATGATGTGCCACAAATATGCATAAACAGTAATATTTCACAATACTGATCCCACAGTGGAAAAGAGCAGAGCACACATATTGCAGGATACACTATTGCAAATTTTACAATGCACAGAAACATTTTTTCTGGTGTTATCGTTTTTGTACTTTTACTGAAAAAAAAAAAACAATTTCATAAATTGCAAAATTATACAAATATTTCAAAGGCAAGTATCTATTTCCTGCTAATAAAAGGTAAATGGCAACCTAATTTTTTTAATCCCCCTTTTTAAGAATTCTAGTTACAATGCATTCAGAAAAGCTTTTACTATGGCTAAGATTAATGCTTATATTTATTCTGTAGAAGAAAGGATGGTTACATCTCATACACATAAGTTTTATGTAGAAGTTCTTTCCATTGCAAAGCTACAAGTAAGCATTACAAAGTACTACAAGGGGGAAGACAAACATCACCCTGTATGGTACCAAAGTGTAATGATGTCTAAGGCCCAACCACCTTCCAGTCAGGTTAATTCTCCCCATTCACCCCTAGCAAGTAGTCCACGCTAAGGGATCAGAATGAATTTGGCATACAAACAGATTTGGCCAAATCTGTTCAGCACAAACCAGAAAAAATACACTCTAAAAAGTTGAGGAAAAAAATCTTTACTTTTCATGGAAAAAAACCAACCCCCAAACCAAAAACCAATAGACCACCACACTCCAGTTCAACAATGAAAGTGTTCCTTTTGTGGGAACAAACAATAACCTGCAAGTTTGGGGTGTGTTTTTTAATAGCATGCTGGAAATAATATTTAATAATCCCAAGTAAAATCCCATCCAAATTTCAGGGGGTTTTGTTCTTGTTTTTTGAAGAGAGAACAGGAAAACTATTGTTAGCTGATGGTATCTGCCCAGTTTACGTATTGCATGGTTTCCATTCTCAGGTTCCAGAGATTCTAGCCCGTAAGAATTATGCAACATTTTTGTAAAGCTGCAAAATTTAATATGGCTTACAAAATTTACACTACGAAGCACTAGACATACCATAATAATGCTCCAATCATATAGAAAAAAATTAATGGGAAACTTCTGAATTTCATTTCTTGGCAGTGTAAAAAAAAAAAAATACCCATTTTCCCCGATGCACTGAACACCTATTAACGGCCACACGGACAGTATTTCTCAGTTTTACATTATTATCATCTGCCTTTTGACCCTTCAAAAGTGACCAACAAATGGTGAATTGCTCTGTAAGATAGGACAACAGGCATTTCAAACTGCAAAAAAGGACATAAAAACGTTAGTAAATTTGCCCCAAGTTTGCACCTACGATGTCTAGAAACAGACACATGCTTCCTTCCTTCACAATAATGGTATAAAAAGTCTTTCCTTCTACCTCATAGAGGATATAAAACCAAATACCCTCCATTCGGACTTCTCCATATACCAAGTCAAAAGTGTTGCTGTTCTAGCAACTAACCTATTTTAGTGAGTTGTTTCCATTCCAGAACTGCCACAAGGGTCATTTATCTGTACTTCCTTCATTACCTAACTTATAGTTTAGGTCAAGCATATTATTAATAAAGACTATGATCTCAGGAAAATAACAAGGTGGGGGTTTTTTTTTCAAAGCAGTATCTGGCACTTACAGGACAAGCAGTAGACAGCTAGAGCCAGGAAAAGACTCAAAAAAACGGGGAGGGGAAGAGATGCATCTTTAATACATCAGCTTTGCAGAGACTGTGTCCTACTTGTGGGAGCTAACAGCTTAAGAACCAGTCTTACACAGGGGCACATACTTGCAGGTATGTGCAGTTTTACTACTGTTTCATTTCCTTGTGCACATGTATCGGTTTTTATACGAGAACACAGGATAATTCAAGTTGGAAGGGACCTCAGAAACCCTCTAGTCCAGCCTCCCACTCAAGAGCAGAGCCAGCCATGGGATCAGACCAGGTTTTCCAGACTTTCATCCAGCCCAGTCTTGAAAACCTCCAATGTTGGAGATTCTACAAACTCTTTGGGCAACCTCATCCACTACTTGACTGTCCCATAGGGAAAAAGATTCTCCTTGTACCTAGCCCGAACATCTCTCATTTCAACTTGTGTCTGCTGTCTTCCAACCATGCACTACTATGGAAACCTTGGCTAAGTCTTTTTGATGATATCCCGTAGGTATTGGAAGGCTGCTAGTGGGTCTTGTGAAGCCTTCTCCAAGTTTAACATGCCCAGTTTCCTCACCCTCTCTTCACAGGTCATATACTCCAGGCCCCTGATCATCTCACAGATATTTAATAATTTTCTATTTTCAGTCAATCCCATTTTCACTTACTATCTGCTGATAGATGATCACACTGGTTTTGATTAGAGCTGCATTTCATAGTTTGCTTTAGTGAATTTAAATTTAACAAGTGGTAGACGTTCACTACAGAAGATGACCTCCCCTGCAACAGCATACTGGTTTTCACTTGATAAAGAAGCAACTGCAGTTACCTCCGCAATAAAGCAAAAAACCATGCTCGCTGACAGCCTGTCTTTGCTGATCAGTTTGACCAGGCTTTCACCTACTCAGTAATCATATGTGCCAAATGATACCAGTGACTCAAACACTGTCTGCAAAAACTTCCTCATTTAAAAGTGGTGGTGGGGGGCGGCGGGTTTAAGCAATAAATAGTCAAGGTACACAATACCCTCTCCAAAGTTTACAGAACATCAGATTCCATGAGATGAATTTCAGCAACTACTACACGGTTGAAAATTTAAGACCTGCAGAAAGAGTTCAGAAAGCAAAAACATACAGCAGAACTTTACTATACTTTTTCCTATCCTCTAGAAGCCTTTCTTGATTAAGATTTTAACTGGTCACAAACACTGGCTCTTTAAATGACAGCAGGCTTTCAGAAAAATGGAGAAAAAAAATTAAAATCCTTTCAAAGGCTATTTTTCAGCAAGCATTCTCAATTTGCTGCTTGTAGAAAGACTGAGCTAAGCAATACTACTGCTCTTCAATTTTGGTATTGTTAAAAAATATAAAGAGATTTCATGTAAGTTCAGCAACTTTATTTTCTTTGAAGTATATTCTATTTCTGCATGCAGATGAAGGGAATGCGTACAGCTTATATATAGAAAGAATTTTAAAAACATCCACCACCCCCTTATGCAACAGAAAGCTAAGAAAAAAAAGTCACATGGACTATTATCCCAGCCCATCTCACCCTAATAATAACATGACAGTAGGCTTTCTCTAATAAGCTCTTTGGTTATGTGCGTGAATATTATTTCATTTCAAAGAGAGCCCTGTTTTCAGTGTTGCTGTAACTGTAAAATTTTAATACTAACTTTCTGCTCCTGTATACAGCATCACAGAAGTTTACATGCACATAAACCTGAACTGTTCTACCTGGCGGTCCAGATGATGAGTCTATTCCTAGAAAGTTCAGAATAAATTCTATTTTGCCTGAAAATACTAAGCAACTCAGCTGCAGAGCTTGCGACAGGGCCCATGCCTGACAAGGCCAAATCTAGACCAGTACTCCAGAACTGATACGCAACCCACACCTGTGAAAAGGCTGGGCAGATCTGATACAAACTATATTCAGGGATCTTTTTTTGATACAATTAAGCTGAAGCTGTTTTTACATACTAACTTTTGTTATCTAGTTACATTAACCAATGACCTCTAGTCACAGGAGATGGTGTAGAAAGATCTATTGAAATAATTTTATTTTTATTGCACTATTCAGACAGTTTCATGATCTTGGCATTCAGTTATAGAATCAGCATGTTGAAAACCCACTCTACAGCAACAGATAAGAACAAGGACTGTTCTGTAAACTATATTTTCCTTTAGAGACCGTTTATTAAAATAAATGTTCTTGCTATAATTAAAACCAAAGTTTAACACAACTTTTTATATGGCATATAACTACTGGAGTAAAAACATAAATAATACACAGACTTCTCTGTCATATAACTTGGAGTTAGCAGGATCAGATATTTACACAAACATGCTTAATTCTCCAGGAACACAACAGAAAAGCAGGTACAGGCCTCTACATTTCCTAGCCCTAATTAATCAGAGAGCAGCTAAGAAAAAACTTCTGGGTGGAAGCATCAACTTTCTGTGTCATCTATTTTACCAAAACCAGGGATTTTTCAAACTGAAATAACACGGCCAGCTTACAACATGAAATTAGCCCACCTGCATTAATATAATTTTGACTAACAATTTTTTTTTCAAGAGAACAACTCCTTTCACAATACACATGCTGCGTAGAGTGGTCCTTGTGCCCACAATTTTCCATTTTATAGTCCTGACTTTTACTCAAGATCTAACTGGATGGCACAGTGTCACAGTTTTAAGTGCTTCATTCCTCCGTTTGATACAATCGTACTTACCTATTCCATGAACTCTGATTAAGGATGTTTTCTTTTTTTAAAATCAGTTTTGTGAACCTATGAAGTCTGATAACTTAATACAAAACAAATTCACCTGCATGCCTTCCAACTAAAATAAAAGAAGTCTTTGGTCACAGAGGTTTCCCACATTTACACACCAATCATCTCTGCATTCCACACTACTCTCGCAAATGCCCTTTGCTTACTATGGCTGCACAGGAAACTAAAAGCAAACAAACAAAAACCCATACAAAAGCTTAGTTTGATTTCTGAAGAGAGAATATTTTCCTAGAAGCTAGTAAGTTTTCTTAAAAAGCTTTTAACAAATTTATGGGGAAATTCATAAAGATCACCTGTGAAACAGTCAAGTAATAGGTACACTACGTTTTATAATTAACTATCAAAACATACAATATACACAAAATAATTTTTCTCTTAGCAAATACTGCACAATGTCTTCCATACCATTTTTGTAAATAGTCCAGTGCCTCCAAACGAGCACCAATCTCAAATGTGATTCCAGGACGATTTGGAGGCTTTTTACTCATCTTGATTATTTTCTTTTTCGCTACCTTTGGAAGAAAAAAAAAAAAAAAGGTCATATTAAAACACATGTTCTCCAAAGCATGCCACAGACAGCAAATATATTCCGGAGGGCACAAAAAGACGTGAAATCTCTATTCTGACCTTCCATTAACTGCGTGGTTTTTCAGAAGTATAGCCAAAATCCAAAGAATGCACTAAATAAAATTCACATGTTTTCATTCAGATTTCTTCCCCTCCCCCCCCAAAATCATCAACTTTAAGTAAAAACAAACAAAGCAAAAAAAACCCCTCATGCTCATCTCTGAAACTGTACTTAACTGTAATTCCCTGACATGCTTTTGGAGCATAACTTTAAGAGTTACCTAGAGTCAACGTGGTTCTCTGCTCTGCCATGGAAAAGGTCAAAACCAAGAAAAATATACCTTATCAAGAATAGAAATTTAAAGATAAACATGGCCTAAAGGGCAGGTAAGGTGAAATTAGCAAAACCAAACCAAAACCAAACAGAAAGGCCATCTCCAGCTTTTTCTGTGCACCCTCGTTCACAGCGCTAAGCAAGTCTCGTTCGCAAGTACCCCTTCACGGGTTTTTTCGGTAATTCGGTCACTACCAGAACAACCACTGCTCTGTCCGACTCCTACCGCCACCGCCGTGACGTCCCGCGGTACCACCACCCTTCCCTCCCCGCACCGCAGAGCGCCTGGCCGTTGGGGCCGCAGGCTCCTGCTGCCAGGGTGCCAGGCTGCGGGGCCGGAGCCTCCTCGGTCCGCACCGCCACAGGAGCGGCATCCGCACCCCAGCTTTTAAGCGGGGCTCGCCTGACAACGCCGGGAGCGCGATGCGAGGCGGCTGCCTCGGAGGCGGTGGCCGACCTGAGGCAGCCCACGCCGGTCCCCGGGCGCGGGAGACACAAAGGGGTCCAGGCTCGCAAGGCGGGGAGGGCCCCCGGCCGGCTGGGGCTGAGCGCTCCCGCAGGCCCGGGGGAGGGACGCGANGTGACTGCGGAGCCGCCGCCGCGTGACGTTTTGGGGGGGGGGGCGCGAAGCGAGGGAGACAAAGACGGGCGGCTGTGCGCGTGCGCGGCCGTGCGCGGTGATTGGCAGCGGCGTCACCCTGGCCCGCCCGGGGGTGGGAGCGTGGGTGACGTTGCGCTGGTGACTCTGGAGGTGAGTGACGCTGGCAGAGCGTCACGGCTTTCCCTGCTGCCGTCATCCGCTGTCAACCTCAGCCTATTTTTATAATAGGGGAGCGGGAGAAGGCGGTGGGCACTGAGGTGGCCGTGGCCCGCGAGCGGCGCAGAGCGATGGCTTCGCTGCGGCCTGCGTTACCTCAGGCCTGCGTTACCTCAGGCCTGCACCCGTGAAAGCACCTTTGTCTCCACCCGCGCTTTCCTCGCGTTCTTCCTCCCGCCCTCTCCCCCACCTCGCTGGGAGCGGGCGGCGAGCGAGCAGCTGGGTGGCAGGTGGCTGCTGGTGGGCCCGGCCTGGCAGATAGCGACGGGTTTGGTCAGGGTGCGCTGGGCTGGGTTTGCAGCTCACGCTGCTGTCCAGCTGCTACTGGCTGGTCCCAGTGCTGGGTTACCCGCTCGCTTTCTTACTGCGCATTAGACTTGCAGGGCGGCTGAATGGCTGCCGTCAGCTTTCGCTGTCTGCTGAGCTGCTTATCACTGTGCTCGGCTTTGCCTGGGAGACCGACGATAAAAGCGCTGGCCTTGAGCCGTGTCTGTCGTTTGACCCCTACGTTTCTGCCATCCCAGTACTCCAGGAACGATCTCATGGAGACCTTCCTCCTCTTCTCCCTCGGGATAGAGGTTTCTAACCTTGTTGTAATGGCAAGATCAGCGTCATCACATCCACATGGATGTGATCAGTAAGATAACGGTCAAGTTTACCCTAGCTAACAAAAAGGCTTTCCTAGGCATAGTGGGTTTCTGGAGAGCTGACGTTCTGGGTCACAGTCAGCTTGTGAGTCCTCTCTGTTGAGTGGCCCAAAAGAAGAACTCTCTGAAGTGAGGCCATAAACAGCAGCAGGACACAGGAGATAATTTGTGTGGTGGTCCTTGGACCCATCCAACAGGAGCGGCTGTGAGAAACGTGCTCTACACCATAGCTGGGGAGCATGGCCTGACCTGGAGCCTATGGCAGAAAACACCTGGAGAGACCCAAGGACCTTGGGGTTCTGGAGCTGGGGGTGTGACGCGTCCGAGGTGCGTGTGCTGCACTAGATGTTCATAGGAAGAGTCCCCTCTCCACCTCATGCGACCGACGCTGCGTGGAGTAAGTCGGTAGCATTGATCATACAAGGGACTCGGATGGGGAACCCCAGCTGCCTATGTATCCTGGAAGAGATCACAGTTTGGCCAGGAGGCAGAGATTTCAGGGCATCGCCTGAGGAGGTTGCTCAGGCCCAAGATTACCATAAACCAGCAGAAAGTGAAAGGCAATATGCTCTATTTACCACTGGATCCTGTTGTGTTGTGCAAAAGTCGGGTGTGGAAAGCTGCTGTGTGGAGCGCAAGTCATGGACCAAGTTAATTGGTTAGACTTCTGTGGATATTTGGGGGATGTCCCACAGAGTAAGGGAATGATGTCTGTGTGCATGTCAAAGGATGAGGAGGGGGACGATGATTGACCTCAGTATGGTGTGAATGGTATGGAACAAGAGGTGGAGATTTTGCTGGGTCTGGCTAGGGTGGAGTTAACTTTCTTTTGGATTTGTGGCTAAAACAGGGTTGGTAACACACCAGTGTGTTGGCTACTGCTGAACAGCACTTGCACAGCATCAAGACTTGCTTTTTTTTTATTCACTCTGCCTCCCAGTAAGTAGACTTGGGGTGGGCAAGCGACTGGGAGGGGACACAGCCAGGACAGTTGACCTGAATCAGCCAAAGGGATACTCTGTACCATATAACATCAACTTTAGCAATAAAACCTGGGGCAGAGGAAGAAGAATGGTGGGGCTTTTGTTGTCCAAGGTGGCCGTTGTTGGGAGACTGCCTGGGCATGGGTCTGCTGGTGGGAGGTGGTGAGTGATTGCCTTTGCATGCCTTGGTGGTTTTTGGGTTGGGCTGTTCAGTTTAGAGTTTGGGGGGGTTTTTTGGTTGGTTTGTTTTTTTTGCTTTTGCTTTCATTCACGTATTAAACTGTCCTTATCTGGATGTACAAATGTTCTCGCTTTTGTTCTTCCTATTCTCTCCCCCATCCCACTGCAGTGAGAGTGGGCGAGTGGCTGTGCGGGTGTTTGGCTGCTGCCCAAGGTCAACCCATCCACCTCGGATAGTCCCTGTGAGGCTGCCTCCCGCCTGAAGTCTTTATAGGGAGACTGTGTGATGGCACATTTTAGAGTATTTATTTGCTAAGGGATTTTTTATTCGTCTCTGGATTTTTCCCTCTTCCCATTTTCTGGGTGGTGGTGGCAAGCAGGAGAGACTGAAGGAAGAAGGGGGCTTGAAGAAAAACAGAACAAAAAAAGGAAAAAAAAATCTTTTTTTCTCTCTTTAGTAAAAAAGTTGCCATTGCATTCATTTGAATTCTCCAGCTCTTACTACCCTGAATGTAGTTTTGATGCAGGCTAGGGTTCAGAGGGTTTGTTACAGCATGGTGAGGATTGTTGCACTGGCAATGAGACCTCTGCGAGTGGCAATGCACGTGCAGCGTCAGGATGCTGTTAGGAAAATGGAGGTGCTTCTGTCCAAGGAGAGGGAGATGGGGGAAAGATAAAAGAGGTAGCGAGGGTGGGAGAGGGTGCCTGTGGGTGGTTGGGTCATGCTCTGTTGGCTGCTGGAGGCTGGCTGGGTTATGCTGTGGTATGAGGAGGGCTGGGAGCAGTGTGTGGCACCTTGGGCATTACCTCACTGCTGAGGCTGTGGGAGAGGGAGGCAGAGCTGAGGGCAGGCTGCAGAGGTGCGGCAAGCCCCTGGTGTTCAGTGATGGGCTAAAAGCTCATCTGCACACCCACAAAGGAGCACAGAGAGACAGCAGCAGGAGGGGGAGCCCCAATAATACCCTGTCCCAGCAGGTCCCAGGAGCCCTCAGCCCATCAAAGGCCCATTTCCTTGAGCCCAGAGGAGCACAGGGGCACAAAGGCCGGTGGGAACCCAAATTAAGGACTCAGAGGAAGGGACACCCCAACGCAGGGTGCTGTATGTGACTCCTAGGGCACTGCTGTCAGAACAGCAGACATCCACTTGCGCTCCAGCAGTAATGCAACATTTATTGCACTATTATCAGAACAGTTAGGAAATAGAGCAGCCCCAGCCAGTGTCCCCGTTTCTTTGCTGCCATTTCAGGTATACCCACCGCTGTACCCCTGAGGGCACCCGCAGCCCTTACCAGCCCTGGCCTGCCAAACCCTGGTGCCTCCTCCACCCTGCCCATGGCCCAGGAGCCCATTTCACCTACTAAGTTCCACCATGAAGCAAGTGAGGAGCAACTTTGGCCAAGATCTTTTTTTGTTCTTTTAGCACAAAAATGTCACCAATATTTAGTCTCTTCTCCTATGAAAAAAAAAGGGCTTACATGGCTCCATTGCATGTCTGCCTTCCCTTTTCCCTTTCTCCACTTATTTTGAAAACTTCTGCCTTACTTTAAGCTTGACAGAGGTACAGAGGTCTCATCACATTATCCCAACCTGTTATGTTAAAATGTTCAGTTGGGCAGGGAAGAGCGACTGCATCAATCTCTCCATGATAGAAAGGCTCAGTGCTTACTCTCCTCCAGACACGAGAACATCACAAGGCGGAGAGATGCAGGAAAGGAGATTTCATTACTTCTGCTCCTCACAAAATTTGGTGTTTAATCTTGTCAGGAAGCAATTTTTTAGCATTGTAAATATTATACAGACCATAAATTGGAAACCAAACTGGATAGGAGATTTTATCTTGCCAGTCAGTGACTCACAAAGACTTGGAAGAGAGGATTTCATAATCAGCTGAGCATGAGCTCATGGTGTGCTGTTGATGCTGAAAAGACTAATGTAGCCTTTGCAAAGCACATGCACATGGAAATACTGAGTAGGAGTCGAGAGGTGACATTATCTCTCCACTTGGCACCAGTACATCGTTACTAAAATAACTTACTGTTCAGAAAAAACATCCAAAAACTGGAAGGGTTCAGGAAAGATCTGGGAGAATGATCAAACACCTGGGAAAAAAGATACTATGGTGAGAGACCCGGACATCAGTTTGTTTATTTTGCCATTTATTTTTTTCGTGTGGGCGATTGGATTAGTCCATAAAAGAACTCCTTTAAATGTCAGATATTGCAGTCATGACGTAACAGTTAATGGAACAGAAGCTCATCTTTGTTTTTACCGGTTTTATGGTAGGAAGACCCATTTAAAGTGACTGCTGGTGCTTGTATTTAAAAGGTGCCTGCACAGCCTCAGGCTAGCAAACGTCCAGCAGCACCTCTGCCCCACTCCATCCCTCTGCGTAGGCGGCTTGGTCGCAGCCTGGCTCTGCTCTGTCATCATCTGCCCTTTTCCTGCCACGTCCTTGGTCCGTTCCGACACTCTGTTTGGTATCAGTTACTATGCCCTCCTCTTCAGTTTCTCTGCTTGTCTTTTTCTCTCATCCCAGAAACTTCCTCCCCTCCAGAAATTCCTCCCTCCTTTTGTGAAGATTTCCACTATCATCTCACCAAACACTTCTCTTTTCCTTTTGAAGTCCTACATTTTCTAGATGCTGGGAAATATCCTGAGGTGGCCGAGTTTTGGAGCATCTGGCCTTGTATGGGAAAAGAAAGTAGCTAACAGCCATTGCCATGGACACCAAACAAAATAGTAACCCCGTGGGTTTGGGACACCAACCTCAGTCTTTTCCAGTTTTGAAAGACACTGAAGCTTGACATATTTTACTCAATTGCTCTCTGGTTCTTTGCAGAATGCTTTTTACTCAATAAATGGTTTCTCCTGGAGAGCTGGGTGTTTGCTGACAGCTATTGCAACCACAGCACTGCATTTCACTGCACTCTGGAGAGGTGATAACGAAGCGATAAACCAGGAGTCAGGTTCCCTACGAGCAGCATTGTAAGGGTGAGGTATGGTAAGATGAGGATGCTAAAGAGTGAGACCTGCTAAGGCCAGGCGAGTAATGAAATTTGCATTTATACAGGCAGTTCCAACATTAGTGAAAGAATCCAAAATCCAGGCAAAGAAAGAGAAGAAAGAGGAAATGCTGACAGTTGATGGAGGCTGGAGGACATCCTGGGAGGCAGGTGAAGTTACTGCTCAGCAGAGTGGTGCCTCCTGGGGCTCTGCATGGCTTGAAGGGAGCAGCGTTCTGGATGGAGGCAGCTTTGCTGTGCCTTGTTACAGCCTGGTTAAAACACTTTCTGTGTATGCATTTGATATTTCTTGGGGGCATACTCAGCATTCAGTGTGCTGTGAATATTGTTTTGCAATGAATGTTAGGCCTCCTGAGATTTAATCGTGCTTTTGCCTCGAAACAGTGCTATGCAATGTGTCGCTTACTTCTGCCTTACATATTGCAGCCATATGTCTTGCACTGTGTTTTGGTTTTAGAGGGGAGGTCTGTAGATTGGAACACATCGCTAAATATTTTACTGAAGGTTTTTTTAAAGCCTTGATGAGAACAGTACTGAACAAAAGCTGTGTTGACCTGCCATGATTGTGCACCGATTTCCTAGATTATTTCCCTGTGAGACTGAAATTCAGCATATACTCTATGGTGGATCAACAGAGCACTTGACTCACAAACATATGCCAGTGGTAAGTTTTTCACAGTCTGCCATTTTTGAGAGCTGACCTCAGGGTGGGTATGGGAAGGAGACAGAAGGAATGTCCTGCCAAGATGACGACTGTGTTGGAGTCGCCATCTGAGCACTCGGCAGCAGGACATTTATCGCAGTCGTAATGATATTGGGGATTATTGTAAGAAGAAAGGAGAGAGTAAGAGGCAAATCACTGCAAAACGTGCACTCTAGCAAGGACGGTTTTGTAGTCAGATTGCCGATATGAATACGTAGAGAGAATTTGCAACTTGAACTGAAGGAAAATAGAACTCCAAAACTCCAGCAGTGAGAATTAAAAAAAATAAAAAAATGCATCACATCTGCCAGAAGGCAATACCAGTCACTTCGTAAAACTAAAGTGGTATTTTCCTGTCTCTATTGTGGTCCTGTGAAAACTGTGGTGTCCTCAGGGGCTGAAGGATGGTTGTCAATTAAGAGATTAGCCCCGAGCGTCCAACCCTGCCTGTAAAATGCTTGCAAAGCATGTGTTTATGGGAGGAGTCACTTGTTTCTTGATATCTGGCCATTGGGTCTGTGCTGGCATAGCACAGGCAGGTTCCTGGAAGCCTATCAGAGTTCTGGTCTCTGACCTCAATTGCCTTGTAGGCCATATTCAAATCCTTGATCTTTATGCCGTGCTGGATAGCATCCAAGCTATAAAACCACTCTGCTTCTCCTGTATCGTGATCCTCCACTGGATACCGAGGCTGCCCAGGCCTTTTCCTCTCTCTACCAGTTGCATTAGTCCAGGACATCAGTTTGAATTCAGCTGGAAATGTGACAGGTAAGTATGGCACAGACATAGCTGGAAAAACTGCAGTCCCAGAAAGGCCTGCAGACTCCCGGTACAAGCTTCACAAATTTAGACTTTGCTAAAATCCTGGCATACAGGCAGAAAGGAATTCGGTCACTGTTAGTCTACAGTGGTTATTTACATACAAATAGAGAGACAACTGACAAAGGTGCTGTGTAAAACAGCATGGGAGATAGGCGTTTTAAAGCAGGTTATTAGAGTATCCCTGTCAATTGTTGCTTATCTTCATTTATTATGTATTCATCAGTATGATTTATTATAGAAATGACCATGGCATCAGTATCATCAGTATTTTGCCAGTGCTACTGTCCTAGGAACCAGCAGTACCAAAACCTTCTCAACTATAGATTTTGAGTGTATATATAAAGAGTACTGTGATCCTTTAGAATTATACGTTGGCCAAAAGCTTTCACTGCACATCAGTACAAGACCCTCCACCATTGGTCCATGTGGATCACATCAGGACTGTCACAGAAACCACCCAGTGTCTCAGGAACTCTCATCATCCGTACATCACCTCCTCCAGAGGAACATTAATTTCCACTTTGGGACAAATATTGTAGCAAGAAAACTCCCAACGAAAGATTCAGATTTTGTGTGTCCAGTGAGAGCACATTGGAGGTACCCTAAAGCTGTGTGTATCCAGGTGGCCTGTGCGGCTTTCAGCCACCAAGATGCCGCTCTGTAGGCGGTCTGTGCAGCATTAACTGCAGTGACACGGAAGACGAGGAATGTGGCAATTGAGTCTTCACCATGTATTATGGGTTCTTCCTAGGCTGGCCACATTGTGCTGGGTTCGGACATGTCCTTTTCTACCCTTCAGAGCTGACAGTGATCAGTCTCCCCATACTGTCCTACCTGGTTTAGACCCTGTCCTTTCCCTCTCAGTCTGGGTGTCCTAAGATGCTTCATGTAGGTATGTGCTGGAAGCTTGGTGACCTGCTAGCCTTGGCACCATGGACAGACGGTGCATGAACACGCACCATTCATGCAGCACTTCCCCTGCCACCCAAAGCCCTGTTCCCACTCATTCTCCATTCAGACCAGTGATTGGTGCATTAATGTTTCTATTCTCTGCAAATAAAATGCTGCTAGAGCACAACTGGCCAACAACTGGCTCTGTCCCGGCTGCTTCTGGTCACTGCAAACACTGGAGAGTGCTAATTCATGAACTTTTGTAATCCTTAACAAAATTAAGTCGGCCAGCTTTTAGCATAGATGTGTTCATTGCTTCTCTTAGTGTTCCTACTTTCTTGTTCAGTAACAGTCGGATCTTCTGAGGAAGTTTACAAGCAACTGTAATGAGGACCTACCATTTCTATTAGGGACCTGGACTAAATTCTGTCTTGACTGATGGGTTTGAGTATTTGCCTCTTCCTTTTGTTTTCTTTCTCTGTTAAAATAGATTTTGAAGGAACAGTATTTTTGGATGCAAAGTAGGGGAGCTGCAGAATCTAATGGAAGCACTACTTTTCCCAATGTATGCTTTTCCGCTCTTCTTATATGTTGATATGACATCACACAAAATTCCTCTCAAGCACATTCCTATGTCCACATCAAGTTATATACCAACCATATTTCCTTCTGATACCGTATAATCAAAGCGCAAGGAGATGCAACATAGACTGGTCATGCAGAAAGAAGTATCGTTGTGCATTGCAGGTTTGCTTGATTTAGAACCTTTCTAAACACTTTTTGTCTCTCTGGACTGTGTGCGTAGGTAGATACAGATGTCGTGACACAGCGTTATTGCAGGTAAGCTCTTGCTGAGATCCAGGCAGTGTGGATGTATAAGCAAGCTCAGAGCTAACTCAGAGTTCTACAGGTCTGTGCGTTGTACTTCACCGTGCAAAACAGCAGTGCCCCTTGTTGCCTGGACAGTGGAAGCAATTAAGCTAAAAATAATGAATTTGGAGAAAAAATATCAAGCCTGAAACTAGGAAAGTCTCTGATAAGGTGGAGTGGGATTTCCATCTGGTAACACTAAAAATGAATTTGTTCCCCTTTTAAAGCAAATTAATGTTTCTTCATAGAGCTGACTGGATAAGGTTATTAAAATAATATGTGATGTGTCAGTACTGTAAGCTGCAATGAAATGCTAACTTTGTGCAGGATCAGCCTTCTTGTAAAATTGAAATAAATGTCTAGATTTGGTTGGTTTTTGTTTTGTTTTGATAATTTCGAGGTTATGTCAAACGATGCTAAGTGGTTCTGCATAAAGGAACGCACTTAGCTTGAAATGTTGGCATTCACAAAGGTGAATTAAAGTAAGTCTTCATTTTCCCTGCAGCAAGGCTGAGGCAGGGGAGTTTCATAGACCTGCAGTTTGACCCAGCGTGGCTGCTCTGAGGTTCTTATGACCAGCCCTTTCCCTGCTGGGTTTTTGATTGTTTCAATTAATTTTCAGATATCTCCGAATATTTTTTATTTTTTGAGTACTATATAAACAGCATTAGCAAAGAGCTGTGATATGGGACAAATGGCCTGATTTGATGGTCGCTGAAGCTGGTGGAAAAGCTAAAGGCTGTGAGCTTTCCAGGAGGCTCAAAGAGAGACACATAAGTGTCAAATTATCTCAATTGCATTCTATCAATAAGCACTCTACTCCCTCCACCATGGCCACTCAATTCACTCTACCGGGCAAATCAGCCTTTCTGAAAATCGTGTGTTGAGCAGTGCCCTGCAGTGGGCTGCAGCGGGTTGCTGAGACAGCAGACTTAGGGTGTAACGTGTGCTGCGCACCCACAAAGGAGCACAAAGAGATAATGGCAGGGGAGGGACCCCCAATAATACCTGGTCCATCCTGGGAGCCATCAGCCCACCAAAGGCCCATCTGCACCAGCCCAGAGGAGCACAGGGGCACAAAGGCAGGTGGGAACCCAAATGAAGGACTCAGAAGGAGGGACACCCTGTCGGGGCCTCTCCCGGGGCTGGCCCAGAGGAGCCTCAGCCCCTGTGTCCAGACACGAAACCCACTCATTGAAGGGAGCAGCAGAGCACCTCGGGGTCGGGGCCATGGCTGTCCGCAGGCATGAGACGCGTGATGGGCAGGGGTGTCTCTGAGGGAATGGGCTGCCGACGGAATCCCGACCAGTACCTGCGTGTCTGATGGTCCGTACCAGCAACTGGAGTGGGGCTGTGGCCCTGAGGTGTCCAAGTGCCAGCAACTGGGGAGACTGGAGTCTACTGGGCAGACTGGGTGTCTGAGCCCAGCTGCTGGAGGGACCCAGCTTGTACGGATGTGTGCATCTCTGTCTATTCTCACCAGTGGACCTCCATCTTCTTCAGCCAGAGCAGTGAGAAGGATGAGGCCATCAGTGCTGTCCCTATGTCTGTCTTTGTTATCTGTGTTGCCAGCTGTGTAGGTACATATATACGTGGTGTGTACATGTGGTCTGTGTGTCTGCCTACCAGGTATACACCCTCAGGCTCGGTGCTGGTGGGACCTCAGGCGTGGAGCTGCCCCAGCCTCACCTCTCTTGGATGGCCGGACCCAGGGCAGTATGTTTTCTCCTTTATTTGTAGTTTTAAAAGTAGAGTAAGCCTGGGAGAAGAGTAGAAAGATATGTGGTATTCAGTATTGTAATTTCTCGTTTCCTTCCCTTTGTGGGTTGAACTTATAATGTATGCAACAGGCATAAAGCTAATGCACAGCAAGCTTGTTGGTGTATTCATTTCCTAGGATTTGAAATCCGACAGTTGAGATGGGGCTTGGGGTGGGGTGGGCAGTTTGAGAAGCAACAGGTAACAAAACAAGTTGTATATAAACCTTTGTGTGCATATATAAAGTATAGGCTAGCACCTACCTATAAAATACTCATTAATGCACAAAATTTATTCATCAAATCTTGTGGAACAGTGAGTTTCAGATATGAATGTTAGGCATTAAAAAAGAAAACACCTCTAAGTCTGAGTATGCAATAGATAAAAAATATTTTAATTATATAGACAAACATGAAATGCCAATGTCCTTCAAAAAAGTAGCCAGAGCTTGGGATTAACTGCTTCCTGTTGAAAAGAATATGAAAAGAATGCAGAAATACTCCCAAGAAGTAACCTGTGCTGTAAATCAATGTGTGTATAGAAATTCTTCAGTGGGTGACCTAGTTTTAAAGACCATTGGGAATTTCTGTCCATTGCCTGTAGAGAGACAGGGTGGCCTGGGAAATCCTACTGTGATGGAGCCCATGCCTCCATGGAACTAGTGTTGGACTGAATTTCCTCTGGCATAATTCCACTGAATTAAAAGAGGTGATGTGAAGAACGAACATGCCCCTATGTTTTCACGTTTGAGCAAAAGGACCTCAAAATGTTCATTTTAGTTTAGCTCCCAAACAGAACATCCTTAGGATGTTTTGTAACATCCTAATTGCCTAATTCCTTTTTTTGTTTCCTTTTCTGTGAGGTGAGAATTTTGCATTCCTTTGTTATCAGTGGAAGTACTTTTCCTTCTCCAGAGGGGAAAAAAACCCTATCATTAAATCAAATCCATCGTATTTTCCTAGATTTATGCTTTCTTTTTGTCAGTGATGCATACAGACATCAGAAGAGATACCTACTAGCATAATTTATCTATTTGTCTGGAGATGAAGTTTTGCTCCCTAAGGTTGCACAATTCTTCAGTGTCAAGCAGCTGGTTTATATTACTTTCGTCTGTAATAGTTCTACAGCCAAATCATTCTGATCTCCAGGACATCTTATTCAGGCTCCATTTCTCTAACATGGATTTGACTTTATTTCTGTGTGCTTTAAGGTATGAAGAATTGATACCTTACTTAGTATGAAACATACACAGCGGAACAATGAATATGTTTACAAATGGCTTTATTCCTTTCTCCTTTCAAAGGAATTTATCTTCACATTGCATGATATATATTTGCAATAATGTTTTTGACCGTGAAACTTAAACAACTCCGAACTGTCACCAAATGCTTCTTCTGTATAATAGTGCTTTTGCAAAATGTCTTGTCTCTATATATGGGGGTTTGGTAGCTGGATCATTTTCCTGCATCAAAGCTTGTCAGGCTCACTAGTCTTTCAACAAATGGAGTGATTTGGATATACCACTTGAAAGTTTTCTGAGTGAGGTAGAAAAGTAAAGCTGAAACAAAAATCTGTGTCACTGTTCTTGGTGAGAAAAGGTTCTGTCTGTGTTCTCTGTATCATAATTGGAGCGAAATGTTATTTATAGTGGATCTTCTTCTTTTGCAACAGCCTGCCTGCAAGAGCGTTCACTGGGCTAATCTTAATCTTCAAAACGAATGCTTCTGATGTGAGGCTACTTCACAGGAAGCATGACCTCATCCTGCCTCTGTGCCGCTGATTGCACGGGCTGTTTTCAAAAGGAAACAGGGGACTTCATAGACCTGCCTTTCCGAAGACCCGGAGCGAATCTCTTCCAGGAAGCTGCAGACAGAGCACCCTCCACTTCACGTCTCAGAGGCTCTCGTCTTGATGATGAGAAACTTTTTTGCATACATGTGTTAAAAGTCAAATGGACTTTCCAGGTTTGGAAGATTTTACACGTTTTTATCTCTTAATATATTTGTCAGACGAGGAATAACTAAGCTTTGGATTCATTTCTATACTGCTCTTCAGGAAGTTTTGTATTTTTGTGGATGTTGTAACATCACCTGCAGGGAGAAAAGACTAGACTGCTCTTCAAAAAAGTCTGACGCGTGTGAACAAATAAAACTATCTTTGTAGACACTTGTGTTTGGTAGGCACAACAGAATAAAACTGGTTGCCTGGGCTTCAGCTATTTTAATAGTTAGCACTATATTTCCGTACGTACTAACATAAATATTTAGAATGTAAACATGGACAGTGACTGCTGGCTACTAATTGAGAGTATCATTGGCTTAAATATTAATTTGATTTTTGGAGGGGCAGGTGATTAAAACTGTTTTGGACAGTGAGTTTTTGTTTGTATTACGACATGGGCTTTCGGGTGTTTTGAAATTCAAGGGGGGTTGTTGCCTTAAGCTTTTATTTGAATTCTTGACAGAAAATACTGCCGCGTTCACCTCAGATTCACTTTTAGTGAGATTTCTTAAAGCTGTTGGCCTTTTCTCATGTCACAGTTTAGAGGTTCTGTATTGATGCTCATTTTGTGGCTTACAGATACAATACTACTGCTTCCTTGTACAGTGGCGGTTGAGATGCTTTGTTTTGGCTTGCTTATATTGTTACTATAGCTTCTTACGCTATTAGTAGCCCAGAAATGGGACTGAATATTAAATGAAAGCAGAACACTGTGCAGCATTGTCTACAACACGATGTTTCCACGCTTTCTCCAGCATTGCTTGAATTATGATTTTCAGGAACCCTCTTCATTAATGCATGAGACAAAAATATTCATGATCAAGCAAAAAAATCTGTTGGACTGCCTGTTCTATGACTACTTACAGAAGCTTGATATTATCATTATTAAAATAGTTTTAAAGCAAATTACAACTGCTTATTAACTGTTCCTCAAAAGAGAGAAAGTCATTGCCTCCCCAGTAGTATATTTGCCTATGTATATCTCTCACTCTCTGTTATAACTATATGCACATACTCTACTTTACCTTAAATTTTACTTCCGCGGAGGGTGGCAGATAAACATGCGTCCTGCAGAGACATACCTTGCAAATTTTTGAGACAATTCAAATTAGTAACGGAAGGACTGTGGTTTGTTCTGCCACGTTGATCAGTATGTGTCAACACTTTCTAATGAAAGCACTACCCGTATGTCAACTGCTGTTCTTAAAAGTTGTCCTTTTTTAGTGGTTGCTACTGTGTATGATCTTAACTGACAAAACCACATGCAATGCAACTGTGTTATGGGTTTCGGTTGCTGGAAAGTTTCACTCTCAGATTATTAAGAGCTGTAGTAAGTATAATTGATGCTGAGGTATACTTCTATATCCCTTTTCAAACAAATTTGCCCTAGAATCACTAACTTTTGCCTAAGTGAAAATATAACTAATAATGTGATATATATTGATGATACTATCTTACGCATCCTAATTTTCAAACAAGACACAATAAAACATACTTCTGCTTCTTTTTAAACTCTTTTACAGATAATCTATATTGCCTGTTATCCCAAGGCGTGTGAAACAATCTTTTTCAAGATGTATGGAATATCACATGTTGCATCAACACCACGAGCAAGTAAATTTGTGCACATTTGTATGAGCTTTTGATAAAATCTGTGGTGAAGGGGATCTTATTTCATAGAATCATGGGATGGTTTGGGTTGGAAGGGACCTCAAAGATCATCTAGTTCCAACCCCCCTGCCATGGGCAGGGACACCCTCCACTAGCTCAGGTTGCCCAAAGCCCCATCCAACCTGGCCTTGGACACTTCCAGGGATGGGGCAGCCACAGCTTCTCTGGGCAACCTGGTCCAGTGCCTCACCACCCTCACAGGGAAGAATTTCTTCCTATGTCTAATCTAAATCTGTTCTCTTTTACTTTAAAGCCATCACCCCTGGTCCTATCACTCCCTGCTCTTGTAAACAGTCTGTCTCCAGCTTTCCTGTAGGTACCTTTCAGGTACTGGCAAGCTGCAATTAGATCTCCCCGGAGCCTTCTCTTCTCCAGGCTGAACAACCCCAACTGTCTCAGCCTGTCCTCATAGGAGAGGTGCTCCAGCCCTCTGATCATCTTTGTGGCCCAACTCTGGACTTGCTCCAACAGCTCCATGTCCTTCTTGTACTGGGGACCCCAGAGCTGGACGCAGTACTCCAGGTGGGGTTTCAAGAGAGCAGAACAGAGGGGGAGAATCACCTCCCTCGACCTGTTGGTCACACTTATTTGACTGATAAGATTTGGGATTTTGCAGGTTTTACTTTATATCCAGATCTACAAACCACCTGTCAAGTTCTTCCTGTATTTTCTTTTAGAGTTTGGATTAATTTCTTGGGTTTGAGTATAATATTTTTGCACAATTAAAAATCATAATTTTGCATAAAATAAGAGGAATTATTTCAGGAACTAATTGTATATGAAAAAAATAAGTCTACCACATGTCAATCTATGAAACACACCACCATACTCACTTTTCATACAACTTGCTGTGTGGCATTCTGGCCAATAGTTGATCTTTTTGTACCTCCACCAAGATTATTCCAGTTGTCTCCTCCTCATTTTGCTTTTGCCAGGCTTAGAGCATAATTTTCTCATGGTAAAGTGATTTTTTTTTTTTTTATTTTTTTTTTTTTCCAAAATGTAGGAGAAACAGGATGTATGGGAGTAATGTAATAGGACCGATTTCTAAAAAAACATCCTGGAAGGTTTTACTTCCCTTCTTTGGTGACCCTTCCTGGTCCCAAGGCTCAGTCAGCCTTCACATCCAGGCTGCGACTGACAACTGAGCTCCAAATGAGGATAAACAAGATTACCAAAGTGGAAACACTGACCTTCATGGCTTTTCTTTGCCTCAGCTCATAACTGAACATTAGAACAAAAAGTTCTCTGAGACCTATCTCCTCGTAGGTGAATTTACTAACAGTGTTGTAAACGTGCTGCTCTAAAGACACAGAAGAGGCAAGGTAATACAGGGCAAGATCATATCTTATATCCTTCCATGTAATAACAGATATAAATTCTGCCTATGAATTGCCATTGATCATATTTTGTAAGATTGATTCTGTCAGATGCTGAACATCTGGCAGCACTTTGCAGACCTGAGCCAAGGTAATCCAGACAAATCCTATTTCCTTAGTCTCCTGCCACAGTGTTATTGTCAAATCTTGGTCACTGTCGCTACCCCTATGCCTGTTGTGCTATGTCTGCAATTTTTATCTCAAAAATGTATTGTAATGGTGGCCCTTCCATTCTACTCTGTATCTGTTGCCAGTATATGTACTATTTTTGGCATGAAGCAGATTTCTGCAAAAACACCATTAAAATTACAGCAGCTATTGCATTTGTATCTGTAGTTATTTCTCTCGAGGTTGTAAGCTGTACAGAGTACAAGTATCTGATTCGATGTTGTCCTGGTTGAGATGAGTTTCCTGTAAACACTATGTTTTTCCCTCATTCTTTCATCTGTTTTATCTCCTTTAATCTTTCCCTTAATTTCCTCTTCTTTTTTACCTTCTTTTATGATCTTTTTGTTATGCACAAGGTACCTGCCAGTGAAGACCTGTCAACTGAGCTGTTAGTGGATATGATAACGACGCCTTCTTATTTGGCCTTTGCCTCTGCAGGTTCAACAGCATTTAATGGAGAACATAGACGCAGCCTCTCACAACGTATTTTTCCAAGGTATTGAGGAAAATTACACTTGTTTAATTTTATTTTTATTTTGTTGAAGATTTTGTAAAATCCCTTTTGGGCCACTTAGGATTGTAGTGCTGATATTAATTTAATTACTTCTTTAAATGGAAGTTAGAAGTACTGCTGTGGTGATTGGAAGCACTGGCTTTGCAATTACAAGGTTTTGGAATATCTCTGTTCCACTTGCTTTTCCTTCCACTGAAATTATGGTATCCTCTGTGACATGCCATATGGGATAGTTAAACATGCTGCTGCAACCCGTGGCAGCCACTGTGTCATCCAGTGTCTTCCTTTCTTTCCATGGACACCACTGCACTGCCACTTGGATCTCAAAGGTGTTGAGGAGAAAGGACTCACCGTAAATCCAATTATACTTGAGCTAAGTAAAATGTCTCCAATGTTTAGATTCTTTCACCTCTGTCACTAATCACTTCTATTTTAAATACCACATAGTATATTTTTCTGTGCTACTTTTCATCTGAAAGTTTCAGTGCAGGATGAAGTTATCACCATGTGTAGACTTTATCCCATGTTGTTGTAGCGGCATGGTACTCCAGCATTTGTGAGAATGAGAAGTCACGTATCCTTAAATCTTCATTAAGTATGGCTAGGTTATAAAAAGCAAATAAATCCTGCCTGAGGCACTCAGGCTTGTGCCGTTCAGAGTAACTCAGAGAACCAAATATTGGAACACCTCTGATGGGTCCATGTAGGTGTAGATCTGGCAGGACTCCTTGTCCAAGAGCATTGCCACAGAAATACACCATGGACTTCTCAAGTCAAGCTGGCTCCGTGCATTTGTGAAATGCTCTACCTGGCATGAAGCACTCCTGTCATCTGGAAAGTGTGAGGCAGGCACACTCTAGCTGGCTGAAACCCCCTAGGTCCAGAAGTAATATCATTACATCCCCATATTTTACATCTGTGTCATTGCCAGCCCCCATCAGCTGGTAATGTAAATTCATTGTTATTAAATCACAAGTTTGCTCTGTCTAGACACTCACTAAATTAGAGGGTTTCATTTCTCCTTTTCAGTTATCCTTGTGCCTTTTTGGACGATGACCCTGCCTATGAGTGTTGTTCCATAAATCTTCTGACAGGCTCCCCTTCCACATGTCGCCGCAGCCCTCGCCTGCTTTCTAATGGCTATTACATTTTGACAGAAGACAGTTTCCTGTCTGATGAAGAGGGCAACGTAACACTGACACCATCCCAGACAAGTGTTACATATAAAGAGAATTTAGTTCGGTAAGTGACCTATAGGCAGATTTTACTCAATGTTGGCAATTGCCTCCACATTTCTGAACTTATCTGTGTGGCTGTCTACGTTTTGCTTGGCATAAGATCAGCATTGCTTCTTAATGGGAACATCTCGATTGATTTAGTTTAGAGAGTGCAGTGATTAAAATACCTCGATATTCAGTCATGTCTAATCTTACTACCCAAGAACTCTTCAGTACTCAGCTGTTGCTGTAAGTGGAGTCATGTCTAATAAAGAAAAAGGAGAGCTACAGCTCATTTTGCCAATGGGGTGTTACCATGATAAGGAATAAGAAAAAAGTGTGTGTATATACATATATAATAATAAAAAGGTCTGGCCCTGGAATTCTGGATCAGAGAAAAATCTCTCTTGATTTCAGAGGAATATCAGTTCAGGAAGGTTTATAAAATGTAGTTCAAAAAAGTTGAAGTACAGTGGATTCAGGCTGTGCCACATGGGATATGGTAGGGTGAAACTCACAGGTAGTAGCATGAGAACACTCATGGTAGTACCAGAGCCCAATAGCTGTAGTATCATTTGTTATCACAGTATCCAGTATCCCAATGCGTGATGTATTGCCATGCTGCTAATACATTCCCTGTCACCAGTCGCTCTTGGTGACACACCCAAGGTCAAGAACAGAGCTAGGAACAGCACCCAGAACCTGGTTCTTTCATGTCAGTCCTACAAGCTTTAGAGCTCTGTCCCTACTCAGCAAAAATAATTAACTCTATTCCTTGACAATGTGTCTTTTCTTGTTAGCGTATTCAGGCGAAGGAAGAAAATCCGTCGCTCTCTTGCCAAATTGTTCAGTCTCGGTGCCTCCAGTTCGTGGCTCAGCAGCACCGTCCTCAGCAATATGGATTCCTCCCACATAGAAGATCCTTGGCCTGATGAATGCAGTAAGCTAGAAGCCAATGAGAGTGATATTGGTAAGCCCTGACCAGGTACCGAGAAATCAAGGTACAACATTGTAAGTCTATATTTAGTGGGATTTGGGTATCTCTTTCTATAGGTTTTGCAGGTCGAAGGACCTACAAACCTTTACTTTGCTGGTAAAGGATGAACAACAGAATTGCAAGCACTGAATTGAGTTCCCAGCATTGAAATCCACAAAGATTTTTGTGCCAAAAAGGCATTTTTATTCTGAATTTGAATCCAAAATCATCACCACTGATGTTTACGCTGGTGTCTTTAATATATGGCACTGTTTGCTTTCACCTGGCTGTTTTAATAACTTCATTGTGTTATGCCCTATGCATTTGTTTTTACTCTACATATTTTCTCCTGCATACCTTGAACCTGCCAATTCCCTCCCCCTAACCATTTGGAAACCTCCCTGTGATTAAGTAAATATTTCCTCCCCCC
>VXBL01010149.1:0-15730 GCA_013400195.1 Aramus guarauna | reverse complement strand
ATACATTACATTTTGTATATGTATATTGTGTTGATGTTGTACGGGCTGCAAACAGTTTGTTGCATGAAGCATATTGTAAGAGCAGTTTATAGATAGGCCTCTATGCTCTAAGCGTGTGTGTATGTGCTGGATATATGAATTATCATTCTTTCACTTTCTACGCATCAGAAAATTCTTCCGACTAAATCTAAAATGCTGCTAAGACTAAAAACATTTGGGCTATCTGAATTTTTATGTGGTGAAAGCAAACCTCAAAAAGGACATTGTTTGTTTCTGAAACTGTCAGGGTTCAGGAGTTCAATGTATCCCAAGGGCACGAAGACAATCTGGCAGACCTCTTAGCCTTTGACTCGAGTATATTCAAAGTAGAAACAACAAGGCACAACTTGGAGAGCCATATTGCAATGACAGTTTCACATTTTGAGTGTCCAAGGGTTTTAGCACAACACCTTGGATACTCAAGGATGGTATGTTACACTTTGTTACTGTGTCATTAGTCCCAATAAAATCAAGGTCATGGATTATAAACCTCATTCTGAAGAGCCTGCAGTTTTAAGAAGGACAAGAAAATAGTGATTATCCTAAGTCAGCATCTAGATTTGCCCCATGTACACTAGGCCACCAGGTTAGGACTAGTGTGTTGCAAACACACGCTCCAAAGTACTGCATTCTGACTTCCTGAATAGTTTAGCCCTGACCCATAAACAAAGCTGTTCTTCGCAAGAGGAAAACAAATACACTCTGAGAGCTTTTCGGTCACTGGTATACAGAGAATACCTTTTTATGCTCATCACAAGTGAGAAGTTAGCTGCTCAAACGAGTAGTCCTACAGCTTAACTAATTTTGGCCAACCAGGACCTACATATATACTCATTATAACAAACTGTGGTTTAAATCAGGACATACAGGTTCAAAGGTTTGGAGTGAAGTGGAGCTGGGAAGAAGTGAGGGGTGGAGGGAAGATGTTTTTAGATTTGTTATTATTTCTCATTATCCTACTCCATTTAATTGGAAAAAAAATTCCCCAAGTTGAGTCTGTTTTGCCCATGATGGTAACTGGTGAGTGGTCGCCCTGTTCTTATCTTGTATTTTGAGCTTTTTGTCATATTTCCTCCCTCTCTACTGTTGAGGAGGGGGTGTGCAAGAATGACTGGGTGGGCACCTGGGAGCTAGCCAAGGTCAACATATCACACCTGTGTATTCTGCAATTTAATTAATTGCGGATTTTATATTTCTTTCTTCAGAACTATCAGAATCTCTGCAAAAGGGATTAAAACCCCTATGTTTTTTGCATAACAAAATAACGTAGATATTCATGTGCAATACAATATATATACAGCATTTAAAATACTGGACACAGCAAGAACAAGATCTTTTTCTTCTTCTTCTTGGAACTGATTACTTTGATCATGAGCTACGCTCTCAAGTAAAAAATTAATAGTCCTAGGAAATAGTCCAACCAGATGTGTCAACATCCCTGTCCTCTGCATAGATTTGTTAATTACCCTGTCAGAGCAAGACAAATACTAGGGAGTTAAAGTGCATTAACTACTTCTGCTCCTTTGTATCTCATTATCTCCACAAAACTTAGTCGCTTTAACTCAATGACACCTCCCTTCTCCAGTCCTTTAAAGAGCAACACAATTAGAAATTTGCAGAGTGGCTGTGGGGTGTTCCATGAATTCAGAGGTAAATGACTTAAGTCATTTCATTAATTCGGTAATTTAAAAAAACCCTACAGCCTTACTTAAACTTATATGTGAATGTCCTGTTAGTAGAAGATGACCTTTAGGTTTGATTAGACCTTTGGGTTAATGAAGACCTGTGCTAGCAAAGAGGTATGTAATACATACTGAGTTTCCTGATGTTTCCACTTTGATCTGGTGACAATTGTGCCAGTTCCTGTTCTGTAGCTGAAGTTTTGGAGTCATTGATGAGGGCTTTTCCAAGGTTGTGATCAAGGCATGACATGGCAATGAACAGGATGTATGATCGTACAAAGAAGAAAATAAGAGTTAAAATCTAAGTATGAAAAAACCTCAACTTCCTTATCTTGTGGTCAAACGTACGCTATGTTAGACAACTCCATTGCTGAATTGGACTAAACTCTAATCCTGACTCAGCAGGTCAGGATTAGATGAAGGACTCCATAAAGCTCAATAGTGATGTTTTGAAACATGTAGTTTCTTTGAGGTTTAGTATACCATAACTTTACCAGTTGGGAACCTGTTTAATCAAGTATGTGAAGCAACACTGCATCATTACATTACTGCAAAATAGAAAATGTCAGACATTAGAATTTCTTCAGCTGTTTGAGCAGCTGCCTGAGGCCTCCAGCCATACCTCTCACTGATTTGCTTTGTTAGAAGGTAACTTCACCTGGGGTGAAGTTATAGCACGGTAATGGCAGGAGAGAGTCCACAGAAACCTGCAGGATGGCATAATACCCATGTCCACAGCACGACAAATTTCAGGCTGCAGTTTGAAGTGATCCATGAGTTAAATGTAGCGCTAAGAGGTACTTTGAGGCAACGACCTGCTGGGAGAATCCCCCAGGAAAGGGTGAAGGCCAGGAGCGTTCCCTGTGAGGAAATGTCCCAGACTCATGGGCACAGGCCGCTTCCAGTGTGCTGCTGTACAAGGGAAAACACGCTTGCAGCCCAAAATGTGTTACACAAACTAGTTGATCAATAGCATGAAGAGCACTAAAATACACAAAGGAGAGGCAAAAGATACCCGCCTGAGGAAGCGGCATTTCATACATGCTTGCCCAGGTAAAGAAAGGGGTCAGGATCAGCCGGAGCAGTAGAAATCTTACTTCTAGATTACACAAAAGCCATTTCGCTACTTGGGCAAGCACACAAGCTCTTCCGCTGCTCCGGCCCAAGGACACGGGCACGGAAAAAAGCACAAAGCCCGGCGGCAGGCCCGGAGACAAGGCCCCGGGCAGGGGCAGGGGCAGCCGGCCCACAGCAGCACCCGCAGCCGCCACCGCCCCGCCCGCGGGCTCCCGCCCGGCCCCGTTGCCATGGCGGCGCGGCGGCGTCCTGGAATGGCGGCAGCGGCGGGAAGCTGAGGGCGGCCATGGTGCGGAGTGAGTGTCGCCGAGAGCCGCTTCTCTCCCCTCCCCGGTGCCCCTTCCCTCTTCCCCAGGAGGGGCCCCGCTCCCTGGCCACCACGTTCCCTCTCCCCACACTTGCTCCCCTTCCCCCCCCCATCCTCATGCCTCCTGGCAGCCCTTCTCCCCTCCTGCCTCCCTTGCTCTCTGTTTTCCCTCCTCCCTCGTAATAACAACCCGTTCTATTTCACCAAGCACAGCACGGGGGTGCGCTTCCTCCCGAACCGGCCCCCCGAGGCCCAGCAGTGGGGTGCCCCAGGCAGGGACCCCTCGGTGTGAGGGGCGAGGCTTGAGGGGACAGCTTGTGTCGGGGCCTGGAGCTGGCAGCTGGCCCTTCCCTGCAGTTACACGTTTTCAACACCACAGGATAATTTATTTCTTTTTAGGTAGAAGCAGCCAATGCAGACGCTTTTTCAGAGACGTAAAAAACCCCCACCTAAATGAGGGTAAATTACACCATTCTATTATGAATCCATAATCTTTTAGAGGTGAAGCAGCATGACTTAAAAGACTGAGTTCTTGTACCTATCACTCGAGAAAAACGCTAGTGAGGAATTCCCTTCATCTGTGATTTCCCCTGTAATCTATTTTGCTTGTATACTGCCACTGGACTGCCAGTCCCTTGCTGGGCTAAAGCAGTGCTTTGGAAAGGAACTCCTCCTCTCCGCGTGCAGCTGGCACATCCCTGCTTGGAGCAGCCACCGCCTGAAGGGGAATGGTTTCATCTCCTCAACAGCGTGGCATGAATTTGAGTCTTTAAAATAATGGTCGAATACTTCACTTTTCTGAAATGCAGGTTCCCCCACTGTTTCTTCATACAGCTGCAGCTGTCCACCTGCTTATTCTTTCAATTTCTTTAATGCTTTCCTTCATGTCTGCTGCTTTTTGAGTAAAACATGTAATTTTTGGAAGCCCAGCTGTAAGATCTTCAAGATCTGTTGTTATCTCCAGTTGATGGATGCCATCCCCTACTTCCTCCTGTGTTCATGGGGACACGGGATCACGCTGTGATCTCTCAGGCCACTGGACCCTTCTCCTGTTACTGCAACATCAGATAACCAGGTTAATGAACTTCTCAGTGAGAAGTAACTTCACAATGCATTTTGTCAGTGGAAAAGCTTCTATTTAAAATCTGTTGTTTTCTCTTGCAAGTTTGTTTCCCTCGTTCCTCTTAGATGAACTAGATAGTATACAAAATGTCAAATATTCACTCATTTCCCAACAGCAGGTCCCCAAAACTGGTCTCTAAAGGGCCGCTGTAGCTTCTATTGGGAATGATTGTCCCTCATTTGCAAACCATCTGGTAATGAGAGTGGATGTTTTTGCATAATCACTGCAACAATCACTTCGATTTTCTTTTCATCAGCAAAGGGAAATCTGACTGTAATAAAGCTCTATCTGGAACAGTTTGTATGACTTCTTTTTATATAAAGGGTATAGAGCATAATGTTGTCTCTGACGTGTATGTATGCAGATTGTGGAATATTGTTGTTTTCTTGCTCAAAAATACCTATTTGCCCTGGAAATGCTGACACTGATAGATCCACCACCAAACACATTAGTAAGCAGGCCATTTTTTGGTTTTGTTTTTGTTTTAATTTCCAGCAAATTTGCCACATAATTTATTAGAAATGCCAATGTTTTTTGTACTTTCTGTGAAGACTAAAATATTTAGTCACGATTATTGCAACTTTTTTTGTTTTCTCTATTAATTTAATCAGGTTTGATCAATGGGCTGTTGAAAGGAAGATGGTTGTTCAGATGCAGCAAACCTGCCCAACATGATTAAAAAAGAAAAAGATACATTTCTCAATGTAGTTTATGTGCAGGCAGGATCCTCTCTTACATCAGTATCGGTGTCACCATTATATAATTCTGTAAATCATATGCCAGATGAAACTGTTCAACAGAAGGGAGATTTTGTCATCTGTAAATAATATAATATATGCAAAACCAGTTTCACCTCATTCCCAAAGGCTTCGATGGAGGAGCTGCACTGACACGTGCGACTTTGGGCTGTGTTGATATATAGTTTACCCAGCTTGTAGCAGACCAGTCCATGTGAATGCGTGCAGCCATTCCAGGACCAGTAATAAAACTGAGTGATTTCACAAAAGCTCCCTGAGACAAAGAAGCAATGAAAGAAGACTTTTAAATAATGCGTGGTAGGAACAATTTGTTCTCACAGATCTCTGTTTTTTGGGTTTTTTGTTTGGTTTTTTTTTGCATTAACAATCATGAAAATACCTATGCTAATTTGATAAGACCCTAGTTTTTTAATCAGTACTTCACTGTAGTTCACTGCTTGTCATGGAGAGGAAGATGCTAGTGCTTTTTGGTGCAGTGGGCTGGAAAGAAAGTAATAACATCTAGCTCAACAGTGAGCACCGATTGTCATAGAATTTCTTTACCTTCATTACACAGAGGTTTTCACTGTTTGAAAGATTACCTGGCTTTAAATACTACTACATAATAACTCTGAACCCAGACCTCTGGTGTTTTTCAGCCGCTGACACTCCTTTGTTGGCTGCTAATAAGCTGGTAGCACCTAAGAAATACCTAGGACTAAATTTCATTCTAACATAAACATTTATAAGCATGAATTAGTTATGGCTTTGCCTTAAGCATTAAAAAAGTAAAAAAATATCTGTCCACTTTCAACATTTGTCCTGCTTATTTCTGTGCATGCTGTACTGGTGACAGAATAAGATGACACTCTAGCTAGTTTACTTCCCTCTGCTATCTGTGATGTGAACATCTAGCATCAGGACATAAAAGAGTATAAAACACTCCACAGTTTGTCTACATGAATCAATCTGCAACCTGACCTATGCTGAAAATAATGGATGATGGATTAATTTCTGCAAGGGTTGTATCACACTCTTATGGAAGACTCAGCAGTTTTCAGGTGGATTTTTCTAAATGTTACAGGTGACGTGTTTCACAAATGACGTTCACTGTGGTAGAGTGAGCTGAAGTTATTTGTCACTTGATGTCTTTTCTAGCAGATTTTATTTTTGTTAGTGTTCCTACCGGGTATCTATTTGGTATGGTGGAACAGAAGATTTTAATGATTTTATAAGTTGTTCATAAGTAAGTCAGATGGTGGAAAATAACTAAAGAGAGATATCACATCTAATGTTTCTTTCAGTCACTGAAGATCTTGTTAGAAGACGGGCAGAACATAACAACTGTGAAATTTTTTCACTGGAAGAAATCTCTTTACATCAACAGGAAATAGAGAAACTAGAGCACCTTGACAAATGGTGTCGAGATTTAAAAATTCTCTATCTCCAGAATAATCTAATTCCAAAAATTGGTAAGTGCTTTCTGGATATTTTTCTTTTTAAATGGATGTACATGCATAATTTTGTAATCAGGAAAAAATATCTGTTGTGTTATACTTTAAGGGAATGCAGAGTGAGTAACTACAGAAAAGTTCTTTGTGAATCTGCTCCTACAAGATTTCCTTTCCCTGTCTCTTTAGTACATTTCTAAGCAGCTCAGAAATTTGCAAGAAAAATTTGAAATGAAAAAGATAGTACTGAGATGTAAGTCACAAAAATATGAGTGTGGAACGCCCTTTATTGATTAAAATCTCATAAATCAAGATATCACCTAAATACCCTGTCTGTGTGGCAACCAGAGCGCCAAACAGTTTACCTGTGTACTGTGATATCATAGGACTAGGTCTCTTAATGCTCATTTTTAAATTCAATTTTTTTATACAAATGGTATTTTTTGTTAACATTCAACTAATTTTCATTCAGATAAAATATGTGCTTTTGTGCATAAACTTTACAATGAAGTCTCAATGGTCTTCCTGCACCACAGAAGGTATAATTTCATATGGTCTGTGTTTTGTGGTATAGGTTCACGTGTTTGCTAGGCTCTCTACAGAAAGATAGGGCATCAGGCCTTGTACTGGAAAAGTTTAGACTCTACAGATAGTATGCAGATGAAGAACAGAAAACGGAAGTACTCAGGAATTATATTAGCATATATCTTTGAAGTTCCTTAAGAGAAAGAAAAAAACATCTAAAGTTTTAGGGTGAAATTCTGTGCTCAGGACCAGTAGGCAAAGGCTTTGAATCCTCTGGAAGGGCTCATCAGGAAACTCCTAGGGAATATCTGTACTGATGACATCTGCATTTCTTAGAGTGGAGGAATCTTCTCCCAGAGAGAGTAAGGTTTTTGGAACTGCTTTATGCTGTTCTGCTCCATCAAAAATGAGATGAAAATATGTTGGTTTTCTCTCTGTTACTGTTTCCTTAATAAAGCACAAGACTTCATCTCATTCTTTTGTCAACACTCCTACCTCCTTTAGGTTAGGATAGTATATCATATTACCGTTCAGATTAATAGTCTTTGTACACAAGATTTTTTCACCAGTCTCATTTTTGAGACATTCAATTTTTATCTTGACTTAATCTAACTGTAGGAGTTGGAAAAGTATGCAACTTTCTACTTCATATATTCTTGTATAATGTAACAGCTTTCCAAGATAATGCTTAGTGACAAATGAAGGGGAAAAAAACCCATTATATAAATAGTGACCAAAAGGGTTGCCAATAAGGGTTGTATTACAAAGTACTGAATTTGAGAAGTAATTCCTTCCAGTGGATACCAGCATGTCCATGCACAGCACAGAGCATTTCCAAGCACACTTCAAAATACCATAGCCGAATGGTTTATATTGACTCTGTTGGGATGTGTCTTTTCTCTTCTTAAACCTTTATGCAGCCTTCAAGATCAGCCTTGCCTACTAATCAGACAACAGGTTGTATGGCATTCACTGTCTGGATGAGTTCTCTCTTCTCTCTTCTCTCTNTAAAGAGCCCAGGTGGGGTGAGCTGCCGGCACGCTCCCACAAGCTCTGCTCTCCTCTCCTCTCCTCTCCTCTCCTCTCTCCTCCCTGTCCCTCCCCCATTTCCCTTTCCCTTTCCCCCACCAGATGCCTTTGCCTTCAATACTTGTCTGTCTCACATCTTCATGTGTACAGGCACTTCAGTTACAGAAATGCTGTAAAACAAGCAGCCAACCTAAGCTGCACAGGTCCTTGCTGAGAAATTAATTTCATCATGTTTGTGAATTATGAAGAAAATATCTCTCCAAGGTCTTAGTAAGCTAAGTGGTAGGATTCATGTCACCAAACTTTAGACATCTATGTCTTAGGCAGTTCCTGTACCCTCACTTTATAATGAGTGATGAAGAAAAGGCATATTTTTGAGCATGATTTGGTTCACTGGTTCTAGACAGCCAAGTTGATAAGACATATTGCACCTTGAAGAGCCTATTTCTCTTTATCAATTACAGAGGACCCAAGACAACAAACTGTAGGTGTGTTCTGTGTTGGTTAAATGAAGCTCCCTCTGCTTGAATTTCTTTGTTGGTCTCAGCAAGGACAGTTTGTTACAGCAGTTAATCAGTGTTGCTTGTGAATCAGAGTTTGAGGTAAACTTTATGACTTCATTGGATAGGTTTTCCAGTCAGATCTTCGAAACATTTGGTGACTGGGGAGAAATTGGTGAACTGTGACACAGGTTATACTATGTATCTCACCTCGGATTTATATCTCTGACCTGAGTGTCATGTATCCCAAGTGGTATTTGCATTTTTTCAGACATGTTTGGGACTGATGAAGATCGTTGCTACCCATTGCTATTCCCTCTTGACACCCTTTCTGTATTCAAAGGAGGAAATGCTGGCCATTCTGACACAATCCCACACATTTTGAACCTGCTCATTTCAGTAGTTCATGGTAAAAATGATACAGGTTAGACTCTAGACCAGGGAGATGTGTGTGGCTTTGTTTTGTTCACACTGAAGCCATATAAATCCTTATTTGCAATTTTTATTTTTTTTTTTTTTTTAAGGCAGGAAAGGAAATGTCTTGTATTAACCTTGTAGATAAAAGATCTTTAAAACTTAAATTTATACTAAAGAAACCAATCTTTTCTATGTAAGTAAGCGTAAAACTCTAATTTTATAAAGCTTGACTAAGTACGGCCTGATCCTTTCTGAGTTTCATGACAAATGGAATGTTTTACCATGCTTTTTGGCCAGTTCTCTTGCATTATATATGTGTTTTATAGATTTGTGATAAAAAATGTGTTTATAACCTTTCTTATTTCTTTTTACTTTTTTATTTTAATTTGTGTTTTCAGAGAACTTTTTGGGTTTGTCTTTTTAGCAATATTAAACTATTAATGCCCAGTAATCTGATACATATTCTGATTAGACCTTCCTATATTTCTACTTTATTGTTTCTTTGAAATAAAGTAAGCAAGTAAAATGATAATGCCATTTCCAATGAAGAAAACTGAAATAACAGATCTATGTTTTGTTACAGAAAATGTGGGAAAACTAAAGAAGCTGGAATATTTAAATGTAGCTTTGAACAACATTGAAAGGATTGAAAATCTGGAAGGTCAGATTTTAAACAGACCATTTTGCCTTTTTGTATTGAAACACTTAACTTGTAACTTAGCATAAAAGAGGATGGAAACAGTTAAGTATGTCCATCAGTAAAGGTGATACTCAGAAAAAGCCTTTTTTGTGCACAACGTTCCAAGAAATGCTTTTTTGAGCAAATACTTCCTACTGCTGCAGTGTTACCATTGAACTTCCTTAAATGTATTTTAACTCACTTTTTGCATACTCTCTCAGCAGTGTTGCCAGCTGTGATAGCTCTATTTAATGCTTTACAAAGCGAGAACCCAAATTTTTCATAAAATTGATATTTCACCACTGTAAAGATAAGGTAATTTGTTGTACTGGTTAGCTGGAGCAATGCGATTTTTTTTTAATGCTATGCAGGCTGTAAAAAGTCTCTCTTGTGTAATGTTTTGGCAGTCGTCCTCACTTCGGGAATCAAGTGTCACACACAAGAATGTTCTACCCTGTGCACAGGTTGCATTGGCAGTCTGGGGTATTTTTAAAGAGTTTTTCAGATAATTCTTTTCTCTGTCATTGCATGAAGTCCTGTCTGTTTTATTTCTGTTTAATCCTTAATCTTGTCACTATAATTACATGTGCAAAGATCTAGCATTTTCCGGAATCTAAGACTTGGAGCCACCCATAAACACATTCCACATTACTTCAATAATTTCTGACTCATTTTCTTTCTTTTTCTTGATTCTGAGTAGGCCAGTTGCTGAATCTTTAAAATGTCCACCTTGACAAGGGAACAGTTAAAAAAAAGCTGGGGTTTTTTTGTTTGTTTTGTTTGTTTTGGGTTTTTTTGGTGTCTTTTTTAAGTCTACAAGCTGATTCAAGAAGATGGCTTAAATCAAGTAAAAAACCAAACAAATAGGCTAAACACAAATTTGTGAAAGTTGAAGAAACAGGTAGTACATTACATATTTGGCAATTTGTTGAGAACCTTGCATTTGTTTGCATACCAGTGAATATTAAGTTTCTTGTAGTGGGTTGATCCTGGCTGGAGGCCAGGTGCCCTCCAGAGCCGCTCTGTCACTGCCCTTCTCAGCTGGACAGGGGAGAGAAAATATAACAAAAGGCTCGTGGGTCGAGATAAGGACAAGGAGAGATCACTCACCAATTACCATCACAGGCAAAACAGACTTGACTTGGGGAAATTAATTTATTACCAATCAAATCACAGTAGATTAATGAGAAATAAAACTAAATCTTAAAAAACCCATTCTCTCCACCCCTTCCTCATTCCCAGGCTCAACTTCCAATTTCTTTACCTCCTCCCCCCAGCAGCACAGGGGGACGGGGAATGGGGGTTGTGGTCAGTTCATCTCACATTGGCTCTGCTGCTCCTTCTTCCTCAGGGGGAGGACTCCTCACACTCTGCCCCTGCTCCAGCATGGAGTCCCTCTCACGGCAGAGAGTCCTCCACCAACTTCTCCACCGTGGGTCCTTCCCACAGGCTGCAGTTCTTCATGAACTGCTCCAGCGTGGGTCCCTTCCATGGGATGCAGACCTTCAGGAACAGACTGCTCCAGTGTGGGTCTCCCATGGGGTCAGAAGCTGTGCCAACAAGCCTGCTCCAGTGTGGGATCCTCTCTCCATGGGTCTACAGATCCTGCCAGGAGCCTGCTCCAGTGCAGGCTTCCCATGGGGTCACAGCCTTCTTTGGGTGCCTCCACCTGCTCTGGTATAGGGTCCTCCATGGGCTGCAGGTGGATATCTATCTATTCCACCATCATCCACCTCCATGGGCTGCCAGGGGACAGCCTGCCTTACCATGGTGTTCTCCACAGGCTGCAGGGGAATCTCTGCTCTGGTGCCTGGAGCACCTCCTCCCCCTCCTTCTTCACTGACTTTGGTGTCTGCAGAGTTGTTCCTCTCACATAGTCTCACTTCTCTTTCCGCTTCTGTTTCCCCAGCAGTTTTTCCCCCCCTTCTTAACTATGTTATCCCAGAGGCACTACCATCGTCACTGATGGGGTTGGCCTTGGCTAGTAGTGGGTCTGTCTTGGAGCTGGCTGGCATTGGCTCTATTTGACATAGGGAAAGCTTCTAGCAGCTTTTCACAGAAGCCACCCCTGTAGCCCTCCTGCCACCAAAACCTAACCATGCAAACCCAATATCTTCCTCTGTCAGGCTGTGTTATTTATTATTGTGATTTGTCATTTACTTAGGAGTCAGAACCTTTGGGAGTGAGGCTTGCAAGAATTTGGGTTATTTAAATCCCTTAATAAATCATTTTGAGTTGTTTATTTTCTTTCAGGTCCACTGTGCATAAAATACTTGCCAAATAGACCTGCAAAGGAAAAGAGGTGATTACAATGATGAGCACTGAAGTTGAGCTTGCTTTTAACTAAACCTTTTTACTCTTAGAGTCAAGGTTATGATTTGACAGGTTATGATAAAAGGAGAGGATGATAAATTTTGGATCCGGACTTCCTATAGCATTTTGGTAGATAATTTAGAGTTGTTATAATAATGAATTGTTTTGGTCAACAACCAATATTTTCTCACCAGTAATTGCAGTTTAACCAGTGATAAAGTTTTCACAATGATAGCTGAGTCCACAGAGTGGAAAATCTTGACTTGGAGTGAATTTTTAGAAAATCTTATCTTTACACTTGAATAATGTTAGCTAAGATTAACAGTAGACAGAAATGAAACCCATAATTGATCCTGCTCTCCTGAAGCAATTAGACACTCTTTTAGCCACTCTTTTAGTCTTCTTTAGGCAAAGACTCAGTTGAGGAGGGATACCAAGACAATCAGACTCTTAAAACTGAAGTCCAGCTTATCTGGAAATTAGGCATTGAATAGCTCATCTAGTATACAAGCACTGACCACAAAGTTTTGATAGTGATAAAACCAATAATAAGTTTTGAGATTCTGTATTTTATTGATATTTTTTTTTCTTTCTATAGATATTTTGACCTCATGAACTTAAGCTTTGAGTAACTCTTTCACTTGTGGCTTGGAAAAAATGTATTCTGATAGGATGAAATTAGTTTACAGACAGCATATGCAGACAGTTTTACATCCAAGTGTGTGCACATTTATGTGTGTGTTTTTGTGTTTGTGTATGTTGTGTATATTTATGTATTGGACAAATTGCTTTTTTCAACAACAAATTGTTTTTTTCAAACAGGCTGTGAAGAACTGAAGAAACTTGATCTGACAGCAAATTTCATTGGTGAACTCTCCAGTATTGAAGCTCTAAAATACAATATACATCTGAAGGAACTGTTTCTAGTGGGTAACCCATGTACTGAATTTGAAGGTTATAGACAATTTGTGGTGGCAACTCTTCACCAGTTAAAAGTAAGATTTTTTAAATTAAATTTATATCCAAATCAATAACCAGTATTGTTGACTGAACATACTAATCTCAAACAAAATAAATGCCTGTGGAAAACTGGCACACACACACTGTCCACAGGAAATTAAATTCTATTCTGAAGAATAAGTGACTACAGTAAATAATATGATAGTAAATTGGTTCTGTTTTAACTAAAGCACGTGCATTTCTTAACTTTTCTGTCATTGTCATTGGGGATCCTTAGACTAAGGTCTGAAAAAATTAATATACTGTACACTTCTGATGCTTTTCTCATTTGTTTTTATATACACAACATATTTTTAAATAATTTTCATGACTGCAGAAAGATATCAGGTTTTTTGTACCATACCAACAATATGCACCAAACCAACAGTGTGAGGCAGTAGAAAGATAGAAATTGATGTAAAAATGCACTATATTGCACTGACTGTAAATAGATACTTTGAGATTGAGGTTTTGTGCAGTGATGTACTCATGTAATGATTTCCTGCCATCGAAACAGGCAGTCCCAGTCCTGAAATATGCTCCCACAATTTCACTTGGATAAGCACAGATGCTTGCTTAACTTACTAAGAGTAGATTCAACTTACCTAGTTGGCAATAAACACATCAAAATAAATAATTTCATAATAGTTTCATGAGCTGAATCAAGGACAGACAAATATCAGAAATAGCTGAAGGGACTCTATCTACTACATAATCTAATAAGACCAACATAAAGTACTGGAAAATGCAAAAAGCAGCTCTCAGACACACAAAACCATTTTCAGATCTGAATAGCAACTTACTGTTAATTCTTTTTAATACAGAAGAACTTACATAATGCTATGGAGGTTTGAAAGGTGTATTTTTAATTAATCTATCAAAATTAACCTACAGTTTAATGCATTTATTGATTTGAATATGTTTAAAATTTCTCATACATCTATATTGATTTTTTTCCCTTTGGGAAGTGTTTGGATAGTAAAGAAATAGAACGTTCAGAGAGAATTCAAGCACTTCAAAACTATCCAGAAGTGAAACAGAAAATCAGAGAACAGGAACAAGCTTACCTTCTCAGAAGGGCCAGAGAAAAAGAAGAGGCTCAAAGAAGGATGCAAGAAAGAAAGGACAAGAAACAAAAACAAATGGAATCTAAGCTTGGATTTGACAGGTAACAGTGAGCGACAACAGTTTGTTAGTAATCATCACTCTTCTCATTCTTCATTATGAATTTTGGTTTTTGTCATTAAATAGTTTATATAATTCCACTTAAATCTTTTTGTTTGTCTTCATTGTTGATTCTAGCAGAAGTATTTTTCCTCATGCATGTTATCTCTAATGAAAAATACAATTAATTACAAACATAATTAATTACTGACTTGCAGACAGACAGTACAATAGAATTTTTGTCCCAAAACTCCAAGCCAAGTTGTCTGGGTGCCAAAATAGTGTGATTGATAGCTTCTTTCAGGAGAACAGCTGGGAATTGTTATTCAAGGTAATGCAGGGGTTCTAGAGAACGCAGCTGTTCATCTATAATTTCTTTTGCTTTAGAGTTGTTAGGTATGAAGACTCAAATGAATTTGCAGATCTTTTGAGGTGTAAAAGGCTACGGAAAGTTGATTTCTATACTCCTTCCACCTAATATCACTGAGATTACCTAGACAGCAGAATGCTTTTTGTCTGGGGTCATCTTCCACTGCAGTTGCCATCCATCTTATTTTTAATCTAATAAAAACTAAGTTCCATGGAGCTGGCTATGGAACTTTATCCTCATAGATCACAGCTGCATCATAAATTCAGTTTTCTTTCTATATAGATAGAAATTTTCTGAAGATTACAGAGGCTTAGGGCTAGGGGGAAAAATTATTCAGGTTCTAAGATGGCACCTGAGGAGATGCCCAAGTAAAATGTTGCTACCCTATAAATTTCTCATCTGCTGCTACCTGATATTGGAAATGCTTAAACATTACACAGACTGAAGGTTTTATTTCACCTGAGAATTGTGAAGGTGTTTGAAAATTCTGCTCCTGAAATTAAATCTGTTGAACTATCTATCAGGGTTTTCAGAGAGTTAGGCATAACCAGTGTATCACTTCTTAGTTAAGTCAATGAAAAACATTATGTCAAAATATGTTTTGTTGATTGATGAAAGAAGCAGAGCAGAGAATATTGTCCAAATCTATAAGATGCTGGTTTTGGTAGGAATTATGCAGCTATTAGTATCAGGTTAAGAAAATATTATTGCAAGAATTCATTAGCAAGTACTTAGTCTTTTTTTCATTTCATTGGAATAATGTCCCATGTGATCTTGTGTAGCCCAGACTCCCTACAGAAAAGAGAAAACTATCAGGCAGAAGGAGACAGAGAACAAGAAACGTGGAGAACAGTTGAAGATGACGAAGAAGATAGAAGATTTTGGGAGGAGCCTACACCATATACTCCAGAGTCCAGATTAGAAACTCACAGATACATTGAAGAAAAACGGAGAGCTAAGAACAATGTAAGGTATAATTTTGTTATAACATATTCTATGAGTTGAGGAAGGAAAAGTTTTCAAAGGTACAGTGTAGAGGTAAGGCAACTGCCTCACATTAAATAATACTGAGAACTGGCAGCTTAAATCCCTGTGCAAATATGCTTATAATATCTAAACAAAATATTCAGATTGTTCATTTTGTTTTGTTTCATTTTCTAAAACATATTTATGATATCAAATATGCTATTTTTCTCAAATAGAGTTTTTAAATATAATTTCTCTTTTCAACTAATTTATGGATTTTAGAAGTTTCACTTTTCTGTCAGCTAGCTAATATTTTTCATGTAGTTCGATGTTGTCATGGTTTTACCCCAGC
>VXBL01010147.1:249006-303906 GCA_013400195.1 Aramus guarauna | reverse complement strand
GCTTACAAGCCAGAGCCATGGGACCAAACAGAACATCATTGTGACCAGTGACTGTTTAAATGACATTATAAATGCTTATAACAACTTTGTTTTAACACACTTGGGTCAGACTTGTCGTTATCACAAGCCCTTGGGCCCCATGTTGGGCGCCAAAAAGGCCTGACATGGTTTAGGCCCAGCCGAGCACCACGCGGCCGCTCGCTCACCCCTCCCCCGGTGGGGTGGGGAGGAGACCGGACAAACAAAGGCAAAAGCCTCGTGGGTTGCCTAAGGCCAGTTTACTGGGACAGCAAGGGAGAGGGAAACAATCAACAACAGTACTGATAACAGATGTACACAATGGGTGATAACAGAAAACAATTTACCGATCCCAATGGTATGGAATAGCCCTCGGCTCACCTGGCTCCTTGTGACATTAACTCTATCCTAGCCAGAGCCAGGACAGCAGGCCATGTCCTCCGACAGAGAAATCCTGCTCCTGCTCTGTGGAGGAGAGTGCAGACATTTTGTCGGCTGCTGCAATGTAAAGCTCATTTTTCTCATTCTCACTGGTGACATGCCAATGATTTCTAGAGACCGTTTCATTACTATTATGCTGCTTGCAAGCATCTTAATTTAAATCACATTATAGATGCACCAAGGAAAAATGATCTATCCACAGCCTAAATAATAAACTGGAGTAAAAACATCCTTCGGCTGTAAGAGACTAGAACAAGCACTAATTGAAATGTATAAACTTACATAACATTATTTATAGAAAGGAGCCCAGTTGTCAAAGGCCCTGAGAGAGCTGGAACATGTGAATGTTTGTTCTCCCTGCAAAGAAAAATTAATTAAGTAAGTTTATAAATTCCAGTTGCTTAGCTTGCTTGCCTTCTGATGTGCCTAAGGACTGCTTGAAAGGTATTTATGGTTCCCAGCCACTGCTTCTTGATGGCGATTTTAACCTTCTACTTCTGCATGTCATTGCCTTGCAGGATCTTGGAGCAGGGTATTAGCTTTACGCCCCGTGTTCCTCGGCCACAGAAAAATGCAGATTTGCAGTAGCAGGTTCTGCAGGTTCTGCAGCAGAAAATTTATTTTAAGTGGATGCCTGGAGGAGGCCAGGGCTCACCAAGCCACCAGATATTTTGTGGAGGATGGTGGGGAAGTTGCTGTGTTTTGGGAACATGGGCAGAGCCCTGAGCCACTTGCAAGTAGCTGGGATCAAATGAACACCTCTCTTTGCTTGAGCCTGCCATCTCGAGCCTGACATGGCTTTGATTATTTTCTTCTTGCACTGCCAAGAACAGAGATGCTATGAAAACTAATGCTCTACATGGTTTGATTTGGAAGGCAGGAAGAGTGCCACTTATTGCTAAAATGCACTATATCATATAATTTCCTGGTAATGCTGTATTCAGCCAGGGCTGCCAGCTGGCCAGAAAGCTCAGGAAATATGGCAGAGAAATTATGTGTCATCAAACCCAAATGATGAATGTTTCCTCCCAGGCTCCACTCAGAAGTGCTGTTAGGGCTTTGGGTTTTGTGCTACGATTGCTGTTTTTCCCCCCATCCACCCCTGTAAAATGTCACTCCTCAAGGGTTTCAGACACTTGCTGGCATCCAAAAATGCCATTTATTCCATTACCTGGTTTTACATATTCTCCAGTACCATCTCATTACTAAAGCTAATGGCTGAGTGCTGCAGTTTCAGCGTGACCGGCTGCTAAGAGAATTAAAACACAAGCTCCAAGTCACCTGCGCTCAGGAGAGATAAGAAACAAGAAAACGTCTGCAGAGAAATACTGTGTACCTCCCTGTTGGCCGATGTCCTCTGACAGCACCTCATTTCAGGGACCTCCCCTTGGGTCACGCTTGCTGTGATAATGCTAAGCGGCCACCTGCAAAAATGCCCCAGAGCCAAACCCCTCAGGCAAGCTCTCCATCCCCAGCTGCCCTGGCCCCCTCCCTCCAACATGCTTTCAAACCCGTTTTCCTGCAATTTCTTGCATTTCAAGATCTGCCTTTCTACCACCAAAAGGAAGGAGGAAGGGCAAGGCATTTGGGGATTTGAGCATGCAGGTGATCAACCCCATTATGTCTGCGAGGAAAGCTTCATAGCACCAGCCTCTACCACCCACAGATTTTGTGCTGGGACAAGCAGCTCAGGTGATATCCCACAATAATCCTACTCAAGTGGTACTGACATTTCAGAGGTGGATTTGCACCAGGTGAGGTTGCAGCTGCACCCCCCTCACCACCTTTTCATGAGAGGCGACACACTGTGTCCTCTGGGGACTCTGGCAGCCCCGGGGATCACCCATGGCATTCACATTACCGGGAAAAGGCATTTTTGTTGGTGTGTGTCCCTTTTGAGGGGAGGGAGACTCATCCGCAGCTTTGCTGAGCCTTGGCTATATCAGGATGAACTTTATGGGTAGAAACACCTTTATTTTGCTGTCCTGAGGGGAGAAAGCATCGATGGTGACGGCCATCTGTCTCCCTGTGTCATCACCTTGACCTCCTGACATGGTGATGGAGGCCCAGGGGTGCAGTTCTGGATGGTTGGATTAAATGGCACCCTGAGTCCCATTTCCCTAGAATTTGGGAATAATTTAAGAGGCAAATTTTAACAGGCCTGGCTCCAAGGTGAAGAGTCATTGTCTATTTTGCTGGTTGCAAGCCACATGAAATGTAATGCCTTAAAAAGTCGTCAGCAGCTGCTGTAAAGGACCACTGCACTCCCCCCACCTGACCGTTGCCATGCGGTACTGTCTTCTTAGAAAGGCTCCCTCTGTCCCCAGCACCAACTGAGCATCTCTTTATAAATATTTGGAAGAAATGAATAAACTGTTGAAATTCCCCAGAAGGGGAAGGAAACATTTCTGCGAGCAACGTGGGGTGAGCGTGAGTCATCAGGTAAAACTTCTCAGAGACTCGTGCATCTACAAATGGTCAGTAAATACCTAAATCAGGAAATCTCCTCAGAAAGATGGTTAAGTGATTTATTTCATTGATAGATAGCAAAGAACTGCTGTACAGAGAAGAAAATCTCTCAAAATAACCAGTTTATCAAAAAGTTAAAGCACAATAAAACGTGGAGGTCATAGACACCAGTGAAAACCATCCTGTGAAACACAATAAAAGCACAAATGTTAATTCTGACACTTGTAAAAAGGACTTGTAAGAAAGAGAAGTAAAAAATGAAATTTAAAATAAAATTAAACTAAGTAATCTGAGCAATGGGAAAGTAAATCAACACCAATATAAAATAAGTATGCCTCTGCATTTGCTGCTTTCCATGGCCCAAAGCTTTATGAAATACAGTGCTTGCTTGGCTTGGATTCGGAAAAACATGGTGTGCTTAAATTATTATTTTTTTTCAAATACAGATATGCCTAGAAAAATACTCTAAAAATTCAGCAGTTCTGGGAATATGTGGACCAAGAAAAAAAGAAAATTGCGCTCAGAGGAATCTTGCCAAGCAGAGAGCGAATGCAGAGCTTGCCAATTGCGTAATGTGCAATTGAAGGTGACAGCACTTGCAGATATTTTAGGGAGCACCAGATCATAAACGAGTGGCAAGTTGGAGGAATTCCCAGAAAACAAGAAATGATTGCATGAATAAATTGCAGGGCATTTTAGTGGTGCAAAAGGTGGAAGAACCAGCTGAAGGTTGCAACAACATGTGGCTGCTGCTTACAAGTCTTTGGTAAGAAGTGGCAGAACTTGGGATGGGCTGCGTATCTGGAGTTGCACATCTGGAGTTGTCATGTACATGGTGCCAGAGCTGCAGTGGTAGCCCTCACTCACCGCAAGGCAAATCCACCATTGCTTTGGCGAGTCATCACCCAGGAAAGCGGGTGGTAGTGGAGGACATTGCTGGTGGTGCTGGGTGCTGTCCCCTGCCTGAGCAGCATCTACCTAGCTACTTCTGCCCTGCCTTCACCAACATGATGCAGGTTAGTTTAAATATCCAGGCTTTGATCAAAACCAAACCCACCCCAGTCCAGCAGCACACAACAGTCCCACTTCAAGTGGCTTTTAGTTTAGTAAACAAAGAAGGATGGAGACTGGGCAGATGGCAGGCAGGTACACCTGTGGGGGGGCAGGTATGAAGGGGAGTTTTCTGAGGTTAAGGATATTGGAACATGGCATGTGTTGTGTCCCAGCTCCTTCCCTGGCTGCTTTTGAGGACCAGGCAGGGAAACTTCTCCCACGTGGGACTCATGCAGGGGGCCTCCTTCAGCCCTTCTTCCTGCTGCTTCCCTGTCTCCCTCACCTTCCTCCTCTGGCTGTGCTGGGCTGCTCACGTCCCTGTTGTAAATACACTAACTGCCTGGCAGGCTCAACTGGCAGCTCAGGGCACGCTGCCATGTGGTTGTTCCCCTGAAGGAAGGAGGAAGAGGAGGAGGAGTTGTTGGACCTGGTGTCACACTGCTGGCATGGCTCAGCATGCAGGCACAGGAGCTGGTGCCATGGTGGACAGGAGTGGTTTCCAAAACAGGGCTGTGCTGGGATGTCTGCTTGGATGGACCCATGCAGGAGGCCAGCATCCATGTGTGGCCCAAGCCACAGTGGGAGCTGCCTGGCCACGCATTCAGGCTGAGTCTGGTTTACATCTGGGCTTTGGGAAAGGATTTTGAAATCTCTCCTGAAGTGCATAAACAGCAGCTTTCATTTGCCAATCCGACAGAGAGATTTAGAGGGACCACTGAAAGCTAGGAACACCCATGAATCCCAACAAAAAGCCACAGGTGCTTGTGTCCTTCACTCAAGGAACCAAAGAAGAGCAGCATCGGAGGCCACTTCTCCATTAGGTTCAGCCAAGAGCAGCTAATAGGTTGAAAACTCCCTAGCGAGGGACAGACACACACACATAAACCATCCCAGTAGGCAGGCATGGTCCTGCTCAAGGGGGACAATCTGTTCTCCATGCCCCAGTAGCAGCTGGGCATTACAGCAGTCTGGGGAAGTGCAGCATCCTCTTCCTGCCCACATCAAACCTTGTGAAGCAGAAATGATTTTGTGGCCCAGTGGCACTCCTGTGCCCTTACCAAGGGCTGCGCAGAGGGTGGTCTTCAAAGCACTCAGCTTTATTTTTTCCAGTTTTGCATGGTAGTTTACAAACATCCACCAAGAAGAAAATCAGGATCATTAGATACTCAGAGGAAGGAGGATTCGGAAAAGAGAGAAGTGGCCAACCATTAAAATATGCCCCTTTTAAACTTCTCAGCTCTGCTAGGAAAGTATCCAATTGTTTCTTAAATGACCCTGATATTTTTTGCCTCAGCCTCCTTGCCTGGTTAGCCGTTTCACATATTTATTATTCTTTGCATGAAATAATACTTCCTGTCATCTGTTCCCAGTTTGTTTCTCTTTAATTTCCATTTATAGCACATTTTCCTATCCTCTGACCATGTTAAAATAAAACAATAAGTATGTTTGACATGGTGCAAGTTACTTAAGATCATGATCCTTCCCTGACCTTGATTTGTATTTTTTTAAAGATGCTCTAACCCACAGAAAAACATTTTAATGAACTTTGATGAGAAAGTAAGTGGAAAGCTCAGAGAATCGGCAGCCACTCAGCATTTCACACCCATGCCGGCAGCTGGTTATCTGGGGATGGGCAGGAGGATCAGTTGATGGTCACAGTCCAGTTCTACTTGGACAAGTGTCAGCTGGAGGCAGATGGAGAAAGTGAGGAGATATGGGCTGTGCAATCCCTCCCCAAGATGGAGGGAAGAACCAGGTGGCTGTAAGAGAGGAGGTGGCAGTGGGACCGGCACAGGAAAGGAAATGTTAATTCCCAATGAGGTGATACAAATTGGCTTGAGCGATGCTTTCCCTTCTAACCAGGCAGATGGGAAAAGGTGCCCTTCCCTTGCTCTGAAGGGAGAGTTTGCTTCCAAGCACAATCTGGCAACTCCACAAGCAATAAATTCACAAGGAGAAGCAATGAGGAGTACTTTAGTTATGCCACAAGAACATTTTATGTTGTCATCTCTATCTTGGTACAAGCCCTCAATACAATTTTAGCTCAGGAGGAGGCTGCTTATGAAGCTAAATTAAAATGGAAAGCATCGATGTAGCCTCCAACCAAAAGTGTGTGCACACCTTCCCGTTAAGCAATAAAGCAAAACAGCAAGCCCATGTCATCTCCAGCTGGTCCATCACTGATTAATGGACTGTCAGGCAGTTCTCTGCTAGGGACTATCATGCTCCATACAAGCATTAGGCTGCTCAGAACAGCCCCTTGATGTCCTCCTGCTCTGATAAGCTAGTAAGCGTGGTTACACATCCTGCTGTGACAAGGCTGACAAGGTTGCACCCCTGAACAGAAATATCTGAAACGGAAAGCATTTCTGCTCAGTCTTCTTTAGCCAGAAGGGTAGTGGTTGTTCTGCAGTTCAATAATGTGGCAGAGAGATGCGGGTGCCCGTGACAACCAAGAGCCACAGCAGCCTGGGCAGTTCAGATCATGGTGCCCTGTACATACCTTATCTGCCTCTGGAAGCTTTCTTCACACAACTATTTTATCAACAGGGCTTTAAACTCCCAAGTTTTCCTTTTATCTAAATTCCAAGCTGAACACACACACACACACACACGAAACACTGGGTTTAATCTGGGACTTTTTTGAGGTCAAGACAAACATGAAAAACAGGACTAAGAGCAGCCAAGTTAACTGTGCCCTGAGAAAGCATGGTCCTCTCAAACACACCATGCAGGTTGGTGCCAGGGCTGCACCACTACAGCTCGAGAGCCAGAAGGCTGATGAGGGTGGATGGTCTTCAGGGAAGCAGATCAGAAGTGACTTCGAAGGCTCACCAGCACCTTGCTGGATCAGGCGCTCACCACATGCAGGAGGGCTGCTCCATTTGGGACACCAGCGTTGCCTCCCACCACCCAAGAGATGCTCCTGCAATTGTCCCCTGGCTGTCTGTGGTGTGGGGAAGGTGTGACTCAATGGGCCAGCAAAGTTGGCCACCTCACACCCTTGGGAACAGAGGCTCGCAATTACAGAAATGTACATTTGCTTCTCTGCTCCCTGAACTCGCTGCACTTCATCTACTTTCCCAGGCTTTAAGCTCTAAGCAGGCAGAGTTCACACAAGTGGATTTGTCCTACATAGCCCATGGCTTGAAAGGATAAACATGAGTCCCCACCCCCCCACGTGTTTCTTCTACTCACTTCTCCCCTGCCACACCTGGCCAATTTACCTTTGCTGTTCATCCAGCCCAGTATTTACAGCATCTGGAAGACTCAAAAATTGATTGAGGGGAAAAAGAGAGAAGCTACACTACACTCAAAGGCCTGATTATGCAAAGCTTTATGTGAACAACGCCACCACTGCCTTGGAGCTGCCGCTGGCTTGGAAGAGGGGTCGGAGAAAGCTTCACAGTGTGACTTAGCCTATACTTGTTTGTGAATGCATTGTGCAGTTATAACCACGATTTAACAATCATTACCTATTTTATGTGCAGAAACAGGAAATATGAAAAAGTAGCAAGGGTCATTTTTTTTCTCATTTGCAATCTCTTTATTTGGTTAAGTGGTCTGAGTCAACAAAGTCATGCTCTCCTCTATTTCTGAGAGTTTCTTCAGCATCTGGCTCACCTTGGCCTCATCAAACTCCAGACAGAGAAACTCCGATTCCTACAAAACAAAATTGCAATAATTGAGAAAGATAATGGTTTTTCAGGCACACAATGGAGGCAGGATAGCTTCTGGTTTCCTGACAATTTGTGTCCCTTTTTTCCTGGTACCACTTAAATAACCTCAGTAGACCCAGAATTTGGGTACAACCTACCAAGTGAGAGTAGTACATGCCGGCAGGCCAGCCAGCGGCTGCCAAAGAGGACATAGGAAGGCTGAGCTCTTCCCATCTTTCCTTTCAATGTAGGCATCAGTTTGAGTCTCTCCTTAGCTGCAGACTTTTGCAAAACTTGTAGAAATTTAATTATATCTGAGATTTCCACTTTTCTTTCTGATCTATTGATCCCCAAAGTTGCCACTGCAGACATTGGGAACTGCAAAGTGGTTGGAGCCACTGCACAAAGCTCGTACACGTAAGAAAAACAGAATTTATATAGGAGAAAACATGAATCCAAAACACAGTCTTGTACAGGACATTCCAGTTTGGAAATTCAGGAGAGTTGTATATACTCTAACATGTGGGCTCTCGTGTCAATTTAAAATTAGAAGCATGTTAAGAAGCAGCGCACTGATTTGGTCTGAAAAGTCCTGTCACATCTAAAAAGTAGTTATTCTCTGACAAGATGGTATTGGGATATAGGAAAAGGATCTTGTCAAAGGCCTAGAAAATAAAGAAAAAATTTATGTAGAATGTATCTATATATAAAAATTTTAATGATACGGAACTCATTAATAAACACCAATGTGAAAAGGCTGCCTGAGACCTCCAGTCCCTTAGTGTTAACCTACTGGTATGTCTATAGTTACAAAGTATTTCCTATAGTGATTCTGGCAGAAGAAATGTTTGAGATTGCTGGGAGCAGGACTGTGTGTTAAAGGTCGTTCCAGGTCGCACCATCAGTGATAGCGAAACAAATGGAAAATACTTGAAAATTAAAGTGCAGCCAGTATGGAGGGAGGTTTCCTTACGAGACATTGGAATAGTTTTAGCCATCAGAATCACTGTATACCCACTGAATTTCTATATACATAACACATACCCTGTGCTGCTTATAAAAGCAGAAGGGCATCTCCAGGTCTCATCTGTTTTCTACTTGACTAAAATTTCTATTATTATTTCAAAATACATTTTTTCCATAGAGTTAGCATCTATCCAAAAGACCGCAACTTCATCCTTTACATTTATGGAATTAATAGTTAATTATTTATGGAATTAATAGTTAATTAATTAAAGCCATCAACTTTTACTAACCACATTTTGGGACTGTTACAAGCATTTTCCTCCAGGCATCAGGAATAGTTTTAACTTTTACCCTCTCACGCCTTCCCATGGATTCATGGGTTCTTTCATTTTTTGTAAGAACCAAACCAGCAACTGAGATACAAACCAAAATGTTGACAGAAGAAGCAAGGGCATCATTTTGTGTGTAATTATCACAAAAGGCACTGCCAGAAGAACGTTAATGGGAAAGAAATGAGGTCCCAGAAGTCAGTGATCAGGAAGCTGAGCATGTGGAAGTGCATGAAAAAGTTGTGCCAAGGCTTCTGCCCAGACATCAGTCACATGGGGAACTACCACAGTTCAAGGCAGAAATCAAAGTGAAATGTTTATTATCTTACCTGCTAACAACCAAATCAGCCAACAGACCAAGGTGCAGAGATCAAGTTATGTATTTAGTATGCGGGTGATTCTGATTAGAAAAGGTTTTACAGAATTAAGGAGAACTTTGATATATCAGTTGAGTTCAGTAATAGTCATGTAACCAAATACATACCATGTAGAATATACAGATGACTCTTAGGAAAGGTCTTTGCCTGAGCAAGCATCCTATTTGAAACCATTACTACAGGTTGTGGTTTGTTTGTTTGCTTGTTTGTTTGTTTTTTAAATTAATTGTTCATCTCTATAATATTGCTTAGTATATTCCAAAACCTCACAAAAGTAGCATTAAACAGTTGAGATAAATAACAACACAGATAGGAAGTCTAGGTTTTGGAAGCGAGGGCTTTCTCACACCATTTTTCTTGTCCTTGACAATAGCTATCAACATATCTTAGAGAAAATACCTTGTATAAAATATCTCTGCAAAGTGCAATTACAGCAAAGCAGAATTACAGCTGGTCACTGTGAAGAAAATGTTTGGAGAGGAATTTGACAACTTAATTCCATTTGGCAGTGGGTTTTCCTGTAATTTCGTGTCTGATGAGGAGCGCACTGAAAAAAAATCTAGGTCTAATCTGCCTGAAGAAGATGTGTTTGCAGAAGATTGTGTAAGAAAGCCTGAACGAAACCCTGAAATACTGTTTATACATTCCTTGATTAGGAAGCACTGGAAAAGTTAAAGCAATCCGTTAGTTGACCCCTGAGGCTTTATGAAGCAAATCTAAAATAATCCCAATATCTGTAACACGTTAGAAGTCTTGCTTCTGTCTGTAACCTGACCTCTCTTTCCTCAAGACGTGCACCACAGCCACCGGCTAATTTCTATCTTGACTTTTTAGGGCATGAGTGGCAGCACCATGCTATGCAGCCCTGGGTCATAATCCTTGAGAGGACAAACTCCAAGGCCAAACTCCTGTTGACATGTCAGGCTTTCCAGCCACAACTGCACACCTCAAGTCATGTGAGCCCATCGACAGACTTCCCCAGGCCAGGGTCTGCCCATACAGCCTTTAAAAGCTGCATAAGCTGGTTTTATGGCTTAATCACACAGTGAGCATGAGCAGACAGAAGAGGGAAGGTCCCAGCTCTGGTGGAGATGTTTTTGCATGAGCCTAAGGCATAATGAGGCTTTTTTTTATCCTCTTCAGGCTTTGTCAGTTAAAAGGACACTCTTGGATAACACTAAGTCTCTTCATGCCACTTTATACAAGTGTACCTATAAAGCACACTTTTGTCTGTAAAGCAGCTAAAGTTTTTCTATCTGTATTGGAGGGTATCTGAATAGTTATAACACTCTCACGTGGATCAACCTAAACCATGACCGAGAGGGCTGTAAATCAGGTAGCTCAGAATTGGGTTTTAGTTTTATTTAAGGATTTGTTAATTTATATCCTCCACAAAGTTCCAAAGAAGGAGAAAAAGGGAAGAAAAAAGAAGCTGGAGCTATGAAACTCAAAACTCCCCATTGCTCCCCTAAGGTGTCATCCATGAGCTGGATAAATTTGGTATCTCAGCTCCTTCTTGGCAAGAAACAAGACATCCCTTTTGATACTTCCTATTGCTGTAGAAATTTTCAGCCCACTTGGTTCCCTTCTGGTTAAGCAGACCCAAAATGGAATGAGTTCTTCATTAAAAATAAACCCAGAAGCTAACAAACTAGACGTCACCAGGCTATCAAACACCTGTTTATCTGAAGCCACCAAACATGCAATGATGGTACCATGAGCACCTTCACCGGATGGGAACCTGCTGTGGTGAATGCTTCATACGCGAAGCATGAGCAGTGATGCCTCGAAGGCCTGAAATCTGGACTTCAGCTGAACCCTTCACAGAGATGGACGCGGTCTTTGGAAAAAGGTGCGCATGAGCAGGGTTGTTAGCGCACGTGCATGTGTGATGGGAACAGCACGTGCATCCTCACCTTCAGGTTGGAAAGCCAAGCTCGATGCTCTCAGAAAGGTGTGGGAATGGGTGTCCATATCCTGCAACAATACTGGTTTTCTCCTCACATGCTTTCCTACCTCTCCTCCCATTTCCCTGCTGAGCCTGGGCTATAAAAAGGAGCTGCAAAACAAACTTCCAAGAAATACAAACTCCCCCCAGACATGAATTAGGTCTTCTAGGTTTTTTTCTTTTTCAGGAACAAGAGAGAGCTGCAAAAATATTTATATGAGAGACTAAGAGAAGCACAACTTTCTGTATCTCAGTAACTACACTTTAAAAATATGTATTTTTAGAAAACCAAGCCTCATACATTCAAAACTTAAAAAAAATACTTTACAATTGTTCTCTATTGCATTAGTTTGACCAGCTACTTGAAATGGTTCCCAGCAACTTTGATATATCCAGTATTTTTAAGTTCTAGCCACTATACTGGAAAAATAAAAATAAACCCCTCTAAATTCACATATAATTTTGTTCATATTCATTTCCACTTGATTTGGAGAACTCCTAAAACGTTCTGCATTCAGGGAACTTGGTCACTGCCAGGACTGCAATATAAGTTGGCAGTAAATTTGCTTTGGATCCCAAAGTGTCTTGACTAAGGCCTGTTCCATGGGACGGGGTGGTGGCTTAGGGCATCTCCCAACGCAGAAGTGAGGAATTCAACAAACAGTGGTCACAAAGGAGATGCTAGTACAGGTGCAATCAGTGGGGTGCCCTGCCTCACACTCACTGGCTCAAGGACAGTGAAAGTTGCTACATGCAAATACTTGCCTACCCAGCTGGAAACTTTGAGAGAGGTAAGGAGAACCCCCTGCCAAAAGGTAGGAAACAAAAATTACTCAGCAACTGAAAAAAGATGCCAGGGTGGTGTTGACAGCCTTCAGAACCCACAACCCAGGTGGGTTCAGAGGACTAGAGACTTTCTTCCATTAAATGAGAAGTACTGCCAAGCAGAGAGCTGGCTGGCGACCAGGAGAGCATGGCAGAGGTGTCAAGTGCAAAGGGAGAGAAAGCCTATTCCACCTTCACACAGGGCACGTGCTACGGCATTCAAGGAACTGAGACAGAGAAAAATGCAAGGTTTGTTCGGTTAGATACAATTTCATAAAAAAAGCAATCATGTTTTAAAACCCTACACAGAGAGAATACAGGTGATGCTGTGTGCCCATCCTCACCCCCAAGGATTTGTCTGGAGCAAGCCAGTGGGACCAAGCCCACTCGCAAGTGCTTGACTTGGGGTCCCAGGGGCTGCCAGGCTATGGGTGCCACTACTGAGAAGAGCCCACTCAGGAGAACTGCTTCAGATCATGTGTAAGTAGAACAGCAGAGATGTCACAAACTGGGACCCATGGAGCTTGTGCTGAGTGACTAGTGGTGAAAAAAAACCTCAACGACACCCCATGATGGGCAATCACCAGCCAAGGCACCAGCCCCATGCATAAAAGCCTTCTCAACTTGCCAAAGTGCTCCTAAGAGCATTAATGGCTCTCTGCAAAGGAATTATCCAGTCTATCCCCCTAGCCCTTACCAGGGACATACTTTGGGGTGAACTACCAGGAAAGCAAATTCTTTAGACAGTGAAAAAGCACCAGCTTCTGATGCCTGCATGCAAACACAGATAGACAGACAGACAAATATTTTGGTACTCAGGCAGCTGCTTCCCGCAACAATGGGAGTATTATGGTTTCTTGGGTCTTAGGTACAGGCAATGCAGTCATCTGCTCTGCAGAGGCTGAGATTCAATGTAATTTCATTGCTCTGGAAGATATTTTATCTCCTGGCTTAGGTTTTGCCTTACATTAGGATGTTTGAAAGATTTTGCTGCCTCTTGCATAAGTAAAACCCAAATCCGTAATGTCACCAGAAACTCAACTTGCCTTCAAACATCCTGGTACCTTCCATTGTGATAAAGAACCCACATTAATTTCCTGCCATCCCAATTTTTTTTGGTCAACAAAGATGTTATGTGGTTTTGGAGAGGACTAGCTGATAAGTTTTACATCCACAGTTATGCATTTGCTTGCTAGCAAGGAAACCTTGTTATCCTTATTTTAACAGCTTTTGATACTACAGTAAGCAAAGTGCTTTACTTACAGAGGGTTTTTTCTTAATTAAAAGAATTGTGGAAGCCAGAATTCCAATAAAGATTATTAACAAAAGTAGCAGAGTTCAGAAGTGTTGCCTTTTTGGGGGGGCTGAAGCCCAATGTCCTGGCTCTGGCTAGGATAGGGTTAACTTCACCAGGAGCCAGGCCAGGTGAGCTAGGCTGGCCGGGGGCTATTCCATACCATGTGACGCCATGCTCACCAGAAAAGGGGGCTAGTCAGGGAGGGGCGAGGGGTTTGTGTGGCTCTGGGGTGGGCTGAGCTTCCGGTAGGTCAGTCTTAGGATTGGTAAATTGCTTTCTGTTATCACTCATTGTGTACATCTGTTATCAGTACTGTTGTTGGTTGTTTCCCTCTCCCTTGCTGTCCCAGTAAACTGGCCTTACCCCAACCCACGAGGCTTTTGCCTTTGTTTGTCCGTTCTCCTCCCCACCCTGCCGGGGAGGGGTGAGCGAGCGGCCACGTGGTGTTCGGCTGGGCCTAAACCATGTCACCCAACCATTCAGTGATATGTGATTAAAATAAAAAGAAACTTATTTCTTCATTTCTTAGATGTGTGCAAGGGTGAATCAAAGAAGTTTCTAGCATAACATTTCCTATAGAAACACATTTTGCTGCTTTTTAACAACTTCTGAATTCCTCATGGCTAAGCAATAAATAACAAATTTTTTACTACTCCATGTCACTTTTCCTTCCAGATCACTGAATATTCTGCAGCCAAGCAAATCTCCTTTCTCCTCTGTTAACCAAGAAAAACACCAAGTATATATTACATAAGTAATGAAGTGCATTGCTGGTAAATAAAGACTTTGGAGTCATGACTGTCAAACCTCTCAGCATCTTACGTCAGCTTGGATAATAAAACCAGCAGGGAATATATCCAAACCAATATCATAGTCTACCATAATATGCTGGGAGACAACCACGTATAGTTTTCCTCCTCAGGAGTTGCCCTGATCTCCTCTCCTGCAGGAGAGGTAGTGGGCCAGGAGTCATCTGCAGACTGCATCCGGCTCATGTGCTGCGAGTCAGCCCACGCTGATCTATGGTAAGATAGGGGTAGGAGCCCGAGAAGAAATGAGGTGGCACCTGCCAGCCCGGTGCGGTTTCACTGCTCCTTCGTGGATGCTGCTGACTTCTCAGCAAGCACACCCAGCTGCAGGCACTCTACTGCTGCAAAATCAGGTGCTGGGCATCTTGCTGGGACAGCCTTATTCTTTGCAGCAGGAAAAAGTACCATAATATATGTCTTATATTCAGAAGAAAGCCAAGGATATATAAAGCTACACATTACAAGCTAACCAATCATTTTCTTTCAAACAGAATTATCACTGTAAACACGTATCTAAAAAACACCTGTGACTTTTATTCTAAGCGCACTAAAGAAATTGCAGGCTTACATCAAAGCAGCAGGGTTAGGGTTAAATCAGCAAATGTATCCAGATGAGTATCTTACAATTCACAATACGAGCAAATGGGGTTACAAACAAAAAAGCTGTGGGGGTAGAAAAAACAATCCTGGAGAAAGCTGCTCAGTGTGGTGCGATACAAGGAGCCGGTCATGAAGACATCATGCAAGCCTGAACTTGCAGACAGCTTGCACGACAGCAAACACGCATGGGAATTCAAAACACACTCATCTTCTCCAGCGACATCCACAAGCAGAAACAAATGTCACTTTGTTTCCAAGGCATTAATTAAACAGAAAAGACAAAATACTGATTTCAGAGCAAACCTATAGCCTACCATTTATTTATTTTTTAAATTTTTGCAAATAAGTATTAAGACATTGCTTATCTGGAGTAAAAGGAAAGGTATGCACGAACCTGCTTCAGCAGCAATTACCAAAATTTGGTAATTAAGGATTACCAAAAAATCTTCTGGTTTAACTGAAAATATCAACTCTCCCACTTCTTCAAAATTTGCTAATTCCACTTAAATGCTTTTTAGTAAAACAACTGCAGGGATTACCCTGTAAGTAATATCCTAATTCACAAGTATAATAGCATTTCAATAGGAAAACAATAATAGAAAACTACCTTATCAGCTCCCATTTTATATCTTACTACCCTGCCAGAGGTACAGATGTTTGCTGCTGCTGCTGCACCTTCCTCCTTGCCGGCTCACCACCAGAGCGGGTTTTGCCTGTGCCAGCACAGCCCAGCTTCCCATTCTTGCAACCAAGAACCACACGTTCTCAGTTACCCCTGGTTTTTAATTCTTAATCACTAAAAGATTATAACTGTAGTGGAAAAGAAAGCGTCAGGAAATAGCCAATGAGAAAACCCCGAGAATTGGCAGAGGGATAGTGCAGACCTGACAATAATAACTGCACCTAAACTTTGCAACTTAAAACAAAAACAAACCAGTCAAAGTCCTTTAGACCTTTTTTAGGCAGTGCTCCAGCAGGGTCACCTGGCTAGTTTTTAAGTCAATAGAATTGAAGTACAAGGTGGCTTTGGTCATTCCTGGGTGCACCAGCGCTGCTGGGAGCAGGGGGAGCAGATGCTGCTCTAAAGCAGCGACAGTGAGCTGCCTGCAGAGCCCACTGGCTCTGGAGTTAAAAGGAAGCTGGCAAACAGCCCCACTCATGCCAGCGCCCCGGCCACTGCCGAAAGGTATTAATAGCACATGCCATGTTAGAGCTATTTCTCTAGCAATGATGAAAACAATAAGATATTACATTGAAGGTTTAGCTGGACCTGCTTAGAGGCTTGCATGATAAAGAAATGCAAATCTTAATTTAAAAAACAAAAAAGAAAAAAAAAAGAAAAAAAGAAAAAGAAAGAAAGAAAGAAAGAAAGAAAGAAAGAAAGAAAGAAAGAAAGAAAGAAAGAAAGAAAGAAAAGAGTAGAAAAAATTCCAAACACCCTCCCCCATCCCAAAAAGAGAGAAATAAAAAAAAAACCCCAACATAACCTGAAATTCAAACTGGAAATTAGATACTTTTTAAAACAGTCCAAGGACACATTTTCCTTGGAAAAGGCACATCTAAAAGTAATTTTTGCAATGATGCTGCCAAGCTCTATTGCAGAAGCCTCCCTTCATTGTAGACTACTCTTATCACTGTAGGAATTTGCTATTGTCCCGCCTGATGGCAGAAAATAAATAACCTCTGATAAATAAACCCTGATAAATTTACCTCAGCACTATTATTCCCATTACTTGCTTCCAATCCTTTCTTTGGAAGACCTCTCCTTGACATCTGGTGCACACAATTCAAATGTGACCCACCTCAGTATCACTGGGAGGCCCTGAAGGGCTGCCTGGTTAAAGGGGTATTGGGTTTTGTTCTGCTACAGCTCAAAATACAAAGCAAAGTACACTTGATCTTCTCATAGACCATCAGGGTGGAAGATCCCCCCCAGCTCCAAGCGCATCCTTAGTCCTCCAGGTTTGCTTCCCCAAGGAACAGTTGCTCAAGCCATTCCTAGCAGGACTGGGGGGAGAGGGAGACAGAAATGACCTGCGTAATTCATGCTAAAAAAATTATAGTAAAAGATAATGCATAAGTTACCATGACAATGTTCTCAAAAATGGGAAAAGATGACCCAAAAAGACAAAAAAGATTTGATTTCAGCTTATTTTTTCTTCTTCAAGAATCAGGGTAACCACACTGAACTGGGTGATTCATGCTATGTGGAAATATTTCATGCCAGATGTTTATAACAGCAATTTATTTTTGCTGCTTAGATTCTCAGATTAGGAACACCTGGTAAGTGGTAAAAAGACAAACAACCAGGGCTGCCACAAACCAATGCAGGGTGATAAAAGTACAAGATGCTGCATTGAATCTCCTATCACATTCCATCAATCATGATCCCACTGCAAAATTCACAAGTTATTTTTAGATTCATTAATATTCTGCAAGATACACTGGGGCATAAGATAATGACAGCAAAGTCTAGATAATTCCAGAAAAATTGGAATGGATGGCAATCCATTGATTTCATATGACCACATTTCTGACAATACTGAATTCATTATTTCTTTAATTCAATTCAGAGCTATTTTTGCAAGAAACCTATGATCATGGCCTTCAAAAACTCTAACGTACAATTAATTTCCATAATGCTATATAAAATAAACCTGAAAGTGCCTTCTAATTCTTTTCTGTTATTTTGGTATTACATGAACCAAGAATCTCTTAAGCAAATGATTATTACATCCCCATAGGGAAAAAAAAAGTTAACCTGCTTGCAGATTTTTTAATGCTTTTAATGCAACATCAAGCCTGTAATATCACAGATTAAATAGATAAAGCATTGTAGAAATTGGAATAATTCCAGGAGCATAAGACCAGGTCTCTGATACTACATGGCAAATGTAATGTCATTGCTTTTATGTACTGAAAATATTCCATCTAGTATTTTATACCTTACATGAAAGACGAGTATTTATGGATGCAGAGATGCACACGCTTTAACCTGCTGGTCTTTATGTCTTTTGGAAGCATAGGTTTCCTTTCAGAAAGTGTTACAAAAACACCCCAAAAAACCCCACAACAGCCAAACAATATTTTAATCAGTATAACTAATTAGAAGTGTACACTGCAGTTCTTATACATTTTACAACAAAGAATTAACAAGACTAACATAGAATAAAGAATTAATAAGAAAAAAGACAGCTTAATGCTTTTATGCAAGCCTTATATTCTTTCTATATGGCTATGCTGTTTTCAACCTGTATTGGTTTCTTTTAAGCCTTTCAACTTCTTCCCTTTTTGATTTTTTTTTTAAAAAATCACTTTGATATGTACGTGTTTCCTTTTTTGAGCTGTTGTAACCTTATGTAATCCCCATGTCCCACCCAGAGAGCAGCATTCTGTCCTGTGTGCTCTCCCTGCACGAACAAGAAGGAAGGGGCAATAAAAGCCTAGAGAACTGAGACTCTTCAAGGTCAAGGCTTATTAAGGCAGAATTCAGGGAGAATTTATTTAGGGGACTGTGGTCAACTTTTGGAAACCAGAGAATGGTCTGGGTTGGAAGGGACCTTTAAAGGTCATCTAGTCCAACCCCCCTGCAATGAGCAGGGACATCTTCAACTAGATCAGGTTGCTCAGAGCCCCATCCAACCTGACCTTGAATGCTTCCAGGGATAGGGCATCTACCACCTCTCTGGGCGACCTGTTCCAGTGTTTCACCACCCTGACTGTAAAAAATTTCTTCCCTATATCTAGTCTGAATCTACCCTAATAGATCAGTCATCACTGGTCTAACGCCCATCTGGGAGATGGTACATAAAAGCTTTTTAAAGAATCACGTTAATTCTGTAACAAATAAGGTTGCTAGTTCTCAATCACCCTGAAAGTGTAAATTAGACTGAACGTTTCACACGGTTTTTCCTCCTTCAGAAGAAAGCTTTGGTGGATCCTATGCAATTCCACTGTCTGTCATAGGATGCAATCTTAGGGAAATAGAGGCTGAAATACTCTGTTTAACATCTGTATTTATCTTTCTCCATGTAAATGCTGTAGTGCATGCCTATGGATATCTGGCAGGGCTTTAAGAGGTTTTAAAGGAAAAAAAAATACAGTGATACCTGTAAGTTTCACTAAACTACAGAGAAGCAGATAAAGACAACATTTAAAAAAATAAAACTAAATTACCTTTGTATCACTGTGAGATTTGAATCAACACATGTATTTAAAAACTAAAGGAAATATGCTGTATTTCTGGCAGGGTATCAGGTTCTCATCTTACTTCTTAATCATATTTTTCTCCAGCTTGTCTCAGCTCCCCCACTGATGAAACTCCTTCCACTGCCAGTGCTCACAAGGGTACCAGCAACGAGAAAGCTCCATCATCATTTATCCGTGCTCTGTCTGCTGTGTCAGCTCTTAACTAACAAAGAGTCTCTCAGGGGAACCACTGGAAGGTGATGTACTTTCCTCCAAAAGTCCCCTGCAGGGGACCTTAAAGGGTAACTGTCCTTCCTCACTTATGATCGTTGCCTTCCTGTGCTGATCTGCATTTTTCTATTTCTATCTTGTTTGACAGCTGTAGTTGTTTTCTTGTGCTACATTTTGTCTGGTTGGGTTTTTTTAAGCCTGCTCACAGAGCTGAAATATCAGTCTACAGCTTTCTCTATACTTGTTTAATCTCCAAATACCTAGGCCAGTGTATGTTTTTCAGTCTTGTAGCACTTAATTGCAGTATGAAACTAGTCTAAGAAAAAGAGAGCCTGTACTGAAAGGATCTTCTGGTTTATCCTAAATTCAGCTTTTCTAGTGAGAACATTAATCAGACTGGGGATTCATATTTATTACATTTTAACCTCACTATTATCTAACATGGGAGTCTTTTAGCATTGAAAAAAAAAAAAATCAAGCATCATTGAAAAACTCCTTTTCAGAATCAATTTTCAACTACTTTGTGATATTATTTACCATTTTCTTAAATGTATTGGAAAGTACCGTATTATAACATCAAACCCTCCGTGCCACTGGGGTATGTTTTTGTTACAGGACTGGCCAGTCACCAAGACTGGCATTTGCAGACTGCATTTAGTTAACTATTAATTACATAAGGTAATCTCTGTGCTTTCAACTTAACTGTTAATTTAATCAAATCAGTGTCAACTACGTTCCTCTCAGTTACTGCAGTATTTACTGGCAGGAAAATAGGAATGAGCTGTGGGGTTAAGAATTATACCAACTACATACACACAATTTAAGTAATCTGCATTTAAAAGTAATCTCAAAGTCAAAGAATACAGTCAAAACCTGAGCAGAGAATACCTGACCTTTAGGAGGCTGCATGACTTGGGATCCTGGCATATTCTGGCTGAGACCACTATCAGCCTGTAGGCTTAATAACTTGGTCAGTGTCCCCCAAAACAGATCTCTCTTGCTCCCTCACAGCTCTTCAACGTTTTAGTTTCTGTTACATAAAGGAGTCGAGTGCCCATTAATGTCCTGCCTAAAAGTATTAGAACAAATATAAAACCCTAAGACAGTTTGGGTGGCCTTATTTTCCATGACAGCAGGCAATGCTGGCTCCTGTTGATGGCAATGGTTCGGAGATCTTGGCTTTTTGATGCCAATCTGTCTTCAGCGAAGACCATACCGGCTTTGTTCAAAGAAGAGAGCAAAGATTAAAATGACTCTGAATCAGCATTTTGAAAGAAGACGTGCTTGAAACCCCCTTTTCTGCTCCTTTCTGAGCCGTGCGTGCTTGCCCTGTGATGTAAAAGGCACCTGGATTGTCTGAAACAGAGGAGCAGATGAGGGAGAGGAGTACAGGACACGTTGCTGAAATGCTTCAACACGCAGAGCTGAACGAGAAGTACAATGGTGTTTATTTTGGTTGCTGCAAATTTTGCAAGTGGTTAGTAAAGGCCATGCAAATCCTCTGCTGGGCTGCATCTCTGTTCAGAGACAGGCAATGCCCACAGAAAATCCCATCTTCAAAAAGTCCCTATATTCTTGCACCTAAGCTCTTAGATCAGCATGACCCAGCTACAGCAAACACATTTGTACACAGAAAATGGAATTGTTCATAAAGTAATTTTTCAAGGGCATCTGTTTATGCACATCCATGCGGGCTCTGTTTATAGCATCAGAGCGATGTCAGGCATCCATTTGCTCCAGAGTATTTCACCACCTAGAGGGTCAGAGCACAAAGCCTGGCAAAACAGATCCTCACACACCATCAGCAGCATCCCCATCTTGTTACAAAAACATTAACCCCCTGTCCCTGGCACACTAGTGCATCACACAAATCCTGAATTGCACATGAATATGCCTCTAAATGGCGAGTGAAAAGTTACTCTCATTTGGGTGGAAAGGCTCATCTAAAAGTATGAAAACAGTGTACCAAAGACTTGAAAATATGCCTGCAGTTCAGCACGTGCTCAGATGGGTTTTCCTTCTTAAAATATAGAACAAGACAAAGTGGTTGGGCCAAACAGGCTTTTTTTTTTTTTTCTGTTTTTAGGGCATTTATCTATACCCTTTCAAATGATCTAAAAATAGAATTTATGGGGACAAAAGACACTACTCATAGTTATGTCACTACTGCAAACACATATTCTCAGTGGGACCAAAATAACTATACTTGTTTCTTCTTAGTAATTCAAATGTATTAACTTACAAGGGGAAAAAAGCCAAATTGGAAAAAAAAAATTAATTTTTGATATTTTTTCTCCTTTCTTTTTGAATGCAAACTGCTGTCTTTTCATTTGCCATGAGAAACCTCCTGTGGAAAGAAAGGCCACCATGTATTCATAGTCCAGCCTGTTTTACAGCCCGTCCAACCCCACTGCTATTGCTGTTCCAAAGCCTTGGGACAGGCAATGCACTTGGATTTATCAGCAAAACAGCAGCTCTTACTGAGCGTGGTGCAAAGCCCACTAAAGATAGCGGGAATCTCTGCACTGACTACAGTGACCTTTGGACCAAATGCACTAAAATATCAGTGTTACCTACCAGCAGGGAGACACTGCAACAATATAGCGCTCTGCTGAAAAAAAATGGGGAAGCTACAGATTTGCTTTTTTCTTTGCCTTTTTTTTTTTTTTAAACATGGAATATGTCCTTGCTAATATTTGCTGCATGATACATAACTCTTTTTTTTTCCCCCAGCCTCTTTCCTTGCCTAAGAGGAAAAGCAAAGGCTGAAGCTGTAGGTGAAATCAGAAACAGAGATTAGTGTGGGAGGACACTTATGCCTGTGCAGAATCCCACTGAAGTCAAGGGGCCATAGGCTCTGCCCACATAGCTCTCTTTGCCTCAGATAATATTACAAGTTTGTTTTATTTGAGCTGCGATTTCAAAATTCACCCTAGAAATGAATACAGGCAATAGAATATGAATTCTGCATTACAGTCGATGCACCATACCTGTATTTATCTGTTTAAAAGTCTAATCATGACAGATCAGGACACCAGTTCCCAACAGGATCCCAAAACCAGTCTTGTCATGAAGATTGTTTTAATGCATGGCATTTCATAGTCTTCTTGACAGGCATCATGCTGAACCGTATCTTTTTTTAGTAAGATAAAAGATTTGAAGAAAAGTTATCTTATTTTGGTTGACCTCTCATTCTCAATTCAAGGGCAAGTGGTACTGAAGTAGAAATCATTTCCATAACTGAATTGCAGAGCAGTCATTTAACAATTAATAAGTGATCTGCCTGGCATATGAAAACTGAATATGAAAATAAGTGTGTAAGAATTGGAGATACCTCTGCACAAAGAAAGGCTGCAGCTCCTCCACATCAGATATTTAATTGGTTATTTCTTTCTTTTTCTCTCCATGAACACGGGGAGGAGAGGGTGATGAAATATAAAAGAACTTAACCACTTCTCCAGAGGAAAATGGAGATGATGTGAACAGCTCATTTATCTTCCTGTGTCTTTGAAGCAGAGGAGAAATCTCCTTTTTTTCCTCTCCAGAACAGCAACCTTTCTTTTTCAGTCTGCATCCACGGTTTGGACATCAGCATTTAGCAGAACGGACACATTTCTCACTGGTAGTAAATCTGTAATGCCACAGCCCTGTCTTCCTGCATCAACAAAATGTAAGATTTGTGACTGGTTCCCTTTGGCAGATGTAAGGTCATTGCTCTTGCTTTAGGACTGTGAGAAACAGTATGTGTTTCACCTCCTCCCGGTTCCTACAATCAGAATAAATGCATCCTCCCAGGAGACCAGCCTAAGCACCATGGACCTTGCCTCATGGACCTCATGCTGGCCTGGCACATCACAGCCATGAGGGTGCAGTGACACCACCCTTGCTCTTCTCATTGCAGCTCTTGAATGGAAGAAGACGACAACCAAGTCATGTAGCAGCTCTTAGAAAAAAGAATTGTGCTGTGATTTAAGGCAGGGAGATGGAGAGCAGCATTATAAAACTCAAAGCCTTCCTTAAGGAAGCAGGGAACAGGAGGACGTGCAATACCAAATACTGTTGCCTGGTTTTAGACAGCTGTCCTGAAGTAGAAGCATAATAAAATTTGTGAGTGGGCCTGTGTCCTTAAAATACATGTGTTTCTTCTCCTTTCAAACATCAAAGCACTACACTTTATTAACCCTTGCAAGCCTAGGGTTTTGTACTGATGGCTGATCTTTCTGCTGCATTCTTAACCAAAAGATACTAACAAAACTAGGACTAACGGTACACCATAGTAATAAAAATACTTGTTTCTGGTTTAAATATTTTGCTTTGCAATTCCTCTGCTTACTGTCCTACCAAAGGGCTGAGAGGTAGTGGAGACTGTATGAAAAGATTTGGACTACTTTGGGGGCTAGTAGGGCAAAAAGGTGCCTGCATATAAAGGAAAAAATGGCAATGAAAATCCCTGCCCGCAGGATTTTGATGTCTCTCCTCACCCTGCTAATGCCTATTCTATCTTTCTATGTCTATTATATCTTGCTTCAAGGTTAGGAGACAAGAGCTAGCACAGATTTTGCAGCAGCAGTAAATAATTAATTTTTCAGGTTTATTTCCTCTCATTCTTAAAGCTTGCTTTTATATGAACTGCTGCTGAATGCCAAACGGGGATTTTCACTGACCATCCGACACTTGCACCCCTGGCTTCCCTTCCTTTGCAAGCCTTTACAGCTCAGAGAGGTTTACAAAATCCAAACAACCCTTCCTCTGAAGAATCATTCCGCCTCCCCTCCAGAGATTTTAAAAAAAATAATTTTGGCTTTATTAATTAGCCAAGCTCGGTTCAACTCATGTTAGCTGTTGTTTGTATCTACCACAAAACCGTAGTGATTCATTTCTTGGAGCCTGCCAAACCATTTGCAGGAATAGCAAAGGACAATGCATCGGCGGCACTGCAGACAAAGAGAGAGGTGCTTTGGCAGGGCTGTGTGGTGAATGCCGGCATGAGCTTGCCTGCATTATGCTTGATGCAAAGCCAAAAACGGTCTTTCATTTTCAGGAGGACTAAATTCACTCATAAATTGAAAACCAAGTTTGTTAAATAGCTAAGAACTTCTAAGAAAAATGGACATGGTGGCATGCTAGGCTTATTACATTTATTCTGCTCCACTGTAGGCTTGGTAATGTACCACTGGACGTTATAAAATGTGCCTTAATTTCTTTGGATAAAAGGATTATCCTGACATAAAGTATGCTGGGAAGCAGCTTTATGTTTGGAACCGCTTTTCTCCCCACAGGCCCAATTAACAGTTTTGGAAACAAATTGTAGACACGTAAAGACAATTTTATTACAGTGATATTTTCTAAAATATCAGCCCCGGTTATGAAAAAGGTGTTTGTGCTATAATGAGCTCCTAAAATATATGGGGAGTGAAGATGGCATTTTTGGCCTCCTTCGATTGATTCTCCAATAAACAAGTTCTTGATGACAACTCAGTATTACTATTTAATGGGTTTGTGCTACTTCTGTATGCATCCGTTTAACAACGGCTGTAATTAAATGCTGATAAAATACCTTATCTTGACATTACAGACCTCAGCTTCTCATTTCAAACCAATGTGGTGGCAGCAACAGGTTTTTGTTTGGGTTTTTGTTGTTGTGGCAGCAGAGCACCACGAGCATCCCCTGCACCAAAAAAGTAACAAGAAAAAAGTAACTTCCAAAACAGTAACTTCCACTATAACTGTTAACAAAGCCAGTCACATGAAGAAATCAAACACATCTTTGGTACGCTATTAAAACAGAACCACACACCCCCATCAAAAAATATCCCAGAGATGCTTTCCAGAAGAAACTTCTAACAGGCTGTTGAATCCTGTGCTATTGCAAAGGGTTTGATATAGATTTCAGGACACTGCTGAATTTTAAACAATAAAATAGTTACAGACAACATTAGACTTGGCTTTTTTTTTGTTTTTTTCAACCTCACTGGGCTTATCTTATCACATTGCTCTTCTCAATGTGATCTCACCACACATTGCAAATGATGGAGGGAAAAAAGGCTGGACAAACCGTTCAATGGTTGTCTTTGAAGGTAGGTATACTGACTTGGCTGTCTTGATATATAAAAAATATATTATCTGATCTGAGGAAACTGTGATACAGCAGTTTTGGATATAGTTTAAAAAAAGACAATGTGACCAAACTTAAAAAAAAAAAAAAGTTCAGAGATACAGGAAATCTTTGGGAGGATTAATAGCAAAGCATTTGCCATAGCTGGCAAAACTCTGTAGTATTTCTTCCCTCTGCCAGGAAGAATTGTCCTTCACTGAACTGGGGATACCATATCCTTGACTTTCATCATTTTCACTGTAACTTCAGGGAATCCTATGCGACTTTTTGACCTTACAACACATTTGGACACCACTGGGGTTGAAACCAGGCAAATTAGAGAGATGCCTGCAGAGTTATACCCAACAGTGACCACTCCTATACTTCATTTCACCAAAGCACATCAGACACTGAATTCCTCAAGGACTTGCATTCGTTCTGATGTGGTCCTGTATTATGCCTTGAATGCATCCTCCCCTCTCATGGTTCACCACCTCTTTTTGATGGTTGGTCTGTATTTTGGGATCTCTTAAGAGTGAAAGCTGATGTAGACCAAGAAATGCATGTCTGTGAATGTATACTTTGTATATATGTGCCTACACACTACACCTACAGGCACCAAGTTTTGTTCAGCAAAATGCGATAGGGAATCAGTCACCAGGACGATGTTTCTTTGCCTCCACTTCCAAACTTCCTTCCAGTCAACTCTCACTGAAATAAAAAGCTCTTCTCCATTCCCATCACATAACCACCCCAAAGCCTTGTGAAAACCATGCCAAAGGTCCTGCTTTTGACGTGATAACCTCTCTGCATCAAGCTTTGTTGTCCCTATGATCTCTGACTAGCTTTTCTGTGTGCTGTTTGTGGCAGGTGGCTTTCTCCAAAAGGAGCTGATGATCACAGCCAGTCTCTTATTGCTGGCCTTTAGGGTGTCACGGGCACCGGGAAGTACACATAGTGGCCAACACTGCAGGAAAGTCTTGACCAAAAGTTTAACTGGCACCTGGGAAAGCACATTTTGGATGATGGGCTAAGAGCTTGAAGGTGTTTGCTTAGGGAAGCTGGGCCTGGGAGAGTGCAGTCACACCATAGGCTGGACAGACTCGATGGTGAATTCTGAGTAGCAACTTCATGGATGCATTTGAAGTTCAGACAGCATGAGGTCCTACAGGTCTCTTCTTCGAGGGAAAAAATCAAGCTGAGTGCTTGAGAAAACTGATGAGGGATTTCCCTTGCTGGAAACCTCTGCCAGCCTTGGGTTGATAGTGTGCTCTTCTCCCTCCACTGTTCTCCAGTGCTGCTCTTGAAGAACATGTGCAATGAAATCTCCACCGTGAAATCTCCAAGAAAGTCAAAGTCTTCCTGAACAGGAGACTCATTTCAGTGCTCCCACTACAGGTGAGCCTCAAAAACATGGAGCAGTACTTGTACTGCATCACTGTAGAAGAGTTAAGGAGGAGTCAGGAGGGTTACTCCTCCTGACCTTGTCATGGGACAGGTTAAGAAACCACTCCAGACAATATTCTCTATCTGAACCAGTTGTCCAGTGGAGCTCCCTTTTTCTTGCTAGTTTTTGGTTGCCTCAGATTCTGTGTCTCAAAATGGCCATGAATAGGAAATAATAAGCAACATCTCCACTTATTGCTATCACACATTATAAATTCTTTGTGAGCAAAACAATGAGGACTTTTTAAAATTGTGGTGAGGCATATTTTTAACTGTTACTAAAGATACGGTGAGTCATTAATGATCTGGGCGCCAGAAGACTGTGCTTTCTGAAGTCATCACTGCTCATTATTTCAAGAAAACAATTAGTCAAAATTAAAAATGAAGCCCTAGAGCTTCAAGGAACTGGATACTGTTCTCTGAATCATTCACGAACAGGATGAAGACAATAAAGGCCATCTGGACCATCTTCTCACTCTTTTGTAATGGGTATAATAACTAGAGACAATTTCATCAGTAAGGGACAGTAAGAATATAGATACCCTTCAGGAGCTCTGGATAGAGAGAATGGAGGGAATGGAACACTGAAAAATTACTCTTATTTACTGACCTGGCTATGTTAAACTCTCAGCTACATACTTTTTATTTTTAAACAAGAGTCTTCAGCATCTAAAAAGAACAGCCTGAGAGGAATACTTATACTGGAAAGCCAAGGCAATAAGTTCATATAAAAAAAATGTAGTGTTTAAAACTAGGATTAGACTTTTTCAAGACAACATATTTAGAAGACAGCATATTACCAGAAACAGCACAGAAGCCATTTCTTTTCATTAAAAAATGAATCACCATACTTTTCCCCAGCTATAACCCATTTATCTGACTATAATGAGGAGCCAGCATTTGATGTTCTAATCTCTACAGATTCACCCACTAAAATATAACTAGTGCAGGAGCAAGATGACCCTGGTCGATCTAAAGTGCCAGTAGCACCATCTGAAGTTCTTTAGACTCAAAATAGCTGCATCCATAAGGACAGATGCACTCTGCTTGATGAGATTTATTGCTATTAGACAAAATGGCCAGAAAAGCAGCTTTACTCATTTTTGTCTTAGGTAAGAGCTCTAATCACAGTCCTCTGAGTTTTCAGTTACAAAGGATAAAACCAATGGGTTTTGTTTGGTTAGTTGTTTTTTTGTTTGGGTTTTATTTTTAGGAAAAAACAACCCCAAACCCATCATATGTTTGGAGTTTTGGTTACATCATTCCTCCCTGTGCCCTTGCTGACCTGAGAGACAAGCTGCCACAGGAAGATCTCACTGCAGGTGCAGACATGTGCAATCAGTTGACAGCTCCAAAACAGCGGAAGCAACAAGGGCAGTTGCTCACCTGGGTCTGAATTTACTTATGGAAAGAAAAAAATCTGGACCATGGAACCCAGAGGATATTTTCCCCTAAAGACACCTTTTGGTTTGCAACTTTTTGTGCTTATTTTGTGATCTACTTTTTCCTCCTGTCATAGACTCTCTCTTACATGGCTTGTCTCTGTGTGCTTTAGAGCAGACATTTTGGGACTCCACTGACAGCAGGAAACACAATTTTCAAGTGGAAAAGACGAAACCTCTACAAAGCCGAGTTTCACATCTCTTCTTTGGAAAAGATGGCATCAGTGCCCCAAAAAATTAAATCATTTGAATGTGTTACATTCAATTCATATCTGAAACATCCCCCTCAGTAACTTCTTGGCATCACAACTGTGACTGCTGACATTTTCTAGCGGTGAGCAATGACTCTAATGCCAGTGTTAAAAGCACAAAAATGTTATAAATGTATAATGAGGCCTGAGAAGAGCCACTTGCTGTTGGCTCAAACATCACACTTCAGTTTGCAGTCCAGAATGCCCCATCATGAGAGCATAAGCAAGCAGCTGGCTGAGGATTAACACTAACTCTAATGCATCTTCCTTTTTCACATGGGTGGAATACCCTCTCTGATCTCTATCTTACATAATCAGTGCCCTCTGTTTTAGCTTTTCTGATTCATATCTCATCTCTCCATCTCTGCATAAATAGAGAAGACCACTACTTGCTACTTTGATTACAATATCCTTTCCTCGGGACAGCCTTTGGTATGTTTAAGGCATCTTTACTTTCAAATTGCAATGCAACCTCTACTCCTGCTGGGGTGACTATGTGATCACAGCAAAGTGAGCAGAAAGAAAAAGTAACGTAGAACAACAGCATTTATTATTAAAAAAAAAAAAAAAAAAAGTTGTTTCTTCCTCTTAAATCTTTCCTTGTTGCTTTCCATTAGCAGTTTGGTAACTAGAGATCATTTCTTACAACATGTTTTCAACATGTCTAATGCATTGGGTTTTATTCTGGAATCCTTGAACCACTTTCAAGGGATGAGGGAGTGTTAATGAAGAAAACTAATTTCATAGTTTTGCTTTGGAGCCACCAATGTGTAACACTTCCAAAGGGTCCAGTACCTCCAGCAAAATATTTTGGGCTCCACAACTCAAAAAAGATGATCCCATGCCACAGGCAGCATCCCAAGACTATATTAAAAGGAAGGGGGCTTAACACCGGCTGCATATGCTATACTAACTTTAAGATCATGTAACTTCTGTCCCTAATACTGCTATTCATTTTTTTGGGTCCGCTATCCATGGGTTGAGCACCTCCAAGTGCATAATGGCAGACCAATACCTCTCAAATGCAAAACTGGGGCATTTAATAGCAGCAGTATTTGAAAAGTGGTCCTACAGCTACTGGAGGATCTCCTGGTTAATATTTATACCTCAGCTAAAAGCAGCTTTGAAAAGGCACTTTTTCAGTCACAGGTATGAATGTTAATGATTAATGTACTTTTGCATGAAGAGGGGAGATGGAACAGGTGTAGCAAAAACAAAACAATAGTAGGAAAAAGGTTGTTAGGGAAAAAAAAGTGTGAAGGTCAAAGAATGGAGAACCGGTCCCTCCTTAGAGCTAAGAAGTATAGCAGCTAACAGTAAATAAAGGATGACATGGTTTCATTTGGGGGACAAGACAATTTGCCAGTCAATACAAAAGTCCACTACAGCAATTTTCCAACTTACCAAATTGGTACACAGAAGAAATCTTTTTTCAGGTGCTTTTGCTGCCTTTCATTTGATGTTTTCACAGGTAACACAACCAGGCAGCACTCTCTGAAGTAAATACAAAAATGTTTCTTGTTGGGAGGGAAGCAAGCCCCTGCAAAACCCTTACCACTCCTTTTATATCACTAACATCAGGCACTGCAGATGTAACTGCCTAACACACACAAAAGATTTATAGCTGAAGAAATCAAAATTAGCATGTATTTTCTTCTTCTTTCTTGTAGCGAACAAGCAGATGTGACAGGACATCTAAATGAGCCATCTGAGACTTAATTTCCATGAAGCACAATACAACTTAGGATGGAAAAGCAAAATTTGGAGCAGCCTTTAAACAAAGTTTCCTATCTCAGAAACAATCTTCAATACCTTAGCATGATTTTGAAGGTTTGTTAATGTGTTCAAGTATTCATTATTAAATGGCATGCATCAGAAAAAGCCTTAACCATGATCAGACCTTTCAGGAGTTTTGCTCCTCAGGTAATAAAACACCTTTCCTGGATGGGGAGGGGAGGGCTCGTTCTTGATGGCCCTTTCTGAGAAATGGCTATCAGAAAAAGCTGCTGCCTCCCACTGCAGGACAACAGAGCTACAGCACTGAATTACTCTGCTGGAGAACTTCCTCATCTGCTTCTTAGAAGTTTCCTTTTGCTTAACCCAACAAGTTCTTAATATTGCCCTGCCATGTGCCTTAAGTGTTAGGAAAAGCACAGGCATGTACAAAGCACTCCACTCATATGAAGAGAACAGTAAGGTATGGGTATATTTTAAATATCTAATCAAGGACTGAGTTTATTACCAGAATTTTATATTCTGCACTATCTTAATGGACTGCACAAGAAAGTAAACATCCCTGATTCAATAATGTGAATCTCACCGCGGCAAGGAAGTTCACACAAAGCTTTTGCTTTAACCTGAGCTGGTCCAGTTATTTGAAACAGACATGCCAGTTCACAGGGGAAGTGACTGCCTTTAGTTTCAAACCCAGAAATTCAGTAATCCATCAGTAGTCATTAGTCTTCCATTTAATCTCTAATGCCCTTACTGTTTTGCTCATGGATTATCCAGCTCTGCTTTAAAAACTGTAGACATAGCAGACTCATATTATACAAAGCCATAACACATTCAGTGTGAGAAGAGTTTGCATAAGATTGCAAACCTGTTGCATAAGCTTTACAGGAAAATGGATTGTACATGGATTTCATCTTGATCAATGTGTCTAGTCTATAATCTAGTTTTGAAAAGTATCACTGTAGTTCCCTCTCTGTAAGAAAAAGAACCTGAAAATGTTTTGAGACGAACTGATGAGATGATGCTTGCTACAAATAATGTTTATATTGGTGATGAATTAATGTTTGCATAAGTGTTTGTGTGATACTTGTTTCTTATCCTTCAGAGTGAGCTTTATATGAATTTTAGATGTATTTTCCATCCATTAATGATGGTACCTAAAAATCCAGATTGATTTCCATTGGAAAAAAAAAAAAAAAAAAAGAATTTTAAAGAAGCAGGGAAGAACCTCACAAATCAATTGCCTTTGTCAGTTGACAACAGCTGAACATATTTTTAAGTCATGGTTTAGCAAGGGATCAATATAAGCTGGCAATGCAGCTCACAGCCAAATTCAAGCTTGGATGAACTTTCAGAGGCGCAAGATAGGTTTTGCATTTTAAAATTTGGAGGAAGGTAAAGGCAGAACTGAAAACAATGGGACCAGCTCCTGTCTGCAGCTTCAGACATTGTTCCAAGAGCCTCCAGGAGCCTCAAGGAATTTTAAGTCTTTTCACTTATATTTCACTTTTTTTTTTTTAAAAGGATGCCTAAGAATGCATGGGAGCATCTGTCAAGTACTTGTGAGGAAAGCATCTGGCCTGACAAAGGGATTTCTCCCATTTTTCAGTTTTTTACAGTGCATTCTTTTGAAATTAGAGCTCTAATTGGAGTGCTCTTTCCACATCCATTAAAAGGCAGAAAAGCAAAATACAAACCTGAAACTACAAACTTCTGCTATTACATCTGGCAATCTTGATTAATTCGAAGCTTAAATATTCTCAGTAGAGTAAGGAAGTGCCAGCATAATACCCTATGCTGATGTGAAAGTGCCTTGCTCCAATATATTTTACTCTCATTTGAAGGTTTCATTATCAACAATTACTTTTTTTAAGCTACAAAAGCTTGTTTTTCCTAAGCCTTGAAGTACCTGTCAGGATTTTTTTTCTTGGAAAAAACAGTACTTATTACTTGCATATCTTGGAAAATCTAACAGGTTAAAGATTGACGGAGCAAGACATTCAATATCCAATCAATACAGCACTTGATGTGCTAACTTTCAAGAGGCTGGTAGTAAACTCATCCATGAAATATTATGTGGGAATCTCAGTGTATAGGTTAAGAAATGCATGGCAAGAGAGCAAAGAAACCCCTCGTTTCATTTGATGAGAGCACTTGGGCTGCAACCTACTGGCTTGGGCCCTTCCTGAACCCAGCCAAGTAGTTCCTCCTTTTGCACATAAGAAATTAGCCTAGCATCACCAGAAAGCTTCAACATTTCTTTTTTTATAACTGTTTATTGATGCCTGTGAAGTTGTTTATTCTAAAAAATTTAGGAAATGGAGGTCTATGGAATACGCTAATGAAAGGTTTATTGCGTTTAATTGAGGCTGATGTTGCTTCTAGGTTGGGTTTATTCCTTCATGCTGTTAAACACAGATGAGCTATTGTAACATTAGCAAATTATGGAAAACAATCAATATTCCGTAACATGAAAAACAAAGTTATTTTGGGCAATCAATGTAAAAAAAGGCACAACACATCTCCACAACCCTTTCAATTTTGGTCCCTGCATGCATTTGTTTTAGCAGTTTTCCTGGCTATCTACGTCCCAAATCTTCTCATAACTGTGATCCACAAAAAGACTGACAAGAGTAAGTAAACATAGATTTCAAGTTACAAAACAAAGTTGTTCACACTTGCTGGTAAAACAAACTCTGTTCCTGTTGGAGTGATTTTCAAAACACCTCGGTTAACTCATGCCGCAGATAAAGTTCTAAAAATAACTTGCCCTTAAGAGAGTTTTGACCAAAACAAATTATCTAGTTTAATAAGCATCATTCCCTCCTTATCCTCTCAATGTTATGCCTGCCAAAGGAATTAGCAACAAAAATAGTAGTTTTATCTTCCTCAAAACTACCAAGCCTACAGGCTCCTAACAGAGTTCCGGCTCAGAGGAGTGCAGCAGTCTGACTTATAGGGTGTCAGAAATGAAAGCCAGACAATGGTTAATTAGCTCTTGAAGTATTTGAAAGGGTAGGATATATTATAGTCGACAATTCCACAAGTTCAACCTGAACTCCTGATACTGGATTATTGATTGTTGACGCTCTCCTCAAAGCACAGGATTACAAATATTCCCCCCTGAAGTTTGTCATTGAGCATCCCAAATAAGCTCCAGAATAAACCCAAAATTGAAAATATTTTAAAAAACAGACGACTGTGAAAAATACAGAATGAACACAAGACCACAACTTTCAATGTGGCTTTTCTTTAAAACATCCACTGCTTGAACAATCTGCTTTTCTCCCAGGTGTTGTTAAATGTTTACTCCAAGTTCCATGTTTCAAAAATTCCCTCTTCCACTACCAGGATATTTACTGGTCATAAAGCCTGATGGTTTATTCATGCCAAACATGTCACAAGACCTTTTGTTATAGGTTATTTTTCTATGGAGTTGATTTCATTGTCAGACTTGGGCATCTCACCCAAAATAGATATCCCCCGCCCCAAATCCCAGAAATCAACCCCAGTTTGTAGATTACCAGTCTACTATGTCACTATAGTAAAATATCACATTTGTCGACAAAACTTCACCTCCAAGTTCCCTGACCTGCTTATTTGGCCCAAATACTACTGACACACTAATGAGAAAAAAAACCTTTTTGTGTAGCCATATTTAAAGAACAACTTTTATTAAACCCTGGTGTGTACCCTTGCAAAGCTACTTGCTGGTAATTTCCATACTATGCATGTTTCTTGCTTTGAAATACACACATGCTTTATGCTATGCAATGCATTTCTACCTAATACATTGTCAAAACAAGAAATTATTAACAGCAGATTCGTAAGGCTTCAGCTTCATAGGAATTTACAGCAGTATTTATAATTTATGTCTGCAAGTGAGGGACAAGTCATCAACCTTCTCCAGAAAGACCATGAAAACCAGCAGAATGACCAATGTCTGAAGATAGAGAATTACAGAGGAAGAAGATGCATTTAATTAAAACAACATAAAATGGAGTGCAAGTGGTTATTTGCATATGGTTTAAATACTCACAGGAGGAGTGGGAAGACAGCTGGATCAACAAGCAACACTATCAGTTTCTCCCTCCTTAAAGACAGAGGTTACCCGCAACTGATTTTAAGAATTAAGTATCATTTGAAAGGATAACAAATATTTTTGCAGCAAAGCTCACTAATATGCACAAAATATCAGAATATTTTTCTAAATTTGCAATGAATTCAAAATTTCCTGAATAAGACTAATCATTAAATATTTTGCACATTATAAGATTTATCACTAAAGTAATAAAGAGAATTCTTAGAAATACGTACTTTCATTTAGAAATAATAAAAACCAAATCTGTAAATACCTAAGTTGTAATTTTGTTTGTTTTTACAAGGCTGATGATTTAATCAAATATAGCTTTTGCTGGACCCTAACCATTTAGCCACAACTGCTCTGTTCACAAAAGTGTCTGTTAATATACTTTAATAAAAGTATTATCTACATGCTTAGACTGCATTAGCAGTTCATGTTACAACCTCCTGAGCTCATGAGGAGCCATGTTCCACAGTTAACATGGGCACGTTCAACACGTGCTGGAGTCAGCAATGAAAGGAGGAAGTCCATAGCCAGTTATTCAACACCTTGACTCCTTCAAGAAGAGACAAGATTAATTCTCTTCTCAAAGTGTTCACTGAGAGTAAATAAAAATGAAGCCTGTCTTACCAATAGCGTATTATTAAACAAAAAAACACAAGTGGGAAAGAAGACTTGTGAGAGTTTGATTATTGGACCTTCAGGATTGTGGCAAGCAAGCCACAGGAAACAAAAAACGTATTTAAGACATGACTGAAAGGTCCTCAAATGTATTAAAAACCCCTCCTAGAAAATGAAGCTTATCTCCTCAGGGATGGGTGATGGACATCTGTGTCTTCTCAAACAGGGTATAGACTGATGTTGCTGCTCAAAACCACTGGTCTGAAATGGAGCAGTCCTTGTGCAAAATGGCCAGTGTTTGAGAAAAAAATATCATGAGCTAAAAATAATTTGTAATCTTTAATGCTCAACACTAACTTCATATCAGATCTGTGATGGAAACTTTCCAAAACAGTTATCAGATTCATTTTTAAGTAGACGGAAAATTAAATTTTGGACATTTTGATTTTTCTTTCTCAACCGTAGTCTGAAAACCTGCACATGTGTGTACACACACACACACACAAGACTGGATATCGTGTGAGAAAGTGTAGCTCACCTCAGCTTTTTTGTTGTTTTATGAACAACAACAAAACCCCAGGGCATGGATGTAACATAGCTTTAAGACGTGCAATCTAAGAGTCTTTCAATGCTGCTCACCAGCAGCACAAGAAAATGCATGTAGGAGACTTACGCCCAGCACAAAAGGAAAAAGCATCCTGGAATGGCACAGGCTGAAATCTTGTTAAAGACATTTTCTAAATAAAGAGGCAAGATCTGCTGCAAGATTAGTCCTAAGTAACTTCAGAAGATGGCAATACGCTGTGTCTCCCCAATAAACTTGTCTCTTAAATCAAAGGACTGTTGGTAAGTAACTTAATGGGGGAAAAGCAAACATGTAATTGCCAATAAAAGCCTCGCAACACAATTAATGTGTGTTGTTCAAAAAACAAAGTCCAAATTAATTATGTTTATCTGAACAGCAGGAGATATGAGCCTTCCTCCCTGAGCAGTGGAAGCTGGGAATGTGCCCAGGGCCCTAACACTGGGATGTGGGGCTGGGCTAGTTCACACTCTGAGCACAGCTTCAGGTCAACAAAATGTCCCTAAAGTTTTTTGGGTGATCTAGATATACCATGGTTGAGGAACCATGTGGCATCCTGACACGGGGATGTCATGGGTGGCTACCATGACACCTGCACAAAGCTCTGGTGCAACAGGCTGGCAGACAACACCTTGGAAAAAACCAAGCCATCTCCCTGCGAAAACATCCTGCCCCAAAACTTTATTTCAATGACCCATTTGTAAACCATAACAGGCATCAGCATCTTGACAGCTAAGTTGGCAAGAAGTGGCTGGAAACAGCCCCCATTGGATACCATCACAGTCTGTCATGTAAAGCATTGAAAACCAAGTGTCTGCAACTGCTGCCCAGCTGGCCAGACTGTATTATTGTTCACAAGGGTTTGGCCTTCTGCACTTTACCAGACAATAACATCTTTCTTGGGAGATGTGACTTTATAATCAGGTGCCATAACAAGGACTGCAATTCAATGCCTAGAAAACTATAGAAGACCCAAATCCTTCCCCTGTGAACAAGTCAAATGCTTTATTTATTCAGGCTGCTGTAAGGCAAGCTAAGTTTTAGCCATCAGGCCCATGTTTTTCATGTAGCAAAGCCAAAAGGTACTAAATTTAAATACTGCAAATAAAGGAGACACTGTTCCAGTTTCTCTTTGTGAGATGCTCTCCCCTGCTACTCTTCTTTCACGAGGCACTGAGCAAGTCAACATGATGCTACGATGCTAGGAAAAAGCGTTCATCTCCCAGGCTTTGTGCATGAGTTCACACCATTACACACCTCTGCAAAAAAATCACTTTTCAGAGTTAATTTATAGCTATGTTTTATGCTGGGCACTGAACTAACCTTATGCAAGCACAAACGCTATGATATATTACAGCATGTGCACATGTGACAGAAGGCAGAATATCAAATGACAGAAATAGCTCCGTCTCCTTCATTGTCTATTGTTTTTAATTTTCATTTAAAATGCANTCAGATACAATGAACTTATCCTGAAAGAATTTAACCTTATGTTTTAGTCATTCTCCAGAAACTACAAAAAGCAAAGCTTTCTGCATGCTGGGAAGAACAGAAACAAAGGCAAAGCTTTAAAAACTGGCCACTGTGAACTGCAGCTCTCCCTGTCCCAAAGACAAACGCTTTGCTCATCCTCACTGGGCTGTGCCATTCAAGTACCAGACATCACCTCAACACCTTTTCCTGGAAGTTTTTTGGGCCAAATGAATACCCACAGAGTATGACAACACATATGCATGGATTTTTGGAAGGCAACATTAAATTCAAGGGTACAGCTTCTCCCTCAACACCGCGGTAGAGAGTTGAACAGCAAACCTATGGCAGTGTAAGCGGAGGCGAAGACAAGCTTTCCTGCTAGCAGAAATCCTAAACCATGGAATCCTGGACTTTGTATACCAGCCAGCTCTGTTCATTAAGTCCTTCCTGAAGAGGCCCCTGGTTGCTGCTGCTCCTAAACCTAGAAGGTAGAGAAACTCAGAGCTCGGTGGTCAGAAACTCCTCAGCCTGACCTGCAGCTTCCCATTGACTGCAGATCGTGTGCCAGAAATTTTTCCACCACCATTGATAATACTGAAGTGTGAGAATTTGAGGAGTCTTTTTGAGGTGGTATCATCTGCACTAACTACAAGATTTGTCTAGACAACTCCTTCCACTGAAAGCCCCACAATGAAACACAGCAAAAGCTTTTCCATTAGCAATGAATTTGATTGTATGCAATTTCAAAGATATATATTTTGTATGTACAAATCTCCTAAGCAGCAAAAGTACACAACACTTTTTGTCTGGTTTACTATGAATACAAAATGTATTTCTGTAAAGTGATAATAATAAAACAACTACCAATAAAACTGTGACAAAAATTTCCCTCTTTTTGACCTATGCATTTACTTGTATATTTTTTTAAGGAGGTTTTTGTATCCTGACTATAGGCAGGGCTGCTCTCTGTATGAAATTCCCTTACCCAAGGAGAGCACGGGATAAACAGGCAAAGCAGACTAAGCCAAGCTGGAAGTTTAAGACATGAAGAGGTCAGCAGGGGTTCCTATGGATTTATCCCCAATGGGAAAAACTCCATAGATAGCGCTAGCCACTTCCTGCTCAGATGAGAAAGAATTAATTTCACCGCTGTAGATCATGTTTGGAAGTTAAATAAATGGTTGGTTTTCAGGATACATTGACATCTTTCAATGAAAAGATAAAACAAACTGAGTTTAATTCTGTCTTCACAGCCATGCTGACAAATGAAGTCCCTCCTGCTCTAAATACCATGTAGTGAGCAATTTGATGCACCACAGTTTCCTACAATTTTACAATAAAGAATGTTTCAGTCATTTATTAAACCTATGGTAAATCTTTCTTACTATAACTGGTATGTGCTGTGAAAACATCAATACGATATTAAATTACTCCATATTTTTAAGACTGAAGATATACTTGCTAAAGATTAATAAAGGCAGAACAATCTTGACCAAAAGAAACAAAAAAGAAAACAGGATTAAAGAGGTTTAATTGTTTTTGCAGAAATGTTCACATCTTTGGTTGCAAGTTTAGAAAACTACTCTGAGCAATACAGAAATATTTCTGTTGGTGCAGCTAATCAATTTGTGCATTAAGGTTTTGTTTCATTTAGAGCATTAGAGGAACAAATTCTTCAGCCCATTCCTCTTTTTTTATAAACAGGAAAGTATTTTTCCATTATTTCAATTACAACTTCTAATGTTCAACCTTTCTCACAAAATTGTACTCATCTTGAATTTCCATCTTGTTTTAAAAACTGTCTGAGAAGTCAAAGTATAAAAACCAAAGTAATGCTGCTTTGCATTACAGGACACCCCTCCAGCACCAGAGGGTAACAAGCAGCAAACTCTCAGCTTTTATTTAAGGATGATGTTACAAGCACAGCTATTACAATGTCACTGAGATAACATGAGACACAGAAATGCCTCACTAAAAATTCCTTTCGTAGCACACTGTTCCTCCTTTTGACCCCCTTCTTACCACCAGCAACACAAAGATTAAATAGTATGATTTACCAAAAAGATGCAGGAAAATGCTGCCACTCAAAGCATGAGTGCAGGTGATTTTGGAGGGAGACAAGATCAAGCAGGGGCAGGATAGGAAAAGATGACAAATGGTTGTCTTCACCGAGGATGGACGGACAGTAAACACACATATTAGTATCACAAAGAAACTTCTCTTTACAGCATCAGTTGAACTTGGAAGATGGTTTTTTTGAAATGCTAGCCAAACAACCAATAGTCTTTCTCAAATATTTGCTCAATAAGCCACACTGAGGAGTACTCACACCAGGTCCAGGTAGCTACAGTGCTTCTGTATGGCTAAATTTGCCCTCTGAATCAACCCCGAGTCACTCCCTGGAGAAGCTTCTCCCTTCACTGACTACACAAGGAACCTACAGAGATGAGACTCATCACACACAGTTCAGAAGCAACTTTGGTTGCCAAAGATGAGGTAGAGAATGCATCTTCCCAGTTGTAACCTCGCACTTCTTAGAGGCAGTTGCTTGAATTTTTTGTTTAGTTGTTGGTTTCTTCACTGTTTTTATTCAGATAGCCCATCAGGTCACGTTAATTTTGTATCCCCCTAGAAAAAGATCTTTTCCAACGTACACTGGCACCCTGGATACAAGCTCCATGAATCTGTTCCCACTATCAACAAACTTTAAGTAATAGCCAAAAGGTCTGTAAGTGTATCAGTATCCATAATAGAGAAAAAAATCCCACATTACTTGCAGATGAAGACTGCTGTGGGTCCAGCCAAGCTGAAGAAGAATGAAGTACTGCTGTGTCTCAGGAGAACAGTGTCTGTCAGAAATTTCACTGATGTTCTGGCACTGTACTTTAAAAACAAATCCTTTCCTTTAGCTGCTGGCGGGAGGGGGAACACACTAAAACCCAAGTAATTCCATTCATTTCACCATGATTTACATTTTCAGACACTGCCCAAGCCCCTGGGTAGCAGGAAAACAGGCATCCAGTGTAACGAGGCAATGCTAGGGAAGACAAGCATCACACAGAAAAGTTAGAATTGAAGTCCTCACAAAAGTAAATAAACCTCTGCAATATTTTCAGAATTCCCGCTGTAACAACATCTCTTTAAGCAACCGATATTGCCAGATTTCAGTTACATCCTCAGTGAAATACAAGCCTTTAGTAAAACAGACCCATAATTCATCACCTGGAGCCTCTTCTCTCTTTCTGTCTGTTTTACAAAAACCAAGGACAGCTTTAGAGATAGACTTTTAGGTGAATGAACAAAACCCCCAGTGCTTTGCCTCAAGAAGATTGGCCCCAGGTAGGTGTTGCATGGTCTGGCAGAGGTCCACACGAGGAATGACTCAGCAGGGCTGTGCCAGCATCTAAATACTCTTTTACAGGAGGCTATTTCGCTATGAACTCAACATCTATCTCATCACTTTAAATTTGAAATTATCAATTCTTCATGTTGTATTCAGCACCCTGTAACTTCACCTGACTCAACAAAATGAGAGGTCAAACTCTACAGGTCTTTTTGCCATGGGAGTTGTCTAAGGCATGGCATCAGCCCTGGGAAAAGCCTGCAAATCTGCGACTGGTATGCACAAGGGACAGAGAAACAGCAGGATCAAATATTCACTTTCACTAATTTTTAGTGGATTTTCTCTGCTGGAAAAGTGTTTTAGCTGATGGTCAACTGTATCTTTCACATGCTTCTATATTCCGTCAGCCCCACATATTCCTGGCAGTTGATTTTTTTTTTTATATCTATATATATGTGTGTGTGTGTGTATATAACTCTGAAATTCTAAATCTAATTATTGCTAATATGACTTAGCTTCACTCTTCTAAACTCCTCATAAATCCACAGTGAAACAGGATCCTGTGAAATTCAATAGAATTATCTTCCTCAAGCCCATGGCAACAAGCCTGTGCCTTTCTTTTTGAAGGAGGGAGAAAAAAAACTCTATTCTGAATGTCAGATCCTGAGATTAGAAACAAATAACCCTCCCAAAAAATCAGTAAAAGGTCTCTTTTACTTTAGATACAGAAAATTAGTCTATGTCAAGCTAACATGACAAGTTATTTAGATAGAACAGAACCCGATTTTCTGTGTTTCAATGTTTATATTCTTAGAGTTCTCCCAGGAGAAAGCTATCCCACTCAACAGATTTATTTCTCCTCTCAACTTCCTGGTACACAGTAAGTTAGTTTTTAGTGCTTCTGGCCACTTGGTCCTTATATGACCCATGGAATAGGAGAAAAAAAGAAAGAATTATGGTATGCCTATGCATTTTAAGTTCTCATTAACTTGTTCGTTGACTTTACCAAACTTAATGGTCCCTCAAAATAAATTCTTAGCTTAATTTTATCCTTGAAAACAAAGTGTGCTTCAGGTCAGAAAAAACTAGTAATTACAGCATCACTGGTTCAGAAAGAGGATGAACCCTTTGGAATCAGGACCATCATAGCCAGCTTGTGAGCAGCACCACTTGGAGCAAGTTTCTAGCACAGCCTCCTTGAGTTAGAGAAGGCAGCCAAACAGAAGTACTCTTCTCCTTTCAAGAAAACCCTCAAGAAATCCAAACCACCTCCCCCTCTCCAGTGCTTAAATCCTCATACAAGCAGCTGATGCCCCTGTGCCAGTGCTGGCAAAGACCGAAGTCTTCTGTGAGCCAATTCTGTCCACTTACCTGGCCAAAAATCAACCTAGTAATTCAAGTGAACTGCATTCTGGGAGAGGAATGGAGCAGAGAAGGGGAGAGGGGACTAAAACCTCTCTTTCATCTGTGGCAGTTTATTAGACTTGCTCAAGCATGACGCATTACTTTAATCTTAATCCATGTGACAAATTTTTCCGGGATAATATTAGCTAAGTCATGGTCCTAACCATTCTCCTACCCCATAAGGAGTAGGATACTGTTGTACCTGTAACTCCAACATGATTCTGGAATCACAGCAGGCTTTGCCACACAGGGAAGGAAAATTATACATCTCCTGGTGTCACCAGCAATGTCTAAACACAATTCTGAGTTGGTTCTGCTCTCATGCCTGTGGTCATGGCCTTAAGGTCTGTATGCAATGCATTTTCCCATGTTTTAGAAAATTGTTTCAGGCTTCAGAACAAGACCATTAAGAATTGCTTCCTGAATAAATTAAAGGCCAGGGAAGTTAGGACAATATTGTGTCATTTTGTACTTCTACTTTCAAAGTAGAAATACAAAAGAGTTCTTTACAAGTGTTCATTTGAAATACGTTCCTAGAAGTAGGGATCCATTTGTATTTCAGTGAGCAGCACTTTTACATAGGTAATTCCCATTATGAGAAGCTCTTCTCCTGAAGCTAAAGCAGTACAAAGTACTGCTATAAGGCGCTGATAGGCACTAAGCAAATAATTAAAAATTAGTTTCTTCTAAGGTAAAGAGCATTGACATTGCAGTGGGAATTAGATATGCCTGTTGTTTAATCATCTTGGAATCAAAATAATAAAAAAACCTTATAAAAATTATTTGACAAGTACATGCAGGCAGTATGACAGTGTTTAAGATCACCATGGTACCTGACTGCAACGCTGTCGCAATGACAGTGACAGCAAGCCAGAAACGTGGAGGTGTTTTAAATAAGACAAGCTCCAAGGCTCCCTTTTAGATTCTCTTGAGTGGAAAAAGAGAGAGGCAAGTGTACAAAGAAAAGATATTTTTGATATTACTTACTGCAAGAGAAGATACCTTACAACTGGAGAGGGGGGGAGGATAGTTATTTCCTCTTACACTCAGAAAACAGTGATGATGACTCTGTTCAGAGTCCCTGGGGATGAAACAACTCTAGAGTGATGCAGATTACACTAATACACAATTCAGTACTTTAAAAACAGTATGTACTCCCTCCCCACCCCTTAAAACATTCCCTTAATCTAGGAATTATTAGAAATTAAATGATAGCAAAGAAGTAAAATCTCTGAAGATACATAAAGCACACAATAGCATCTTTGCAAGGTTAGGATTTGGACTTATTGTTCATAAGCAGGAAATATGGGACTAACCCATCTCTTTTCCACATCCAGAAAGATGTGAAGAATTTCTGTTTCCCTGCACTCCTGTGAGGAGAGAAACAAACAAAAAGAATTGTGCACAGGGAAGAGCTGCTTTTGTAAATATTTAATGCAAACAGTAATTTTTATAATGAACTAGCAAACAATAAGCGCTGCATTCCCCCCGTCTCCATCTCTAACATGGAAACAACTGTCTGTATCCCAGTCCTGTGCTGGAATACATAAGAATTATTACCCAAGTGTGACATTTTTAATACAATAGAAATAAAAAATAAATCAAGGGGAACATAGATAGAATTGGCACTAACATGAGTAAAGCAGACCTCTGCATTTCTTTCTAGTGACTGCATTTCCATTGAAATAACTAGTTTTCTAGCCTTGTGGGAACCTCAGAAGAAACGGTTCATGACTATCTCCAGGGCCTCCTCCACCCTGGAAATTTCACTCGGTGTCAGTAATTGGTACTTTGCTACTGGCACACCTACATACAGCAAGTTGACAGGGGTGTAGCCTTGTGAGTTTGAACACAAGTTTCTAAAACAGATAAAAGTTCACGGACATGTATGTTTGTGAGAGGGTGAGTTATAAGAGTACCCAAAGCATTGCAATGACTCAAATCATGAGTGAAAATTTCAGAGGTAAGAAGGAAGAGGAAACAAAGTGAAAATCAGGAAAAGCCAGAATAGCCTGTTAAGGCCAGATGTTTATGCAAATAGAAGACTGCATATGAAACAAAATATACTCAGAATTTATCTGGGGCATGGAGATATGCCATTAGCATTGTAAAGCATGACATTTTCTGCCCATGAGCACACAAATCTCCTATCTATACATTGCAGCACTTAACTGTGCACGAAGGTAACTCCACTGGTGATGCAACACACCTGTAATTCTAAGATGTACTTTTTCTGTTTAGGTTCTTACACTATCACTTTAATACTCAAAAATACCCTGGAAAAACATGAAAAAGTCCTCCTGCTTATCCAGAAGTACAGATTGCATAGATTCACTTTAACTCAAAAAGACTAAATCTTTTCCTCAACATCTGACTCATTGCTTTCCACCTGGTTTGTCTCTAGTGCCAGCCAAGTCTAAAGTCTAAACACCAGCCTGAGAGATAAAGGACTTTGTACAGCAGAGAGACTAGACAAAATGCATCTTCATAATTTCAAGTCTAAGACATTTGAACGTGTTTGTTTCCAGCCCAAAAAGTCATGTTCCATCCACTCTGGTGACCCAACCCTTGCCTCCGTCAAAAATACTGAGTGTCAATAGGATGCTGGATTTGGCATTAACAATGCTTGTAGTGTGAAGTATGTTTACCACTGGGGAAAGGAAAAGAAAAAAAAAATCTATTTCCTTATGCAACATACAGATCTAGTCTTCTCTAAATAAATGGACCCATTTGTTCATGTATGTTGATCTTCAGTGCAGAATTTATTTCCAAGTAAGTCCAACTCAACAGTAAAGGTCTAAAGAGGAAGATTTTTGTGCAGGCTACAAACAGATGAAGCAAGGGGAGGGGAGAGGGGGAAGAGACAATGACCCTTTGGTTAGTTGATATTTAATGAGACAGCTGAAGACTTCATCCAAAGCATGCACAATCGATTCCCTCGGTAAATCTATTAAAACCCTTGATGGTATCCTGTTTAAAGCTGAGATTGCCACACGCTCCACTAGTCCAAAGGGGAAAACAACATCAGAAAGAAGAACCAGTGTCCTTGCGTGCCTTAGAGCCACATTAGTGTGCAGCATCATTTGTAGTCTGACATACAATTTTAACTGAGAGTGGTTTGCATACCTTCACAGCAACTACAGCTTGCTTAAAATGCAAATATGCTTACTTTTAAGCTGCCCTCTGCCCAATCCCAGCACTATTGCTAACCAAGTCTCCAAGGTAATAAGCCTGGGTTGTGTTCATGTGTATCTCAACTAGGAAAGCTGATTCTCAGTATAATCATCATCATCATGAACAAAATTAAACATCTCACCTACATAAACTTACCACATAAAGCTCATTATTTAGAATACATTAGAACATGCAGATGCCAAGTAATTCCTATATGCTCCATACCTGTTTTTAAAGCTCTACTTTAACGTTGCAGCTCACAGAAGAATTACAGACAAGGAGTTTCACGTACAGTTTTAACTGAAGATTTCATACACTGTTTTAAAACAAAACAAAACAAAACAAAAAACCCAACAAAACAAACCCCAACAACCCCAAGAACACAACATAATCTATTCATAGCTTCCTAGAAAAATAAACTTTGCCAGAGCGAGAAGAATATGCTGTTTCCATAACACAGCACTGGTCTCAGTACAGTAATGTGAGACAGCAAGTGGAGACACCTTGCAAACCCGAACCTTCCCCAGGAGAGCATCTGTACCTTCACATGGTCATAGGCAGCTTTGACCTGGGATGGTTCATGGCCCTCTGCTGTGCTGCACAACTCTGAGAAAGAAAGCATTCTAGGTAGTTCTGCTGAAACAAAACAAAGAACCAAGTCTGAGAGCGAGAAGGAAGCCAAGGGGATGAAAAGAGGGAGGAAAGAGGCAGAGCAGCACCCTGGGGATGCAGGGACAGAAGGGAAAAGAGGAGAAGCAGAAGAAATGAAAGCAGAACCAGCAGAGAAAGGCAAGGGAGAAACAGGAAGACTCAAACATAGTGAGGAGTACATTGCCACCACTGAGAGGTGACCTGCATCTCAGGACCTGCTGGAGTCTGAGCCTTCTCCAGGACTCTGGCATGGGCTCTCACGAGGCAACTCTGCTACAGCCTCCCACTCCCAACTGATCCTTCTCAAGCAGCACCCTATTTAGCAGATAGACAGTCCCATGTCTACGAGCAAACTCATCATAACTGATGCCCAGGCAATCTTCAAGCAATGGTTTATAATTTAGAAAAGCAGCACAGTGTCTCAATAGCACATCCTGCACATTGGCCTGCCACATGTTGAACGACCTCCCACAGATTTTCCAAAGAAAATGACCCTTCTCCCCTGTCCAAGATAACAGACACTTTCTTGGACAAACACAACCCAGCATTAATTGTTCTGTAACATGCTTCCTGCCTAGCTTTCCAGACTTGCAAAATACTCACTTTAGCCAAGAAAAAAAAAAAAATGCAGCACCTGCCCAGGGTATACTTCAGTCACAGCTGGGCAGACTCTGGTTTCCAAAGGCACAGGTGCATTACATTTATCCTACTACATTAGATAATTAGATTTTTCTGCATGATTGCCTACTCCCTTAGTTAAGCCTGAGATTCACTTTATTAACTAGAGTGCTTACAATACAATCGTATGATTATATTTCACTATGTAGAAAACGCTATTGCTTCGCACTTTCAAATTTGGAGGAAGGAAGATGTTAAGGATGAGGTATGATAGTACATACACTCACACAGAGCACAAGTGTCTGGGTAAAACACTTCAGATAAAAGGCAACATTTGACTTGGGTTCTAACTAGGAGGAAAGAAAAGAGAAGCACTAAAAGCCATTTCCCAGATTTTGGATGGGGCGGTATTAATATTCTGCTCCAATATATCACCATCTCAGATTTTCTTTGGCTGGAAGAACTCACTGATATTTTATCCAGTGGCTTATGAATATTAGGAGTGTTCTGCCTTTATTTGCATGCAGCCATTAAGTAAACTTATTTGCCCACAGGTCAATGTTCTTGCGTGCATACAGGATGTCCAAGCCAGCATTTTCTGCATGCATCATCTTAAGAAACTCTTTCTAACCCCATTCTTAAAAACTGTATTAAAGAACATGAGCATTATAACACAAAATTATGAAAATATAGAAAAATGTCAGAATTACAGTTGCCAGGCAACCTTAAATAACCTTCTGTCCTTTTGCATATGTGCTGTAACACAGGCTGCCATGACAAGATCCAATACTATTTTTTTTCCAGCGGAACTCTGTTGCAGGCAGTGCCCTGGCAAGGAATCAGGGCTGTGTAGTAAAGCAGGCTGTGGTCTGTGGGCTACCCAGGCTCACTTGTGTTGCAGAAGTTGGAAGGTGTGGAGTGAAGCAGATGGGGAACTGCAGGAAGAGAAAGAAGAATCTTATGGTTAAAGCAGCTGAATGATACCCTGGAAAGCTGGGCTGTGCCTTTACAGGAAAGCGCATGAAACAGCAGGCAAGTCACACCAACATTTTCCACGTGTTCACTCACTGCGTTCCCTGCTTTCTTTGGGCTCAGTCTGAGGCACCTGGAGCCTGGTTTGCAGAAGGACTGATGTCCATCACAGTTGTGGGTTCACAATCAGAAATGTACACTGGCTATATCACCAAGGCTCAGCACCCTGGGAACCTGATTTGAGGGTTTTTCAAGCTGGTCACCAAAATTAGTGGAAATCCTTGTGTTTATGTTCTCTGCCCTCAGATTGTATGCTTGAAATGGGAATTATAATACCATCATAACTAACTATAACTATTCATTTATGGGATTTTTATGGCAGTAAGATGGTTTGCATAGGAGTGTCCAAAATAATAAATACTATTAAAATAAACAACAAAGAAATTAATAATTTCATATTCAACACACACTAAAAACAAATGTTAAATAAATGAGAGAATGAATGAAGAAGACAAACTACTTAGCAGCACCCTTTCAACAAGTCCTTTATTATTCTGGGCAGTGAATGAAACAGAGAACGCGTGGGAGAGAAAATAAACACACAACCAAAGCCAAGCAAAGGGCATAAAAGAAAGGAGGGTGCAGAAGAGCTGCCCTCAGACAGGGAATGGTGCCAAATGGGGAAGGCATTGAGATGGCAAAGGGAAAGCCCTGGTGACAAGTCCCTGCCCGAAGGAGAGAGCCATGCCCTCCAAGTGGAGGGAGGGTTGTTGACCACTGCTGCCACTTCTTAGGACAGGAGATCATAAGCCAGGATGACCCAGAGCAGAGCAAGCATTGGAAGTCATGTGCAAGTTCCTGGCTGATAGCAAATTTCTCACACTCTGTTCGCATGTAAAAGTACTTTCAATATTCAGCCCTCTGGTCCTGCACTCTGCTTGCTGCCCTAAGGAACAAGGTGAAATCTCTCCTGGGAGCGAGGAGAGCTTGTGGAAGAACTCTGCATGTTGTCATGCAAACAGAGGGTAACAAGGAACACGCAAGAAGGGGCAAGAAGGAACAAAGTTGTGTCACAGGCTTGGAGCACAGCATCAGATCTCTGAGAAGCCCTTCTAAAAGCCATCTTCCAAAAAGCAAACAGCTGAGAAAAGTAACATCCAAAGATCTTCAAAACAAAGTACTGCCCGTGCAGAGCAAAAGTCAATGGTTTAGAATAAAATACAAAGATTCACTAAACGCAGTTTTCTTACCAGCTGGCTTCTGCATGATGATCACAACAAGCCAACATCCCCCTGACAACCCCAAAGCCACTAAGACATAAAAGCACCATTCAACTCCACAAGTTCCTGAGATAAGCTCTTCTCCAGCAGCTCTGGGGAACAGTCTCCTGCAGAGATGAGTGAATCTTTTTGATCTCCAAGCTCTGTGCCTGGAAAAACAAGGCACTATCTTTTTTCCTCCTCCTCGAAGACAGCTTCAGGTCCTTGAAATCAATCCATTTGTCCACTGTCTTTCAAATCCTTGCCCTCAGCTGGGACTATTGTCTTTCTTCTGTTTATTCTGCCCTAGCATCCACTAGACTTGACTCTGTCTGCAAAGTGTTATGACCCAAAGTGGCTTGGTCACACACCATACCCAGCCCATATTTCAATGCTTTTGGATCGCTGCTTATCAGCACCATAACTGTCAAGCATTGCATTAGGCACGTTTAAACTTGTGAATACTTCTGCTCTGAAACTTAATACTTAATACAACTTTTTATAAAGAAACACACACTTAAAGAGGCTTTCTTTATCCTTTCATTTATATCTTGCATTAATTTTACCCCAAGAGTTTCAATTTAATGCAAATGCAGGTCTCTGTCACCCAGCAGCCGGCACCTCTTTGGCTGACAGGGCTTAATGACGTTCACTTGACTACTCTTCCCCTGTATAAGTGGAGGAGCTGCCTTTCTCTTCTGTTTTTGCTTCCTAGAAAACAAAGGCTAAGACAGTTTGCCTTATCTGCCCTGAGCTGAACTAAGCAACAAAGTTTTATCCATATGGTTCATCTGAGAAGAGTGGTTAAGCCATCGTTAACCACTATGTGGTTCAGACAAAGGGTGGGATATATCTCGCCAAACTTCAGGCCCCTACAGCTGAGCTGTAGCACTTTCTTTCCTTCAGGAGTCTGTGGAAATAGATGCTTTGAGAGAATGGTCCAATGCAGATATGTGAATTGAACCAGATTTACTGCTCTCTCAAACAACCTGGGTTTCTCCACATGCTCCTCAGTGAGCTAACGGTGACCGGCTGGATGTAGATAGACATGGCTCATTGCTCAAACTCCAACAGTGGTGACCTAAACACCACAGGACAGTAATGGCAATGGAAAAATAATCACGTTTTACTACACACAGAAGTTGACTGGATTCAGTTAATATCTTTTCTCTTCTAGTGGAAAGGGTCAGTAAGAAGAGAAACAATAGAGGAAGATACTGTTGCCAATGCCTGCACCTTCAATGAGAAAGAGCACGACAATCAACAGCTCTTTTTCACATCCTCACAGCAGTAGGTTTCACAAAAGCCAATTCTGTCAAGTGTCATGTTTGTTCTCCTCTGTTGTATAATCAGGATATCTGTAGGCAAGAACAGGTTCCAGTCTAATTAAGTTTGATCAGACTTGAGCTTTTTCCCAGACCATCATACTTTATAGCCATCTCTGAGCATCATGGTGATATTTACTGGGAAATGCAAGTGCTCCATTTCCATAACAGCAGGCAATTTAAAATTAGCTACAGATAATTCAAAATGACTGCTTAGAGCAGAAATGTAATTTTCTGAAAGGGGTTATTGGTTCTGAACATGATGCACTGCACTCATGATCTGTCATGCCTCATTACTTCAGACCAAATAAGTAGGGCCAGTGTAACTGGATACGCTAGAGACTCTCCTCAATGCTGAGTTCTTTTAAGATGCTGCCTTCCAGGCCGAAGTCCTTTAAAAAAAAAAAAAAAAAAGCCATTATCAAACTAATTTTCTCAAGTCCTGTGGCATATTTACAGGTTCAATAGAATTAATTTTTTTTAATAGATTTTAAAGCACAGCTCCACTTTTGAAAGTGATTCAACAGAAATGGAATCAATTGACTTGAAAGTTTATTGCCTGCAAGCATTCAAATATCACTTCACAGGTTTAAAGAAATAGGTATTACAGCAGCTTTACATGTTCAATTAAGGTTCAGAAGCTGTCAGAGAATTTATTCTAATTCCAGTAGTAATTTGTATCTCATTTGGTTAGGCCATTGCAAACTAAATATAGGGCAAGCATGTCTCTGATTTGCATTGGTGGAGCATAGCTGTATTTGAACAAAGGAAACATTGTTCTTTCCATCTTGTATCTGCCTGTCTAACTCCACCTAATATAGTTTGGGAACTCAATACCATAATCTTCACTAGGTCTCCACTGGCACAATTTCTTACCATTAAATCAATAGGAGTGTGACGATGCATACAAGGGAGACTAAAATTCAGCACAGAGGTCCTTAGGTTGTGCAGAGTCAGGGTAAAAAACACTACAAATTTAATTTTGTCACTATAAACCAAGAGGCTTTATACCCTCTTTATGACTTTTATGACTTAAGAGGAAAAAATCCTGTAAAAGTGGCATCATTTGTGTGACTACTTTTAAAAGTGGGACTATATTTCAAGCATTTATTAACCAAATTAAGCAGATGCAATTTAAATTATGCTTTCCTTGTCTTATTAGCATATTAATGAATATACATCAGCAAGTTGAACTAAAAATATATTGCAGATTTGCATGTCTGATTATCTTTGTGGAGTTTTGCAACTGACAATTTGAAAAGAGGACAGAAAAAAAAATTCCTTGTGTCAAGGTCTATGCAAAATTACAGCTTAGAGAGGTTCCTTAATCAAAGGGTTGGTTTGTACCTTTTATAAGCTAAAATGAGAATCTCTCTGAATGAAGAGGACTTGCTCTTCGAATTATGTTCAAAGTAGTCATTTCCTCAACTTTTAAAGCAGTAGATAGGACAACGATGTCTTAACCAAAAGTACTGCCAGGGACCTCTTCCCACCCATCTCCTTTCAGAGAAAAGCAGGGAAGCTTATCCTTCAACACACTGGCTCAGCAAGTATTTTCAAAACAAGCAAAAAAGGAGAAAAAAAAAAAAAAAGAAAGAGAGGCATGCAAGGAAACAGGGAAAGCCATTTTGATGATGAAATTGTTGTCAGCAATTGATTTCTTGCAACAATTGAATGAAAAACAACCCCAACAAACCAGTTTATTTGTTAAAACTGTGACTAAGTTAAGACTTGCTTGCTGTTCAGCACTACTCCCCGCTGTTCCCAGACTTCTAGCATCACTCCAGGCAACTCAGTCAACTCTGGTTCAGCTTGCCATATTCCCACCTAACAGTGGAGAAAATAATTGGACAAGTAATGAGACAAGTATTTCAATCATGTTTCTCATTAATGACTGTCATGAATGTGTACAGCTAAGAAATTTTCTAGAAACAAAGAATACTAATCCTGCTAAAATATCAAGATTCCTCTGTTCTTGCAATCTTAGCAGGTTCCCACCTCCAGATACCACTTTAGATAATTTCCAAATCTTTCCACACTTCTGCAGATTAAGTCTATAATCCCGAACTCATCCAACAGCGGTCTCTCTCATTTTCAATTCCTCCTCGATTCTTTGAGGAAACACTGGCACTTTGGAAAGGTTATCCTTAGTGCTCAAGGAAAGCTGCTTTATTTCTCACATTAAAGAGACCACTAGCTAGGATTTAAAAATGGGTGATCCTTTGAACACCTATGTTTAAAAGGGCATGTCAAATTTCTCAATTTCTTTTGCTCAGTTTTGCCCTCACTCTGTCTCTTCAACAAATTGGTCCAGCCTAAAAATAATTTGGGAAAAAATAAAAAGGGTGAGGAGGGAACAAAAAAAAAAATTAATTTGGACTCAAGCACTTTCAACTCTGTAAATGTGTAACTACGAGGACAGCGCAATGGTGAGAACACGTAGCAAAGGTCCAGAACTCTTTTAAGTCCACGTCACTGCAAGACAAAGACCTGTAACCTGAAACTACCATCTAAGACCCAGATGTGATTTTTCCATGGCATTTTCTATTTACTGCCTTCCTTTTGGTCCATGTTTTTAACAAGATGAAACAAAGGCCAGTGTACTAAGGTACACCTGTAAGACAAATCCATTTAATATCGAGGTAAATGAATGTGCAAATGCAGATGAAATGTTTGAGCTTCTTCAGTGCAAACTCCCATCAGTCCTGCTGAAAACCTGACATATAGAATGTGGAAGCTGACACATGCAAAGAGAATCTTAATTCACTCCCTTAGGAAGGGGCATGAGCATCTCACAGAATTTTGTTCGTGGCATTTAGAACTCCCTAGGTACCATTGCTAGTAGTATAAACTGACAGCAGATACATCATCTGCAGCAGCAATGAGAGTTCACTTTTATGCAGAAACAGTGCTAGTATTCCAAACATTTCACATGTTGATTAACTACATTTCTGCACAGGGAACTCGTAATACCTCAGCATTAATGCTCAGTAACTGACTGCCAAGTACAGTTTTGTACATCAACAAATTCCAGCAGCTACTAGCAAAATCCCTCTGTTAGAGATTTTTGTAAACGGAATGATAAGAAGGAAAGGAAGGAAAAAAGGTGATGTTTATCTTTTTTCCATTTTTAACTAGGATGAGACAGATGAGTGGAAGCACTAGAAGGATGGAAAGCCACAGCTTGCTAGAAATTAGAAGAGAAATATCTCCTTGATACAAAGATTATACTGAAAACTGCCTACGAATTACATTTTCCTGTTGCCCATGCCTTCTGCTGCCTCATGTATTAATAGAACTGCTTACCATGTGGGAATTCAATTTGTGAAGAAAGGTGAAAAAACAAAGGTGCTGGCAGATAATATATAAGCTGCTCAAAAGAAATGACACCAGTTCACTCTTCCCTCAAAAAACTAAGCCACGCAGAGAAACACGGTAAATGTAATGGTATGGTTTGCAGTGATTTTGCTTTGCTACTGTGGACTGTGTTGGGTTTTTTGTTGGATCAATTTTTCCACAGGCAAAGCCAGAGTCCAGGTTTTATAAAGAGTGTGTGTGTGTGTATATATATATAAGACAGACTAAAGAGAATCCAGATGATTAAGCAGCAAAGAAAGAAGGGTGTAAGTTACAAGTATTTCTCCCCAATTACATGCCAGCTTTCCAATTTTGTGTCTTCTGGTACCTTCTCCTACAGCAGCTCTTCCTAATTAAAATAAATTAAGAACCTGTTCTTATTTACACCCCTGAACACTAATATTCAGGGATCTCAAGAGAGACCATGATAAACCTGGAAGGATCTCCAACACACTTTTCAGTGGCAATGTGGCATATTGTCAAGAGTGGGAAGGCTGGCCAACTGGCAAAACAACAATTTTAAATGTACTTGGCCAGGCTAGGCCTGTAAAAACAAGATGCTTTGTCAGCCAATGCAGTGGGCGCTTATGTTCATAACAACTCCTCCCCCCCCCACCCCGCCCCTGAGTTTTCTAAGAACAAATTACTTGCTAATGCTAACATCCAAAGTCCTCTGAAGATGGCCAGCAACATCGGAGCAAAGATGTAAAGAGGCCAGTTGTTTTGATTTGCTCTATACAGACTCTCCAGGAAAGAAATTCCACTGTTGAAATGTTTTGGGTTTTTTTGAGAATCAAGTAAAACTTTTTATTTTGTTAAAAAAACGCTAGTAGAGATTACAATTTTTGGTCCTTCAACCGTGTTTCCCTTTCCTTGAAGGCCTCCTGGGGTACATATATCTCAAATATATTTATTATGGAATTTATCCTGAGACAAATGATTTCACAAAACAGAACACATGCACTTTCACACCCAAACTACATGCTGCTGGTTTTACAAAAGGTGGGCAACATCAAAAGAAATCACAAACTCCTATATATTTACCCCTAAGAGGCCTCACACCAGCAAATGCTTTCTCTGGGCCCTCAACAGTTTGCAACACAGCAGCCAATAGACCCAATCTGTGCATTGCAAAGTCACTTTTTAATATGCCAGGAATCAATCACATTGGTCAAGTGTGGTCCCCTCTCTGCCTCCTGCCCCAGGCTTGGTACAAGTACAATGAGAAACAGCAGCATTATTTAATCTACCTTTTCCATTCCAGTTTCATCTCACCTTCTGCAAACCTCCAAAGACCTTCCACTTCACACCTAAAAGGTCCATCTTTCCAAGCCTTACACTATGTTTTGCCTCACTTAAAGCCTGGTTTTGCTGCAGCAAAGTTGAATCTCTAGCTGGCTGGCAGATGTGGGAAATGCAGAGCTGTTCCTCTACCCTCTGTGTCGTGGTTTTACCCTAGCTGGCAGCTGAGCACCATGCAGCCGCTCGCTCACTCCCCCGCCCCCCATCGGGATTGGGGAGAGAACTGGAAAAGTTAAAGTGAGAAAACTTGCGGGTTGAGATAAAGACAGTTTAATAGGTAAAGCAAAAGCCACACAGGCAAGAAAAGCAAAGCAAGGAATTCATTCACCACTTCCCATGGGCAGGCAGGTGTTCAGCCATCTCCAGCAAAGCAGGGCTCCATCACGTGTAACGGTTACTTGGGAAGACAAATGCCATCACTCCGAATGCCGCCACCCCCACCCTTCCTCTTCCCCAAGCTCCTTATAAACTGAGCATGACATCATATAGTATGGAATATCCCTTTGGTCAGTTTGGGTCACCTGTCCTGTCTGTGTCTCCTCCCAACTCCTCGTGCA
>VXBL01010147.1:220928-247774 GCA_013400195.1 Aramus guarauna | reverse complement strand
GAGCCCCATGTTGGGCGCCAAAAAGGACTGTCGTGGTTTTACCCTAGCCAGCAGCTGAGCACCATGCAGCCGCTCGCTCCCTCCCCCCCACCCCCATCGGGATGGGGGAGAGAACTGGAAAACTGCTGAAACTGCTCTGCCAACCTGCCTCAAACCGAGTAATTCCTTTGGTCATGTGGGGGGGTGTATGCAATTTAGGGTCTTTGAATTACTCAGTTAATGCAAAGTGATGAGGAAGCACAAGAAACTCATAACCATCCTCTAAACTCATTAGTGACACAGAAACTTTCTTATTAGAGAACAGAGCCAGAGCTGTGAAAGTGTTGAAGCTTGTCAGCCATCTTTGCATCCAGCCTCTGCAATGTGTTTCTTCAAACACCATCAGCTTTTTTCTTGCCTCCTCAACACAACGTTCAGTGTTACAGTTCCCAAACAACAGCTCTCCCTCTGCTGAAACCAAACTCCTGATTTCCTGACCCAGAAGTTCATGCATTCAGACTGTATTAAAGCAGAAAGTACAAAAGCAACTGAAATATGCTCTTAGCTCAATCTTCCACATGAGGTTTGGTGAATAGAGAAGGAACTGAAACACACACAGTGATTGGAATAAACAAGGAGCATGAAACCATCTGTTTCGCCTGGAAGCCTGCAGGCTAAATGCTTGAGTCTGTTGTGGCGGAGACCCTGACCATCTGACCGCAGTGACTTCATCTAGTTTGAGTCTTGAAGATCTCAAAGTACGCAACACTGCAACTCTCAGGGTAACCTACCCCAGCACTGTGGGAATAGCTAAGAAAAAATTGCAAAGTTATAGAAATGCTTTCAGTAGGGGAGCTAGGATGAGGATTGAGGGCTGTTCACTAAGGGTATGTTCCAAAAGTGTACAAACTGCTTTTGGAGGCAAAGGAGCTGGTAGCAAACCAGGGCAAGGACTTCCAGAAAAGCCATGAGTAGACAGGGATAACATAGGAATGAGAAGGAGGAAGAACAGGTCCTTCTGACTAATTCATAAATGCGTAGTCCCAATTCCAGAAAAAGGTGTAACTGAGTGACGAAATGCATTTGCTGAAGACAAATAGACAAATTTCAACAGACAGGTCTGTTGAACCCAGATGCCCTGGTCTCAGCCTCATCATAGGCTGTATCCCAAGGCTGCAAGAGACAGCTCTCAAAGGTGTTTCATCAAAGCTATGCAACATTTCATTGCTGCATGAGAATGCCAGATTGATGTTAGATTGCAAAATATTTGTTGATCACACAAGATAAATAACAGATGACAAGTTCCCTGTCATAATGTCTAAGACCTCAATATATTTTCTGAGAAGGTAAAAAAATTTAAGGGTCCAGGACTGAATCTGAATTTAGGCAGATGAAAGGCAGTAAAATATGCATCTTTACAATAACATCTATCTTCATACAGCCCACCTTCAACTAATCCAAAATTCTTCCCATAATACTCTGAGCTCAGCTACAGTCAAAAACATTTGTCTTGCTTAAATTATTCTTTTTAACTACTTCAGCAAATCCAGTTCCAGAGTAAAAGCAGTTGACAAGGAATACATGTGTGTGCATACATATGCATGTGTTAGTATATGTACATACACAGCACAAATAAACAGTGATGAGACTGTTAGCACCAATAATTGTAGAATAACCTTGCTTTGTTTAGGATGAACAGACGAGGTACACATCAAAATATAGTCAAATATATACAGTGGAAAAGTCACAATTCAAGTCAGACAGTTATTTAACTAGTATCTCAATTTAATGTTTTTATCTCCATAACATATTACACATAAAAATCTCAATGGCCACAAATAACAGTTCTTGTATCCCAAATTTCACTTTGCTTTCAGGAGAAGGTGACAAAAATTGAACTGTCGAAGCAAAGGAATACAGAGTGCGCCATGCAGAGGTTTAAGGAAATAACTGAATTAAGTCAGTCAACTGTGTTCCAGTTTTCTCTGTGCTGAGTGACCCATTGCCCTCTCTGGTTTTTATTTGCCTTTGCTCTGTACTGCCTTATGTAACTGTTCCCTCCAGCTCATAAATTTCCAAGGTGAACAAAAGCTCAAGTGATTGCATTCGGCTTGACCATAAAGGTGATTTTTTTCCACTCACTTCTACTTACCGGGTTTTATATTTTTAATCACACAAAAGTATTAAGCCCATTGCGGTTAAATTGATCGATTAGTCTTCTAAATGCATGTGCTTTCCCACTTTTGACCGGAAAAATATTTTCAATAATGTTAATAACTATAAAGATTAAAATGGATTAAGGCTGGAAAGGGAAAACAGTTTGGTGGTTGTTTTTCCTTCCTCTTCGTAGGCCAGGCTGCCCTTATTTTGGTTTGAGTACCTAGAACTGCTTTTCAACTCCCTAAGCATCTCTTTGCCTGTACCAACACTCTGCAAGAAGCAGTCTGCCTTTGCAGAATACATCCTACATAAAAAGGATTGGAAGTCCATTATCTGAAGTTATTATCAGCGATAGCCCTGAAGCAGCCTGACCTGGAGTCAAGCAGAGGTAAAAACAAACATAACCATAATCCTTATAACCATAATCCTTCTTCCCCATAGCATGAGTTTACTCATGACATTTTCCTGACATGACCATTCTTCAGCGGTTGAAAGCTATTGCTGCAGATAACCACAGCCTAGGGAAACCAAGAGACCTGTACTTACAAAAACATGCAAAACACCAACAGATCCTCAGTGGCATTCAATCTGTAAACCCAGCAAGGTAATGAGATTTATAGAAGCTAAATCCTAAGATGCTTTATTACACTGTGAAAGCATGTTGAATTTTAATATTTGTCAACACATGTGAATTCAGCTTATTTTTTTTATAGCACAGTTGATACAAATTTCAACCAAATTTGTGCAAAATATACAAAATTAGAAGTCAGAAACAATTTTGATCTCCCAAAAGTTTACTTTGAGACCTACTTCATTGTTTCCCGGAACATCAAAAGAATTAAAATCTTGATAGTTATAAAAACTAGAAGTTGATGAAATTTCAAAATCTCAGTACCATTTTACTTCCCACATACAGCACATGACAATTGTATATATTCATTATTAATTCTTTCTGCATCTGAATTACCATCTTTATCAACCACCTTTATTATTATTGTTTTCTCAGAATTATCAGGGTTTGGACCCAGCCATTAGCAGAGAGCATATGTGATATACCTAAGTTAAATCCTTAACTGAAAAGTCTTACTTTTTCAGTATCAGGTAAATTCTTGCACTGGCAAAGGATCACTTCATTTACTAACTCCTTTCATCTGAAAGTATTTCTCTCACTGATGAGAGCTTAAAGCAACAATCAAAATACAGTCAGTACTAGAAAATATCAGATTGTCAATTTATCAAAAGTCTGTTACTAAGGCTTGTCTGTTTTTTAAAGAAATTTTTTTCATTTATACAACAATAAACATCTCTGGTGACTTCAGAAAAATTACATGGAATGAGAGGCTTCTCTTAAATTTGAGAGAACTGATCCTAATTTCATAACATATATTGTGGCTTTAGTATTTGCTGTTATAGTACTATCTACCCAGTGTATACCATTAACTAAGTTTTATACCACTTCTGTAAGGGAGATGTTTTTTAAAAGGAAAGAGAAGACATATACAATATTTTGTGAGAAAACTCTCTAATAATCATAATCCTGATGTGTCTTCCTCAGGTTTTTCCAGGAAGAATCCCACAGTGGAATCCCAGACTTCATGTTAAATTAGGGTAGAAAATATTCTTTGCTCATAAAGCATGCTTAACACCACACAAAACTCCAATAAAAGTGCTATTATATGGATTACCAGTATCTTAAACACTGAAGAGAAATGCATGTGAAAATATTCTGTAAATAAGTTTAAGCATAAAAGCCAAGAGCAAATACTCAGGGTAATGCACAACATTTGATCAGTCTCAGATATTAAACTGCAAAATATGTAACGCTCAAGAAGGTAAAACTTATTGGCAAATCAGCCCAGAATATTAGCAGGAAGAATGCAGCCCAGAGGGAGAGGCACGTCTCATAGGGAAAAATAACATGACAAAGTCCATAAAACACATTTAAATATACCTTAATGCCACGCTGCAGTGCAAAAACCAATGCATTTATTTTCTATCAATGACAAGGTCAGACAGAAATCTGTGACTGAAATCTGCAGGTAACCTAACATTGCACAGCAGCAACTGTTGACCACATGGAGCAGCACTGATGCAGTGGGGCAGGAAGGGCACAAGAAGGGTGACTCTCCGGCTCACTCCCACTGTCCCTCCTGGCAGATTCACGTCCGGTTGAAATTTCACACCAAAAGAGCTTTACAGTGATGCTCAGAGAGGGAGAACAAGATAAAAAAAATGACATAAAGAAGGGGGCAGGGAGCTATAGATGTTTTCAGAGAAAGCCAGCAAGGTATAGAGATACAGGAGGATAAAAATCATTGTGCAAAAGAAAAGATGGGCTGTTCAAAAGGAAAAAACGGACTGGCAGTGATGAGCACTGAATATCATGAACAGATGAAGGCAAATGCAGACTGAAGTGCAGATGCTTTAGGATTTTATTTTTAGTCATATTGTTAAAGAAAATGGGCTTTCAAAGCGGAGTACTTCATCCTGGTTAAAGGCAGATGAACATGCTAGCCATGTATAAAGGACTGCATCACCAACATAAAGGAAACTTTAAATGTCACTGTAAAAATATTTACTGAAGAAGAAGAGTTCAAACTGCAAGTTACAGATCCTGAACCAAATTTCCCAAAGTTTGGAGCACTAGTATTTCTGAATGTTTCTCCTTAGAAGTGTTTTTAAGAGCTCTTAAAGAAAAAGGTTCATTTTTTCTATTATCAGTAATGCCAAGGATGGTAAGAATTAATGCATGCAAGTCTCAAACCCAGACATATATCTCTTCCATCAGAAAACATTCATTAAATTTGACCTAATTCATGTAAATTCAGTCTACTGACATTGATGAACCAGACACTTCAAATTCCCTGTTTCTAGTCATATTAGGTCTTACACAGTCTTTCCATCACAAAAGAATGGACCGATTAAAATTCAAAGATGGCAAGCAGAAAGCAAGGTCCCTTACTGAAGCAGAAGGAGCAGACACTCCACCAAACTGCCTGGCCTTCTGCTGGGCAGAGATCTAAATCCAGTCCAGAGACATCGAGAAAAATCAGAGTGACTTCAAATTCTGAAAAGGTACATTTTCTACAGAGCATTTCTTTGCTTCTGTTGAAGCATATGAAATATTAATGTCAATTCATTACACATCAATGCATTTGTATACTCCCCTGTTATCAAGTGTCCAAATGAAAACAGTCTGTTATGAATAATTTACTCCTGAATCATCAGCCAGCTTTCTTCTGCAAATCCAGGAGATGTTCACTATTCGCCAAATCACATCTATGACTGACAACCTTTTAGAAAAGATGTTCTCTCTGTTAATTTTCAGAAAGGTATGTGTATCTGATATGCTATAAAACTTGATATTTAGAACAGATATAAATATGCTAATAACAAAGTAAAAATAAAGACTATATATATACAAAGGCTATAAAACACGATGGGTTTGAGTTTGTGAGCTGAATGCAGCATGCAGGAACAACTCATTCAACCTCCAATAGTAAAGTCACTGTGACAATCTTTCCAGGAGGTCCCCTAAAATGCAAGGGAAGGGGCTGAGAGCTGGATAAACTGTTCTGGAAACCCACTTGCTGCTGCTTCAGCCCTGGGGTTCCCCCGGCTCCCGTGTCTCAGCCCATCACATGCTGCGGACTGCCTCAGCCAAAAGCTTTGCAGCAGAAAACTTATTTAATCCAAAGCTAAAGATTATGTGAAACCACAGCTCAAAAAAACAAAACAAAACAAAAAAAAACCAAAAACCGCCCTATTTTGACTCAAGTGGTGACAATTCTAATTAATCCATGATTATTTCTGTAAGTACCAGTCTGTCTAATACCCTTATTCGCTCTGAGTGTCAGCTGGCAGCTCACTACTGCACTGTCCTCAGGAAAGGAGACAAAAGTTATGCCCAGTGGGAGTTCAAAAAATACATTCACACAAGCACTTCCCTTGGTACATTTGAAATATGAAGCTGCATTGTTAAAACAATTCATTCTGGTCATGTTGTGGGGCTCTTCGGTAAGAAAAATTACAGTATCTCAGAGATGTGTATTCACATTCCCTTTCTCTTGCTGCACAAGGTGAAACAAACATAAATGTACTTGCTGCTTGATATGATCACAATAATCCATTACCAGGGAAAAAAAGAAATTTCAAAACAAGAGTCACTAACTACATAATTCCCTTATGAAATACAGTGTTTCTAAGTTAAGGATTTTTTTTTTTTTTTAAATGAACATGGGTATTTTTCCCATTTGCTCACTAATGTAATTCTAATGTGCTCACTGTAACTTTTTTTAAACTTTTCCCATTTGTTACTAATGGGATATAATTATTTCAAATCTCAAGATCCTGAGCAGAAAACTACTTTTTTAAGGCTAGGGAAAAACCTAAAACCACACCCCATTATTGTATTGGTCACTGCAGAGATACATGAGTAGAAGGTGGAGGGTCAGCACTTAGGAAAGGTAAGCTTTCAAAGAGAGAGGAAAAGTGGACTCACAGAATAACTTCAACAATATAAATATATACTGTACTGTGTATATATATATACTGTACTTTAATTCTGGCCTTGGTATAGCCACCCAGGTACTCTTTTACTGTAAGCTACTAAAATATTATGAAACCCTAGGAAACTTGCTACATGTTAACTGTTAACATCAGAACTCCCAAATTAGCTCATGGTATGAATTGCAGTAGCTACTGCTAAGACATGAGGTTTTAAGATTCGCTAACACATTGGAGAGGAAAAAGATACCAAATTGAAACACATTTCCTGCCAGAAAAACACAGAAAAATTGAAGATGGGAAGCTGTGCCTTTACTTGTATATTTATATGAATTACCAAGATTAAAAAGACATGCCGTGTTCAGGTCTGATAGAGCTATATATCTTTTTCAGGCAGATAAGACCAGATTGCATAACGTGGCTGGTAATAAAGATGTACTTGTAACATGAAAATAGGTGTTACGTAAAATAAAGAGGACTCTTTCCTCTCATATGTCCTAAAATGTAAGGAATGCTCAATCATCATAATTTGTGATAAGAAGATATGAAATAAGCAAAAATTGCATTCACCACCCAGAATGTATCTTTGTATCCAAAGACAGAGATCACAAGTTCAAGTACATTAAAGGCCTGGTGGTGAAAAATACACTGACTTGGTTTGGATGCAATGAATTCAGCAATAGGTAACATGTCTCAAGACATATGTAGCTGAATCAGGTTTACATTTTTTTTCCAAAAGAAAGCTTACCTGCCCATTTTTTCCCAGTTCCATTTCAACTATTGCAACAGGAGTGTTTATCTGATCAACGTGTCTTGACTGTGACTTCAGATCCACTCGCCAGTTAATGTTTTTCAAGATATTATCCCAACAGCTTTGATTGATCAGGTTCTCATGGATCTTTATTCGGTGATGCTTCCAAAATTTTGCAATGACTGCAGCTTGATCTGACGTGATGCCACCTTGTTTTTTGGTTTGGGCAGTGAGAAAAGCCTCCAGTTGATTCAAATCCATGTCTGCTGAAGCAATTGACTGTAGGGAAAATAAGAGGAGTAAAAGGGAAAAACTTGCTCAGAAGTACTCTTTAACAGTCTACCAAAAGGTTGCATCTTTAGGGTTTTACAAATACCAGATTGTAAAGGGATAGTGCAAACAAAGCTGGGTTATGGAAATAACCTGACAACTTTCATTATATCTCAATTTGCAAGTGCCTACCACTTATCCCAGATTCTTGTCCCCAGACAGCTGGAGGGTAATGGACTGCTGACCAGTGTAACAGAGGAAATTGGGAGAGCCTTTGGGAATGCAGGACTGGTACAGGATAACAAGGGAGGCTTCTCACTGCCTGGCCCTTTCTCCCTGTATGCCCTAGGCAAACCCAGCTGGTCACTGCTGAGAACACTGGGTCAGGGGTCTTGCATGATACTGCTTTTTTGATGGTCTGTTAAACAGGAAAACTGTGGCAAACATGGCATGCCCCCAGCCGAGGCTGAAACAAGTGAGGAGACATCCTAACTCATTGCAACATCTATGGCTTCATCTGCCACCTCCACATCGCAGACAAGGAAGCAAAACAGGTAAATGCTGCACCAGTAAAGCAGCATCTGCAGCACTGGCCACAGCAGCGTGCTGGTGGTAGCAGCAAGAGCGTGAGTCTTCCAAGGAAGAGTCTGTGTGTGTGAAACAATCTTAAAAAATGCAACTGCAGCTTCTTCTGAAGCATCAGTGGACTCTGTCAGACTGAACGCTGTATTTGTGTTTTGCAAAGGGGTGTAAGGGATCATTTACTCTTCCTCCCTGCACAGCAACAGATTCTTCCCAAACCCTTTTTTTAATAAATGGATATCTATTATATATCATCTATTATAGTTTTTCCACCTATTTTTTCAAAGGATGATAATCATACAGTCCCAAGTTTGCATTGCCCAACTGGCAATGGTTGCTAAATATGGCAGTAAAGGGAGGGGAGGGGACGACAGGAGATGGAGGGAGGAAACTGTGGCTAAGTTTCCCCATCACAGTTTCAAGCAGATGCTTTTGTTTCATTCTCACCCAAAATGGATACAGCTTATCCTAAATGAACATGCCACCTCCAAGATATGAAGCACAGCCAGCAATCCTTGGGATTTACCTCAATTTAATTTTCCTTGACATGCTATTCCTACTGCTGTACTCCACACATTCAGGGAAATGACAAACTCACTCTCATTAGCCAAGGGGGTGACACCATGTGGCTTTTGGCCATATGCATGCTGTGTGCTTCACATTGCTTGTCTGCAAAATTGGGTATTGCTTATCTAAAAACTGATGGGTTAGCACTGCATGAGCTTGCTGAGGACGCGAAACGTGGTGCTTCTCCCCACTTCATCAGCGATGAACTAAAATAGCCAGCAGGGTGAGCTACCAGTAGGCTTTGCCACCTTCCCCTGGACCAGACAGATGTCAAAGTATGCAATCTTAGTCACATTGGGAGTGGCCTGAAATAAATCAGCTGTCAAAAAAAAACAACACAAGAACTAGCCAAAACCAAAGAGCTCATGCACCATGCAAATGACAGAGAACAGTGGCAGGTTTGCCGCTTTGAAGGGAGTAAAGCCAACACTGCGACATGCTCAGCCTTCAGCAAATGATACACCACCACATCCTCCTTACTCTGAGTCTTTTCAAGAGAAAAGCAAACCAGAAACAAATCCCCCTAAAAAAACCCAACACATAACTTGTGATCTACCATGATTACACTGCCTTTTATCATCCAGCGTGTAAGATCCTTCTCCTGAAGCTTTTATAGCTGGTTTTTTGTTGTGGGGCTTTTTTGTTTTGTTTTTAAGAGGGACGTGCTGCCTTCCCTTGCTCTCACAATGGATTAGCTGCCATCTGTTATGTGATTGAGAAAATAAATGGCAATCCACGCTAGAAGTAACCGCTTGGCTGTATCAGGGTTCCAGCTTAATAGGAGCATCTGCCAATTTATTATAAAAGCTGAAATGCCTAGCACACTGCTCTGTCTTTTCTATAGGGCATTCACCATACCTGTATATATTGTTTGCTTTTATCATGAAGATATTTAACTTAAGAGGTAATTATCCTGTAATATCTAACTATGCCAGAAGAAGGGGAAAACACCCCACTTTTCATTTTCAAAAGAAAAGCTATTTAGACTTACATTCCTTTCCTATATCCACGTCTTACATGAATAGAACTGCCTATGAACAGCACTGTGAAATATTTTCTGGTTTAATATTTTTCCTATCTCATCATCTGTATGGAGATCTATCTGCATAGTGTGACACCAACTACAGCTTATGTACACCTTTTGCGTTGGTTTCTGTGAAGGGAGGGGAGGAAGAGAGGTGAAGAAGAGAGGTGAAAAAGCAACTCCAGACCCCAGCACCTTACATAAGTCCTGTCAAGACCAAGATCAATTTGAAATGCAGATTTTCTTCTCAGTTCAGCTGTGTAGAAAATTGCCTTCTGTTTTATTCCTGTGCAGGAACCAAGAACATAAACTGCATCCTCTGCACTGAATGAAGGAAAGGTGTCATGGAAAAACATCTAATCTGCATTAAATGTGAACCTAATGCAGATTCACTGGCTCAAATAACCAGGTAACCCTTTTCTCAGCTTGGTTGTATAACTTTCAAATATTTCACATTTGTAATTCTTAGGGGTTTCTTTTAACCTCACCCCCTTCACAACAACTCTTTTTCCAAGATGCAGCAAGATTTCTGGCAGTGCTTTGCTAAGTTGATAAAAAACATGCACACAAAGTTCCTTATTGTGTTTGACACATGAGATACATCTGACTTTGAAGCATATCCCAAAGAGGAAGCTTATGATCAAGCTTGCAGTTTTAAGCATAAGGAAGACAAAACAGCATTACTAGGTCTTATACAGGATAGCTAAACTTGCCTGTTTAGCAAAGATCATCAACAGAGTGACAATTAGTTAAGATCCAGCACGAGGTACACTTAAAACCTCTGTATGTTCACGCACTACAAGCGCCCTGATATCATTTGCTACCAAAATACTATCACGCAAATCACAGGAAGGAAACCACGTATCATAATTAACATTTATGTCTCTCCTCACAGACACGTGCGCACATGTACACAGAATATGGATTGCTTTATACTGTACAGGTACACAGCTAAGAAGCCAGAAGATAACAACCATATTGTATTTTGGTGAAATTCTTATCAGATAATGCATACTTTAAATAACATACCAATATAGTCCATCATTCAGTCTAGAATCTCCCTCAGCTTGGAACCAGGGATACTACTTAAGAAAACCTTTTTTAATTTAAAAAAAAATAAAAAAAAAATATCAATTTTAACTGGAAGCAGGTACAAGCAACCAATGAGTTATACCTCAGTATAGTTGCATGAAGATATTAACGAAGACGTATTTTCTTTGAAATTCCTCAACAAAATCCACCAGCTATACAGGTTTTCAAGTCACAAAAGAACAGCAACTCATTTTAATATTCTTTTTCATCTTAACTTGGAAACATTTCATTATGGTCAGGAAACCTGTATAAGTTACAAAGAATGAGAGAACAATTAAGGTCTTTGCTGATCTTCCATCTCCTTTACTGTACAAACACTTATACAACTCATTCTTTAAACAAATGTAGTGCTACTTCATTGCTCATATGAATGACCACAGGTAAATTTTGGACTTTTTTAAGCCTGAGGAAATGTTTTAATTTGACTTGGCAAAAAAATTATATTTCCAATCATATTCTGTACAGCATTACAAACAATTCTTTCCATTACTTTTAACAATGCTCATTTATCGCACAGAATATCTAATTACAGTGTATACACCTTATTGATATTTCTAAGAATTAATTTAAAGTTAAAACATGAATGGATCTTCTGTGCTTATAACTAAAGACAGATAACATACATCTGATTATAGGTCTGTCTCTCATGCTTTTAAACCCTAGGAGCTTCAGATGAGCATTTACCACCACCATGACCAGCTCTTGTCCAGCTCCCATAGCAGTGAAAAAGATGGTTTCACTGCTGGAATAAACACACACACATTTTAGCATCATTACTGGAAAATTCTCAGGACTTAAAGGTGTTGAAACCTATTTTATTCATCAGCTCCTATAGATGAATCACTGTCAGCATTGGTCCAAGAGGGATACATCTTATTAATGCCAATTACTTAGTCCAGACAGATCTTAAAGTGCAGGATCTACTGCAGTAACTTGAGTCACTGTACTGTCGGTGGCACATGTCATTATATCATACAGACTTTGTATTCTGAGCTGTGTGTACATTGAGATCCTGCCTCAGTTGTTTCCCACTTCCATCTCTCCAGCAGTGATCCATAGCCATACTTTTGCAATGTATTATCACAGCCCCCTTTTTATTTAGACTGTCGCATCCCTATGCAGTTCTACAGCATGTGAAGTGCTGTGTTAAAAGCATGGCATGAGAAAAAAAAAAGTTATATAGGAGCTAATTCCAGTTTTTATTGGTAATTACAAATGATTAATATTTCAACATAAAAATCTTCAGCTAACAAAAAGCAGAAAAGTTTTCTAAGAATGTATAAAATCAAAGCTGCCCTATGCCAGTGGGTAATTTCATTTACATTATTATGCCTATGACTAAGTAAAAAAAAGCCTCTTTTCAAAACTAGAGTAAGAGAACACCATTAGATATTAAAAGTTTCCTCACATGATGTATTTTGAGATTTGTTAAAATGTGCTTCCCGCCTCCAAGAAGCACAGCTTATGGACAGCACGTCATACTACGAGCATGCAAATCCCATCCTCAGCAGCTGGCTACACCTTTCTTTGCAGAGGCTGGGCATGTGATTTTAAACAGCAAGAAGCAGTTTTGGCCATACTGACTTCTCCTTCACCTTCAGCACATATCCACTATATCTTCAAATATAATTCAGCCAACAAAAACATGACTTCAAATATTGTTTCTGTAATGGAATAGTATTTGACAATCTGGAGAACTTTGTATTGGCTTAATTAAATCCATTAGACATGTGCCTTGGTACACCACAGGAAAACACACTTAAATTCATTACCTCTTCTGAGAAATAAAGCCTGACAAGCATGCAATACTAGTGAGAATCAACTATTGGTAAAAGCCACTGGGGAAAAAAAGAACACACTTAATTTCCAGAAATAAAACATTACTTGTCAATCACTATGGAAGAGCTCCAAGCACTGGCCATGCCAGCATGTGGAAGCATTTTCTCCAGCTGACCCTCAAAATTGCAGTCTGCTGCCAGCCTGAAGGCACAAAGAAATCACAAGCTAAGAGAAACAAATAATTCAGTGGCATGTACTGTACTAATGAACTCTCCTCTTCAGGTTTTTGGTAGGCAGGGGTGAGAGGCTATTCCTGTATCACAACCCTTGCAGTTCACATGCTCTTTGAAATATAATCTTGAAAACCATTTCTCAGACCCTTGGAGCACATGCATGGAGAGGGACCAGCTGCAGACAGGAGGAACATGCCAAGGGACCCCACTTGGCCAAAACATTTTGATCACACAAAGCAATTCCTGTTAACATCAGGATACTACACATTTCTTTCACTCACCATTCTTAGAAGAAAACCGTTACTGAATTTGGGGTAAACAGTGGCTGTCTGCTGCATGCAGCTTTGGGATGTGTAGCTTCTTTCTCCTTATCTAAAAAGAAAGGCAACCCTGGGAGAGCATGGGGGGAACAGGAGCTGCTCTCATCATCTTTGGGGGTAACGGCACATGCAGGTCCTAGTGACACTAAGCTATTTGTCAAAGTTAGCTCAGCATGCTCTTCTGCAAATAGTAGACAGGAGGAATTTGAGAACATCTCTGCAACCCTGTGGTTTCTGGGTCCTCCTTTCTAAGTACATACTAATCAGACTTTCTCTCCCAAGGGCTGCTGAGATATCCAGTCCTGTAATAAATGAGCTGTTCCCATAGACGTTCCCTGGATATTAGTCCAGTAGACTTTCCCACGTTTCTGGAGAGAGTGGAGGTTTTCAACTAGTTGGTAGGTTATGCCTCACAAACGCTGTTTATTAGAGTTGAAGAGCTCTCTTGAGAATTGGAATTAAGATAACATTAGATGCAACAGCCTGCTTGCCTGCACTTGAAAATGGTGATCCATCTTTCAGAAAAAACCGCAAAGCTAAAGGTTTCTACACTCCCCACAAATTTGTAAGTCAGAAATCACAAGTGACCTTAACAATACATTTAGTATTTCCGCATCGAAGTAGAAAGATTTTAACTAATCTTTAAGTCTTCATCTAACTCATGGGAGATCACACAAATCTATTTTATTCAAGTTGCATACTATGTCCCAATATTATTTTAGTTTCTTATTGAGCTGTAACACACAGTTAGAAGTGAAATGAAACTGTTTGCTAATAGAAAAGAGCTAACTGTGAATCATTAATTGGATGATATTTTATATATTGTTTAAAACTTGTACTTTAATTTTTTTCTAGTGTGTAATAGATCTTCTGCAACACCTATTTCTTATTCCAACCTGTAGAGCCTTTTGATTTATTGCCAAGGAGATGCTAACCAGGTCAACAGACATTCAGTAGACTTATAAATATTTTTAAGTTTGAGTCATTGTGACTTTCATCAAGTTTTCTTCTTGGACAGGACGACTCACACCACACAGCAACAACAACAACAAATTATTTAATTGTTACTGCAGATAAGAAAACATCTGCGTGCATGGTGAAGTTTTAGGCAAAAATTACATCCTTCCTGCATTTCTGATCTTATTAAGCTTGATTCCACCCAGACTTGTCATATGTGCACATGGAAGATAAAGCTCTTCTCAATGGGTTGCTTCTATGCTTCTTGACTGACTCTCCATTTTTGCTCCCAAAGTTTTCCAGGTTCCCACCAAGCAGAAACCCCACAAACCTCTATCTTATTTTTTTGCATACAAGTTCACCAAACCCAATGTTCTCTGCTAAAATTACTTTTTCATTTGAACATGGAGTTCAATAACGAGGGAGCAGATATACAGCTATTTTTGGCTTAGCTTACAATTGACCGCAAAAGAGATCTCAGCATTAGGTTTTTAAAAGCATTTGAAGTGACAACATTTTTTTCCTCCAGTCTGTGTCTACTGTTAGTCAGTGTGTCTGCTAGAAATGACCAGTTTGAACTCATAATTCCATAAAACACTACTTCCTAAATTTATTTGCAGGAGGTGTCATTTTTCTGTGGTATGAAGACTCATTTGATAACAAAGGAGGATAAAAGGTTGATTAAAATAGGCAGCCATCAGATAAACCACAACCTAAGCCATGCTCCTGTGGTCAGATCATACTTCCTGCAAACCTGCTGTGCCCAGCCTCATCCTAAGAAACATCTTTAGCTGAAGGAAAATTGAGAATCATCAGGATTACTCTGTCTGGACCTACTTAAAGTCTCTGTCTAGGCTTTATACCACTTACAGAACAAGAATAAATAAATAAAAACCCCAGAACAAGCCCACCCACTAATAACGTTAGACATAGCTAGACCTCCGAATGATGCCTGCATACTCAGATTACGAACAGATACTAAAAGCCTGGATTTTAAGCAATAAACATAAAAAAGAAGCACCATCCTATTCCTGAATAATAGTTTCCAAACTATTTAAAATAGAAAGAGGAAGAGATGTACAAGAAAAAAGGCAATGGAAAGCACTTCTCAGAAAGCACAGATAGGCATTGGACTGGCTAGAGAGAGATAAAACAGGGAACCCAAAAAATAAGGAAATGTTCTATTAATAGCAGATGTACTTGTAACTACAAGGGTCAAACAGGATTAAAAATATATTGAAATTAAAAATATAAATTGTCCATCCTGGCCTGTACTCAACTGAATTACAGCAAAACTATCCCAAGCTTTGCTATTAGTTTTCTCTCACAGTTTGAGAAAACTCTTGAGATTAATTCTTTGCTAGGGTTTAGAAAGCATTTTGCCACTTGAGGTGGAGGCAAAGAAATGTCACATTTCCAGTAGTTCTTAAACACGCAGCCATGTTACTGACAAGTTTGACAGGTTCAAGCTTTTTCAAAAGGAATATGCATACACATGTGCTCCCTGAACTATGCTTCAGTAGAAGAAAGTTGTTTTCTTGAAGAATGTTTAAATCTTCACAGGTTACATTGTTCAGTCTAAAATGGTTTCTTCTTCAGTCCTCCTGAAGGAGCTGGAGTCAGCAATAGGAACTCTTGACAGATGGAAGCCATTTAATGCAGTATTGCTAAAGACAGAGAGGAAAATAAAAGGCAGAGAGAAATTCAGATAGGGTAGAATAAATACCAGATGGTAAATACAAAAAAAAATTCAAGGGAGGGAGTAAAAGCAGGAAAAGAGAGACAGACAAATGATATGACCTGTCATTCCCTTAAGAGACCGCGTGGTCGGCGCTTTTTCTGCTCCTCCATTCTCTTACAATAAAATAAATAAGAACTATGTTTATCAGGTTTCTACAATCATTCTGGGAAAATTACTTGCTGCTGCAGACTACTGCTGCGTGTTTAATCTCATTTCACTCAGAGTTAAAAATAGAAGTTGGAGCAGCTCGTATTTTGAGGGCACATGGAAAAAAAGAAGTTGCAGCCCTACCCTGCATGCAGTGATGGTGCAGACATTAGCAGAGCTTACTGTAGATCACTGCTTGTCAGTGAAATCAGGCAAAAGTGCAAACGTGTTTTATTAAGAACCAAGCACAGAAAATGGAATTAGCATCATGAATTAATTTTCATTTTTACTCAGTGTATCTTGATTGTTTGCATCTGAAGAGTTAATCATTAACTCAGCTAATTTCCCCCTTAATTTCCATTTGGACATCAGCTTCCTTTACTGCAAAGAATAGATGCTCCAGCAGTGAACACCATGAAATACATGAGTCATACTCCGCAACTGTACGACGTCTTGCCATATACTCTGATTTAGAGCCAAATTCCGACTCCAGGCTCTGCTTTGCTTCCTTTCACCATACTGTTGAATATTATCCGTACTATACTGGGCAATAGCTGGACTTACATTTTCCTACCTGGAAGGAGAAGGGTTCCCGCACTCCTAAACCAGGCTCAGACTGCAGTGCATCACTGCCTTAGCCCATAACCCTGCAAGACACATTTTACAGCAGCAAAGAGATCAGCAAGTAAAGGGGACAAGTTTATAGACTACACACTTTCAAGGGAAGCAAGCAAGAGTGCTTTACCATCTGGTCATTCATCACCTATTTTGACAACTCGTGTTACATGTTGACAGGTTTGACAGGCAAGAGGTAAGCTTTCAGTCTCAGAATATCAGCTGGCACGTTCCCGCCTGTCAGCTCACGTTCCCCAAATCAGTAGCAGCCATGGTGGTGGTTAACAGCTGAGCCTTTATGAGAAGAAAGGATCAGCAGCTCTAACTCTTCACCATAAGAATCACAACTGCTCTGTTGAAGGTCCTCACTTTCCCCCTGGCGCTGGAAAACAACACTTGATCAGGAGCAAATCCCAAACCACGGAGCTGTGAAGAAACCATCCCTTGCTTTCCCGTAAAGATGGAAGTACCATTTGCTGTATCAAAAATGCTCTTAGAACTAAATCTAATAAATGGTTTGGGGAAAAAAATAAGCTAAAGACTCAATTAAACAGCCAAAATATCAATCTGAAATTATTCTCCAATAGAATCACATTAAATATTAATCACTACTGTAATGACTCCATCCGGGGTTCTCTATTTCTATCAGGTTAGGCTCCTGACCAAGACACCTATCAGTAGAACTGGCCAAGTAATCAGTTTTTTCAGCAAGCTTGTAGGAACAAATTCCACACCCCTGTGCCTCCAGACAACGTGCATCGTCCTTGAGAGCTGCATGTGCAAGACAGTGGTTTGCAGAGCTTGCAGACACACACCAGCACTGAAAACTGAAAATCTGGTTTTAGATTTCATCATCGCAGGCCTAAACAGCTAAAAACCTCAGCACTCAAATGCTCCAAGACAGTGCAGTCCATACCACCAAAAAGAATTCAATTCATTTTTCCCGTGGCATTTCATTGGCTTTTAGTCAAATTTGGGGCTACTCATATTTGACAAATTCCCTACCATTGTCCACACGAACTGGAAAAATTTTCTAGCACTTTCTTTTCATTACAAGACTTTTTGTAGATTTCCTGACATGTCATAAACTGAAATGTCATAAAATGAATCCTGTGAACAAAAGTACCCTCCCCGCCAAGCAAGGAACAACTGACACTCGTCTAACCTTGTTCATAACAAGCCAGAGCCAGATTCCTCTCTTTCAGTCATGTGGGAGACTTCATACAATGGACACAAAATAGAGGCACACACATGGGTACTTGTCATGTACAAGGAGGCACGTCCAGTAACCGATGGGGGAAGAGTCCTTCTGCAAAGTTGCATCAGCCACTCATGCCTTTGGGCTCCTTAGAGTTCTCAAGAGAGGACCATCTTAGAGGTCTCAAGAGGCCTGAAGCAGCATAACAACTTCTGTCTCTTGAGGATCCATCAGTGAAGCATAGCTCAGGCAACCCGTGCATCTCACAGGTAATACTGGAAAGCCAACCATGGGGCCATACTGCAAGACCCCAACTTGCCTCAGAACCACAGCTTATCATCTTCATCCTAGGCAATGTATAAAAACTGTGTCACTGAACGGTGTTAGAAGGGCACTCATTTCTGACCTCTCTTCTTACCTCTGCATGCGTGCATCCATATTTTGTAAACATGTAAGTGTGAGCACCATATGACTATCTGACCGTTGACTAAAATAACAGCACACTGCCTAAATGGGCCATTTCTTCTGCAGAAAAAAAGGAGTTACATGTGTTTTGTTCACTTCAAAGAGTTCAAAATTTCATGAAAAATGCAAAAAAAGCACAACTAATTCAAATTCATACAGTATGTGTACCATATTTGACCGTGTAAAAGTAAAGGATACTTATACAAAGAGCTTGTTAGAACAGAATATAAACTACACTTGAACCAGAAATGGCAAAAGAGTATAGAAGAACAGCACACCTGAAGCGACAGTCTGTAGAGAGACAACAAAGCCATGTGTAAATGTCAGACAAGGAGCAGAAATGTCTGTTGCTTCCCTGCCTTTTGCACAGATACTACTTCAGTGTTTGCATGTATCATCAGAACACATTTCATAATTCTGCCATCACAGATTATAGAGACTGCAAAGAAGGGAAAGAAAAAACTACCCAGCTAAAATAAAACCAAACCAGCCAAAATATCAGTCTGAAATTATTCTCCAATAGAATCACATTTAATATTAATCACTACTGTAATGACTCCATCCGGGGTTCTCTATTTCTATCAGGTTGGGCTCCTGACCAAGACACCTATCAGTAGAGCTGGCCAAGTAATCAGTTTTTTCAGCAAGCTTGTAGGAACAATTGCACACCCCTGTGCCTCTAGACAACGTGCATCATCCTTGAGAGCTGCATGTGCACGACAGTGCATTTTGGCTGTAGGAATCTTTTGGCAGAGATCCCAAAACATCTCAACCAGAAAAAAAATCTAACCTTATCTGGAAAAAAACACAGAATTTCACTCAAACTATATTTGTATTGCCACTTTTTATTGTTAGGGGAGAGAGATGAAAAACATGCTTTCAGAAATATATTAACATATGCAAAATGAGATAATTATAGAAATATTTTAAAAAATAATTAGAAAACCACTTATTTTTAGACTTAAACTTGTTTGAACAAGTTGGCTATTACTTCACATTTGCTCAGAGCATATTTTGTGTCTTCTTTCAGTGCAATTCTGTTGTAATCTCTTTTTACTTATGTAGAATCACACATAAATGGCATTGTTAAGAGGTAAATACAGAAGATGCCAAAGAATTAGAAGGATAAAAAAAAACATATTCCAAAAGCACTGTCACCTTTAGAAGCAAAACACATAGTCCTCAAGGAGAGCAGATAAACAGATACCAAACTCCATGGGGAGTTGAGAAGGAGGAGGGAGTCACAGGCTTGCTATACAACTATAAAATTATGGACTTTATAAGAGATCAAGCCTACTGAGTTAGATCTTAGGCTACCAGCTATCAACAGGTGCTCGTGCACTGTAAACAAAATGAAAGGTAAATCCCACTTGCTTTGTTCAAACAATCCAATTTTAAATTGCAGGTGGCTAAAAAGTATAGGATGATTTGGTTCCCCTGTAGATTTGTATGATTTAGTTTCCTTGTATATGACTACTATATACAATGGAATACAATTATGGAAAACCTACTGTGCTTAAGCTTCATGTGTTCAGAACACATAACAAAAATATCCCAAAATAAAACAAAAATTAAAAAAATTTTGTTTTACCAATAATGAACTCCTAATCCTTCACAATGGAGGCCATCCATGTTCCAGTGAGTTCTGGCTTACTCCATATATTAAATGTTTGGGGTTTTTTAAGTTATTGTATAAAAGCATGTATTTATAATGAAAAATAAAATTTTTTAAAAAGGGTTATTTTAGGCTCTGCCTTTAAAGAAAGTCACTCATGTCCCCTTGTTCTAAAGCCAGTGATCCTCTAGGGATGAACTTGGAGCCCTCTCAGTAAGTTGCAGCCAACCCTTCCTGCCCAGGGAGGCTCATGGAGAACCAGACCAGCCATGCAGACAGCAGCTCAAGTTGCCAGAGGTTCTTACCTGACAACTTCTGCCCTGTTGGGCTCAATGACTAAAACATCAACAAACAAAAAAAGACTTCATGTAACAATTGCAGTGCTTGGCATTTTATGCCACTAATGCTTTTTTAATTAAATAAACTATTGCAAAAATCAACATCAATCAAACATGTTAAGGAGTTCAAGGCTCCATCATACTTTGTCACCAGACTGGAAGAAATCCAGAGGGTACAAGCTGCAAAATGGAATAATTTTAGCCACACAGCATTTTCACCACTGTAAGTTTTTGGTATTGTCAGCTTTTTTTTTTTTAAACAAGTAGTTGGATATACTGCATCCAGTACAGTAGAAAAACTAATGTATGTCATACCAAGACTGTAGCTGCTAAGTGTTACCGGGAATGGAAAATTTCAGATGTTCAACTTGTAAAAAGGTTGACTTGTGAGTGTCATCCAACTTTCCTTTTCATATGCTAGCTGTGAACTTCAGTGGCTCAAGTGAATGCCACAGCTCTGCATCTTTGATAGGGTGTTGGTTATTCAATGCATTAACAGCTCTTTCTGTTGCTCTCTTCTTGTTCGGAACTTTCTGTGAAATGACGATGTATATGATAGCAAAGGAGATTATGCTCACCTCAATGTAAAAGATCTATCAACTAGTCTCTTGTCCTAATAAGATTAATCTTTACTTGCAATGAAAAAAAAAATTATGTATATTTGAAGAAAGAATGTAGTCTATTATCTGCTCAGCTGTTTGGCAACCTCATGTGAGACCAGCAAGGTCAGAATAAGAATTTTTACTCCATTGCCCACATCAGTACTCTCCTAGAGCAAACAAGCACTTATCTTCCTTCACACCAATTGTAACAGACACAATTTTAAAACTATCCTAGAATAAAGAACAGGTGTACAACCTTTCCTTTTAGTCCTTCTTTATGCATCAAATTGAAGAAGAGACAATTCAAGTTCTCCCTTTTTTTATAAGCCACAATCAAAGAGGAAAGACAACTCATACTAGCTCAGAAAATCACCAGTGCTGAGATGATGGTAGTGAACTTCATTACCCTCTTCAGCATTTCCCCCACACTTTGGGGAATAGGGAATGGAGCATTAGCGTTAGTGAAATAAAGGTGTAAAACTACATGTGAAACCTAAGGGACTCCTTCCCTTTTCAAATATACTTCATACAGCATGTGTTTGATGAATACTAATTAAGTATAGTAGATGCATTTAATCTGTAGTAATGAATTTCAAAGGCAAGATCTGACTCCCTAGTTTTCAATCAGAATAGACTCGTTATGGTCAAGAGAAATACTGCAGGCATCAGAGCAAACTAATGAATTTCAGCATAATCAATAATACTTGCCTTTCTGTGCATGTGTGCGTGTGCACAAACATGTGCATATATGCAACATATGCTAATCACACACACACATATATATATGTAACTTAGGGTAATCATACCTGTGTGGGTTTTGTGGTTTGCTTTTTGTTTTGAGTAATAAAGAGTGCATCCTAAATGTACTGGTGTTATTAAAGATGAAAACACTACTGGCAAAAGTTCTACAAATGCAACAAACTGAACTGCACACTTGGATGGGAAAAGGGAAATCAGAAATTAACAGGATATGAAGCACCATGGATATGAAGTACTCTGTTCTGAAAGCCCATTAACAGACAATTAGCAAATTTTTCAGTAAGGCATTTTAAAACTAAGACACAATGCAGTCATTATAAACATGAAGAGCAGGTACTGACCTGCCAGCTCTAGACATGACAGATAGGGCAACCCCACCTCTGCAAGTGGGACAAAGCAACTAGATCTCTACTTGCAGAGATATAATCAACACTGTAATTGAGGAAAAACTGAGAGACTGACTTGCTTCTTATTTGGGCAATATAGTTTACCAAACCTATTATGCATCAATGACGCAGGTCTGCCGACTTCTTTTAATTTACAGCTCTTCCGTAGATAACATAAAAAAAATAATGACACAAAAGGTCAAGTGAACCATTAAACATAAGGTAAACCATTTTCAATTTAGTGGCAGTTATAGTACATGGGTATTTTACAATCTCAAATGAAATGAGTCTTGCATTTGCCTCGTTAGGTAATGACCTTTCACCTCTGTCTCACTCTTGAGTTATAGAAAATACTACTGATTAAATGAACCACGTTCTAATAGAGGGAGCCCTCCTGTTTCTGCCTGCCTTCAGGAGTTGCACTTGTAGTCACACACATAGTAGGAACACTATGAGATTTGTAATGCAGAGGTGCAGACAGGAATCCTTGCTCCCACCCCATTGTTTAAATGACAGCCCAATTCATATAGATCTGCTCACAGTGCAGAATACCATCATGTCCACATCCCACAGCTACCAGCAAAAATACCACCTTCTACACATCACTTCAATAATTAAATAGCAATGAAAACTGTATTGCAAACATGAGAGGCTTTAACATAATACAAACACCAAGTTTTGCAACTGGAGAAATCACAAAAGAATGAGTATTAAAACAATCTGAAACGATGCAGGTACATTGTTCTTTCTAGCTGACGTATACAAGCAATAAATTGCTGCTCTAGGCAGCAAAGCACTGGTCTTACCACTCCTGTCAATGTTCTTCAACCATGTAACATCCTGCAGTCAACGTTCCTCTCCAGTTCACTCCTTTGAAGAACTTTCCCCATGTTTTATGTTATTCCTACAACTGCCAGCTGCATCAGTCCTTATTTGAACTGACTGCACATATACATGCCTAAAATCTAAAATAACTCATATTGGAAGCACTAATAAGAATGCTTTGGGGCAGTGTCCATAAGCATAATACAGCAGGTGCTAGTTCAAGTAAACACTCAATTCTCTATCCTACTAAGACAATGCTGAAATAGGGCAAAAAAAGAAGCAATAACTGTAGGCTTACACACTGAGAAGAGAAAACGTATGCTGCAACACCATACACTGCAGAGGTGGCAATTGAGCTGTGTTCAGATTATCAAGCTGTATAATAGTGCACTTTTTTCTAAATAAAAAAGAAAAAAAGGACTAGGATTATTATTTAATAGTTTCAGGCAAACATCAAATGAAATAATAATCATTTTCTCATGTATGTCCAATTATAACACTGTAGACATTTCCTCCCAAAATTCTGTGCAAAGTTATTGTTAGTATATTTTCACCTAGCCCAGTAACAAATAAAATTATTCATAATAAGCACAGTCATTCGCTGGAGTGAAAGGTATAACACCACACAGGACGTGTATTTGGGTAGAAAGCACCTCATATGGACACGGTACATGTTGATACTGCTTTACAAGTAACTTGTTTTCTTTTACCTGAATTGAGAAGAATGAACATGCTTACTGAGTTATCTTTTGAGTTAGTAGATGCAGGCACAACCACAATGCTAACCAACAGAAAGCAAGCCGTCTCTCCTAACTCTTCCCAAATGTTTTTATCTGAGTCTCCAAACAGTTTTATCTCAGTTTTTGGACTGAAGCTGTTCCACTTTTCAGCCTTGCAGAAGCTTGGACAACTGCAAACTGTGCAAGAGTTCATGACTCAGTCCACATACTTGAGGAATCACAAGGTATCTGGGGAGAGGAAAGATTGACAACTGTCTTTCCTTATTAGAAAATGCAAGAAGTAATTTATTTCCCAACAATGGCTGTCAGCAGAAATCCTTTATCCTCCACAACTGAGTGGATGCAATGACTTTTTCTGCTCTGACTTTTCATCTTGGGGCAGACCTCTTCTATAAAGATCAAGCCTCTTCCATCTCAAGCAGGGGCAGTAATGCTTTGGGACCTCCTCTCTAGGTAACAGCAACAACTTCATAGGGAAAGGACTGCAGTCCCTCGTGGGAGAGTGACAGTCTTTAGGGCCAACACACAATAACAGCACTGATCAGCTCCCAAAGCACTAGCAGTTTGCTGGTGCTCCTCCAGAGCATTTTACACACCAAGCAGTTTTATCCGCTAGTGGCACTGAGCTTTCCCCTCCACAAGCCTTTAAATCAGATTTTGATCAAAACATTTCTTACTCAACAGATTTTCTCTGAAGGCATGACTAAAAGTAATCACTAGAAATAGCTGGGCATTTCACAATATAGAAATAGCTTCAAGACAGGACGCACATACACCATGCGTGCCAGTAGCACAGCAGAGCCAAATAACGACAGAAATATCAGCCTCTTGGCTGAATGACAGCAAAATGAAAAATGACTGTCATTAGAAAATCTGATATAAATATCAGCATGATTTCTAATGAAAACAACTGATGGGAGAGGGCTAGTGAAAGTTATAAAGCATATACATAGAGTTTGGGTGGATCTCGTATGTTGGATATCAAGCTCCTGGTTCTCACATAGTACGTAGAGTCTGATTAATATTTTACCAATAACATACCAGTGTATTTATTACAGAGGGTGACATCCTCAGTATTAGTGAAAATAAATACTTATAAATCAAATGTAATAAAATATTTAGACTCCTCACGCTGAAATTTTTATTGTCATTTACCCAACGTACAGTTTGCTCTGCAGCAGAAAAGCGAACCAGTACACTTCAACACGGCAGCAAATGATCACGTTCAATAAATCCAATAGCCTACTGCCACCAAAAGGAAAACAGTGGAAATACTCTGGATGTAAAGTAACTTTTTATTACCAGTGGAACTAATACAGTAAATTAAACTTATGTAAGGAGGAGACAAATCTAGTGTTTTAATCAAGATGAAGTAATCTTTGAAAACCAAAAAAGCTGGGGGTGAGAATTTGCAAAAGCTAATCTCCCCAGTTTCTCAATGTTTTGCAACCTTACGAGTCAGGAGGCTGGGGGTAAAAACCAATTGACAGAACACCGAAAGGGTACAGTTCTCCAGGGCTGGCCTTCCTAGGGCTTTGTTCTACCTTCTAGGATATTCCACACAAGAAAATAAAGGAGATTTTTAAAACATAAATGTAATAAGGTTACATGATTTCTCTACAAAATAAATTTGGCATTTTAGAAAGAGGTCAGATGATTCACGCACATTCAATGGATCTATGGGCAGGAAATAAAACAGCTGTAAGAACTACATCGTAACAACATCTTCAATAAATACAAAACTAGGACAGGTGACACTATACACAAACCAGAGGAAAAGAAACATTTAAATACTTATTGCTGCAGTAAATATGACACACTTTTGTAGCCCTTATTCAGCTCCATACTTTTCCACAGGTGCCATGTTTTGCACAGGTGGAATGCAGGAGGGTACAGGAAAGTCCTTCACCTTATTTATTCTCAGCTCTAATACAAGCAAGTGATTTATGGTACTACGATTACTACTTAGAAGACATGAAGCACTGCAGCAATTAAGTCACAAGGGCAATGAATCTCTGTGCTTCTAACCATCACGAGGATGGGTGTCAGAAAAAAAAATAATCCTCAAGAGACAGGAATGAGGCATTATTCAATCCATCCGATTTAGGTGTTTACGCTTCCGATAAAGTCAACAGAAGATAGTATAAGACATCTGATCTTTTCCACATTGACCAAAGGACCTGGGCTTCTAAATGAGGTATTTGAAAATAAGCAGTATGGCCACCCTCTGAAAGAACGTATTTAGTGCAATTAGGTATTATCATCAATGGAGACAGAAAAGTTACCTGTTGTCTTCTGAACTTCAGATGCAGATCACTGCACACAAGGGAAATGGCTGCATAAACAAGTACTCTGACTTTCTGTTGCTATTCTGGTGCTTGCTTCCCTTCCTCCAACACCCGGAGGAGGAAGGAAAAAATAAAACCACAAAAAGATAACACTGACATTGCTGTTAGCATTTTAATCATGCAGATTTTTCACAATGAATTAAATATCAAGACTGGAATAAAATTGCTCAGAAATTCATGTGACAATTGACAAGGAAGGGCCAACACATATCTTCAGGTGGAGCTTGCTCCTTCAGGTGCTGGGGAGACACCAGCATCCAAGATGTGTGGCCCAAGGCCCATGTTTTAAGTACAAAGAAACACTTTTGAAGCTTGCTGTTATCAGCAAACACAATATAACACAAACACACTCGCTCCCCTCAGCCCCATATTTAAATTCACAGAAATATTAAAAGTATTCCAGGCAACTGGAATACAAACAAAATATTAGAAGTATTCCAGTATGCACATGTGTTTTGCAGTTCTCAGCTGCTTAAAGATGTAGCTAAGCAACTTGTAGGGCCAAGACAACTTTCCCCTCACCTGCCTCCTGCCACATCATTCAAACAAAAGGAAACAGCTCACACCATATCTCTGTGTGATGGCTTCAGACCAGTCAGTTTATGCAAGAGGCAGGGATTTATAGGCAAACTGTGAGAACTGAAAAGAAGGTATCACAAATAATAGCTAGGACTTTTCCTATGGATTTTTCCACTAGGCAGATGGACAGAAAGGAAAATAAGTATAAGCCTCTGTAATTCCAAAGTACAACTCTAATAACAACCTTCCTCTCTCCCTCCCTCCCCAGGAGATGTAAAAGAGAGAGGGCCCTCAAAATGACCAGAAAGCCAAGGGTGGTTTTTTTTTT
>VXBL01010147.1:209732-220916 GCA_013400195.1 Aramus guarauna | reverse complement strand
GCCCAAAAACCAAGGGGTGTTTTTTTTTTTTTTTTTTTTTTTAGGATGCTCTAGAACAGAGATACTGAAAGCATCCATACGACTTAGGTGCTGCTTTCTTTAAGTCACTGTGGTGGGTTGACCCTGGCTGGGGGCCAAGCGCCCACCAGAGCCGCTCTATCACTCTCCTTGTTCACTAGACAGGGGAGAAAAAGTGTAATGAAAAGCTTTGTGGGTCAAGATAAGGACAGGGAGAGATCACTCACTTATTATCATCACGAGCAAAACAGACTGAACTTAGAGAGAGGAAATTAATCTACTTTATTCCCAAACAGAACAGAGTAGAGGAATGAGAAATAAAATCAAATCTCAAAACACCTCCCCCCACCCCTCCCATCTTCCCGGGCTTAACTTCACTCCCGGCTTCAAACCTCCTCCCCTCCAGCGGCACAGGGGGGATGGGGAATGGGGGTCATGGTCAGTTGATGGCATGTTGTTTCTGTCACTTCTTCATCCACAGCGGGAGGATTCCTCTCATCGTTCCCCTGCTCCAGCATGGAGTCCCTCTCACAGGAGACAGTCCTTCACAAACTTCTCCAACGTGAGTTCTTCCCACAGGCTGCAGTTCTTCATGAACTGCTCCAGCGTGGGTCTCTCCCATGGGGTGCAGACCTTCAGGAGCAGACTGCTCCAGCATGGGTCCCCCACAGGGGCACAAGTCCTGCCAGAAAACCTCCTCCCGCGTGGGCTCCTCTCTCCACGGGGCCACAGGTCCTGCCAGGAGCTTGCTCTAAGGCGGGCTTCCCATGAGGCCACAGACTCCTTCAGGTGCCTCCACCTGCTCTGGCATGGGGTCCTCCACAGGCTGCAGGTGGAATCTCTACACCCCCTCATCCTTCCTCCATGGGCTGCAGGGGCACAGCCTGCTTCACCATGGTCTTCACCACGGGCTGCAGGGGAATCTCTGCTCTGGTGCCTGGAGCACCTCCTCCCTCTCCTTCTGCATTGACCTTGGTTTCTGCAGAGTTTCTTACATCTTATCACTCCACTCTCTGCCTGCAAAATCTCTCTGGGTTGCTTTTTTTCCTCCCTTCTTAAATATGTTATCACAGAGGCACTGATTGGCTTGGCCTTGGACAGTGGTGGGTCTGTCTTGGAGCCAGCTGGCATTGGGTCTGTCAGACACAGGGGAAGCTTCTAGCAGCTTCTCACAGAAGCCTCCCCTGTACCCCCCCCCACTACCAAAACCTTGCCATGCAAACCCAACAGTCACCCACTAGAAACAAGCACCCCAAGTTTCATGCACACTTGACATCAAGTTGCGTCTGTACGAAGTAGTTTGTGTATTGCTCAGCTCAAAATGTCAACTTTAAAGTGTGTTGAACTGCATAAACCTTCGTTATTTCCCACAAATTTTGTCCATAAGGAGATAAGAGTAGTGGCCACGAAGACCATGACACACACCTGGTAATAGTGAGATGCTAATTTACATTGGAAAGCACAACCTCAAAGACCACAGTTGTTACCAGTTTTCATTCTTAAAAGCAGCACGTGGGGAATTCCCTATTCTCCCCAACATATTGCCATCCTCCTAAGCTATATACCCATGTTACAACAATAGGTAAATATTCAATAACTTTAATCATCTGTGTTTTCTGGGACATGAATTAACATTGTGTCCAGAACATGACATCTCAACAGCGCTTGAATAAGAGTTATATTTGAGAGAGAAAGTAAAAAAAAGACACTCTGGTTTTATCTGTGGGTTAAGTCTTGCAAGAATCAATCTTTATGATTCAGCTTTCATTCCAGGCTTTCCAGGGCATCCTATGAATCTGACCATTAAAGAAACAATGGACCCTTCATAAAAGCAGAAAATAAGTGCCAGCATCCTCATCAAATTCCACATCTGTTAACTACATTTGGCTACATAAGCTTTTCCAGCTATTTCCTCTGGATGCGCCACTGTCTTTTCTTCTAGCCTCAAATACATCATATTGGATGAGCAGCTGTCACATTCCATTGATAGCTAAAGAGCTATCTGTTTCTGCAAACAGAAAAAAAAAGCCTATATAGAGTTTGGAGATTATTCATATGAAGTTATAATTTATCTAAAGTTGCTGTACTGCAGTACTGCACTGAAATAACTAGAAAAATACTACTTGTGTTATCTGCCACATGTGCTTGGGGTAAGTCAAAAGCATCTCAGAAAAAAGCACCAAGAAAAACAGGTTATAAAAAAAGAAAGGAATATAACCATCAGGTCTGAAAAATTACTATTGTAAAACAATGGGTACCACAGTAAGATTTGTATTAGGCAGATTTAGATAGGAAACTAATTTTAAAAATAAAACTGAGAAGTGAGCCAAGAATTAAACACGAATCTACAGCAAAATGTTGAAATATCAGCCAGAATACTCGGGGGAGGGGCAGGAGGGAGCAGCCATCTTTTTTTCCAGTGACACTGTCAGGCAGAACTCAAAACATCTTGGCTTTTAGCCATGGACTCAGACACTGATCCTCACTGGCCTTTAGCTCCTGAGCTCTGGAAGGCAGGTCACCATCATCTCATGAGACAGAGCATAGAACAGGCAGCGTGCGCAATTCTGACCAACTCTACTTCACTGCTCAGTACATCAACAGGCCATTGATTTCAGTTTACTTCAGTATGCCCACAAAATAGCTTGCTGCTGAAAAAAGAGCACATCTTGCTTCTCGCCTCCCTTCTCTCCTGGCTATGCAATCCCAACTGTCTCCTTTAATCATCTCAGATGCTCACCAGATCTTTGTCATGAGACAATTTAAACTCAGGAACTTTGCAGGAATTCTCTTTTTCTTCCTCCCTTTGAGTTATTCAATAATCCAACAGAAAACTGCTAGCTCACAGAGCAGTTCAGAAAGCACTGTAGTTGTCAAAAGGTAAGAAGTGACAGTGGATGGGGTGAAAGGGGCAAACCCCCTCCCATTTTGGCAATAACATCCGAACTGGCGTACTGCATCTCACAGAACAGGTGGCAGATCTGACTGCTTTGCCCACCAAGGCAGTTGTCTTCAGGCACGAGCAACAATAAAAAAATATCGAATTGAAGTTGTACGTTTCACACATGCAGTTCCTTACCCTCCAGTTCCACAGAGGGAGGCTGCTGCTAACAGCGCTGTGAGGACAGCATAATCATGAGAGACTAAGCTTTGTTCTCTGCTGAATCTGGTGACACTGCACTTAATGATTCCATCATTTAAAGCAGCAGTTAACTGTTCATCTGCTGGGTTAACACGCATGTTTGCACTAACTTACTAACTCCCAATACAGAAGCAGCAATACAAAGAAAAAAGAAGGACATTTCACAGAAATTTTTCTTATAAAAAAGCACATACATACTTAGTTTTGATCTTGTAACAAATTAAGAGCACAGATAAAACCAAGCAAAGTCAATTCCTTTTAAGATTTCTGACTTCCCCCCTAATCATACAGACTGACACAAAGTAATCCCAAGGATTTAGAGAACAGTAATTTTAAAAATGTTGTTTTGAAAAACAGATTGATGATCTTCAGCAATACAAATAGCATGCAGTAAAAATAACACGTAGTGCTAGGGAAAGCATAGCAAGCAAACATGTTGCAGCTGTATGCAACAAAGGACACTTCAGAAAGGGAAGAAACAACATAAAAAGCTCACTGCTAAATACAAGGGCCTGGGTATGAAAAATTATTCAGCCAAAACTATGCTACTGCAATTAGTTTTTTTTCCTCACGGGAGTGTACCAAAAAACTACAGACCAAGTCCTGCAAAAAAACCGTGGATTTAACCACCGGGTGGCAGCGGTCATCCGAGTATTTCGCACCCGGAGAATCCCTGTGCCACACTGAGCTGCTGGAAATTACTCTATGCATTGCTCTCTGAAGGGAGAGCAAAAAAAATCCATTTCGGAGAAAAACACCTTCTTCTCTCTTACGCATAAAGCAAAATCTGTTTTCTCTTTAAAGTAGCTTACTTTATAAACGGTGATGCTTTTACCCAAACACAGTTTTCTTGTAGGAAATCTGTATTTTGAATATTAGCTCTTCTCAGAAAGTTCTCAAGTAATGGTACTTATTTCCAAGACTCGTCTTTTGACCTTCACATCGCACTGGCCTGCCGGAGTCCTGCTTCTGAGAAGAGGCCATGGGAGAGCCCGCCCTCCGCTCAGGCTTCGGCTCTCCAACAAACCGTGTTTTACCGCGGGATGCACGGTGAGGGATGAAACCAAAAGCCTCCCGGACATGGCAGGGCAAGGCTGTGCTCAGGGCCTTGTCCCGGCGCCAGCCCTGTACCAGAAGTGCCCGGTACAGCTCAGCCCCACGCTGAGGGCGGCTGGTTTCACCCCCCGCGGCAGCACCCACAGCCACCCCCACCTCCGCCTCCTCGTGCGGGGGAGACACACACCAGACACCCAGCAGCAGCGAGGCCGATAAAAGGCTTTAACCCCCAGGGTAGGCCCCCCCAGGCTGCTTGCCCCTCCGCAGGCCCATCCCGCAGGCCCGCCCCGGCCGGTACCTGGAGGAGGCCGCCCATCTTGGCGCGCAGGGCCTGGAACTCCTCCGACGCCGACTCGGGATAGAGCTGCCCGCGCAACAGCTCCTCCGTGATGTCCGCGTTGCCGTAGTATGCGGCCTGGGCAATGCCACTGAGGAGCGCGCTCAACGGCTTGGAGCCCTCGGGGGGCGGTTGCGGCTCCGGCGCCGCCATCGTGAAGAGGGCAGAGCCACCTACCAACCCCGCCCCCCGCGGCTAGGAGTACGGCGACCGCGCGGGGACACGCCATGCCGCGCCCGCCCCGCCCCGCCCCCAGGGGCTGGGCCGCGCTGCCGCGGCGGCCATGGCAGGTGCCTACGTGTGTACAGAGTTTTCTCACGGGGGGAAATGCGTTGTGCTCTTAGCGAGCTAATCGTAACTGTCGAGTACCAAACACGTAAGTGAAAAAAGCAGTAGCTCTACCATCTAGACGAGTTTTATTTAACACAAATATTCAGGCACATACCACCGAGTAATTATACATTTAAATTATCAACACAGGTAATGACAAGTGTAATCACACACACACCAACATGGAGCCTTCAGTGACCAGTATTCTTTCCTTCCCTTACTATTTCATGCAATGTTTCAAAACGATCTGTGATTTAAAAAAAACCAAAACACAAAACAACCCACCCCAAACTCACACAAAAACCCAAATTCAATCCCATTAACCAGAACCAAACAGGAATGACCTCACTGGGTACAATAAATTTCTCCTTTCTAAACTGTTAAAAAAAAAAAAAAAAAAAAAGTACTCTATTTTACTAAATACTCAGAGCCTTTAAGGGAAGTTCCATAGGCTTTGCTCTCTATCTCTTTGCTGTAAGAGGCAGGGTAGACCACAAAACATGGGGACAATTAAGAATAAGGTACTAATAAAAAATCAAGTGTTTTCTCTGTGCACCATTCTATACAAGTTTAAATATAAAAAAATATTAAAAAGTTTTGTATATACAAGCATATGCAATCACAAAAGAGACTGTGTGCTCTCAAAAGAGACGTCTGCAACCAATTTTCTTCTGCTAATAATACAATAGTATCATTTACCACCCAATTTCAATTATTTAAGCCCTTCATAGTTGTAGTCTTTTTTTATGACATACAGGAAATATCACATTGCTCAAAAAAATATAAGTTTATGATCAACATGATCTGTTCTGCCTAGTGCTTTAGTCTGTGTCTTTGTGTAAGTAGAGAACAGACGAAGAACACATGCAAGTTGCCCTTGCCTGAGGGGGAATCACAGCATATACTTCTTTACGCTAGAGGTACAGGAAGAACTAACACTACTTGCAACTAAAAGTTTCTTCCACTCTCTCCATTCACTTGGACAATATTTAAAATGTCCTTTTGCTCCAAGATTAAACAACTTCCAAGAATCTGGAGATCTAGGAGACAGTTTTGATCATTAGCAATGAACATATAGTATGAGAAGCGTAACTCCATGTGGGTACAGACTCTTCACAGCTGAACGTTCAGAGACTCAACAGTCTTCTCTCATTAGTACAGTTCATTGGTGCTCATATTTAAAAAGAAAAGGGAGCAAGGTAGTAACTCTTCAGGGCTTATCCATACTGCCATGGAATATGAAGTAAAATTTCTATCACTCTGATTTAAATTTCTGAAGATACTGTTCCTTGATGACATGCTTACTTCTGCTGCAAGCTGATGTATGTCATTAAGTCCTAATAAGCAATGCTCGTTTACTGACTTAGGCTGAGGTACAAAGACAGATTGGTTCTTAGAATTGCTTTATCTTCTCAGATCTCAAGTCTACTTTAGTGCCTTGCATGAAGATGGCAAAAAAAGCTGGTAAAAAGTGTATATTTTAACTTCAAAACCAGTACAAAATTATTCAGAATGCACATGGCAGCAACCAGTAACCTGTGTCTTTAAGAATATTATTTATTTGTTTTTGTAAACAACCTCATTTTTAAACACATTAAAATACATTGAAAAGTCTCTCTTTATATATACACAGTACACGTTCAAACTTCACTTCATTGTGATGCCACCGTTTAAGCAGAAAAACAACAGTTCTTGATCCAAAACTCAGTTAGTTGCACTACAACCATCTTCGGCAGGACAGCACACCATGCTGCCAAGACCCAGCCTTTTCAGGAATAATTCATTTGTTATTTATCACCTGAACTGTTTTTCGGCCATAGTGGTAGTAGCTGTACGCAGATGTTACTGTTGTGAAAGCTGTGATGCACCTTTGGGGAAAATAGTTCTTGTAAGTCATTTGAGTCTAAGTACGATAATAAAAATTGGTATTTTTAAGTGTCTTTCCTATTTTTCACTACACAGTCAAGGACCACATCCTACAGAAATGCAGTTTATATGCTGAAATTTAGTACTAAGTGGAGGGTTAGATAAACAAAGGAACTGCCATCCAGTGCTATGTAGCATGCTTCAGCATAATTGCATACTAGGCCAAATTTTTACCATTTTAGCACTTGTTTTAGAGAAGGGAAGACAAAAGATCTGTTTCGGTATTTGTACCCCATATAATTTTTACCAGCTTGAGAACTGACTGACATGAGAAACTATCCCTTGGTAGTATGAAAGGTGAGCATTCAAATCGTACAAGACGTGAACTTACATTTTACCAAATTCCAAAGCTAAAGCACATGTTTTGGCTTCAGCCTCTTTTGTTCCCCTCCCAGGCGCTGGGCAATAACCACATATATATTTCTAAATTAGCAGTGCTCCTCTGTGCCAAAGGCTGATACCATTCAGGCATGAGCCACCACTACAGTCCTACCCTTCCATTACTGCTGCCCTCCCTGGACACACTGCCAGGCTCATTCAGGTAATTTTTGAGAGCTTCTATAGAGGACCTTGGTAAGTTACGCCCAGCATTTCTCCATTACTCACAACATGGAAACTCTCTCACAGAGTCTCAGACAAGCTGCAAGGTATGTGTCTTTCACAGATGCAGTTCCAGATTTGGCTTTCCAATAGGATGAAAAACCACATTGACTTAAGATCAAGGTTCCCAGTTCCTCAAAAGCTTTGGGGTTTGTGTTTGGGGTTTTTTTGACACTAGAAGACAAGTAACACTGGATTTTCCACTACTTTAAACTCAGTTACTAAGTAATTCTGCTCTCTGCTGTTCAGCCTCTTTGTCCTGGTCTCTTACCCAACTGCTCAGGAGAAATAACTGCACTTGTAACACCTGCTGTCAGCTACAATTCAGAGTCAGTTCAGATTTCCAGTGATAACAGTGAAAGGAACAGCCATTATTTAAGGAGGTATGCTCCTGTACACTTGTTTTCATTCCATCCCTCCCTTTCCTTCCTATAGTCTAGCAGGAATCACTGGATTTCTTCAGGTGCTTTTCAAAGAGGCTTCAGAAACCTAGATTTCAAGATAGCAGGTACAATATAAAGCAAAAACGAGAAAACACTTCCTGTCTAATTTTACTGATATCAAGGTTGCTTTTTCAAGGACACTTAGAGCATGAATAAATAAAGAACCCACACAGCCTTTCTTCCCACTTCCTTCTTTTCCATTAATCTGAATTTACACTTTGCCTGTATATATCATGTCTATTCTGAAGAGTTGTTTCTTCATTATTATTCCTGGATCTTAACTAGTTTAATTTGACTACCTTTTGCTTGTATAGTAAATTAAGCACCAATAAATATCTAGCTCCTGTGTCAGTTAAGAATAAACATGTAAAAATTCAGCCATATGGGTCTATTACATCATTTGGGCACAGGTTTTTAGTTCCATGCAATAAGATTAATCTCAATTACCAGTTTCTTTAGTAGTACATTAAATGAAAAAAAAATATGAAGAGGTAAGTTACCATAATGTCTGCAGATATATGCTGTCCACATAATTGAAAACAGGAGCTGCTAAAGAAGCTGCCACCAAAATTAGCTGAACCGCTGTATTCATCTGATAAAAACAAAATAGGAAATGTGACTGAAACGAAAAAGCGTATTATGCAAGGAACACCAATACACCCTTTTATTACTGGTTTAAGTATTAGTCTATACACAGAAAATTTATTTAGAAACCTCTTTTAAAGAAGCATCTTACACACTAGAAATTATCATGTGCTCTGACAGAATATAGAGTTGAAAATCAGAATTTAAGTTGCCTCCAAATTAGTTGGCCCTATTTTGAAACTGCACTCAGGACTAGTAGTAAACAGCCTCCTCCCTCCAAACTACGCACCACTCCAAGTACTGAGGAGTTATCTTTCGTAATGAGTTATTACTCTTACCTTGCTAATAAATGTTGGTTTTAATTGGGCAGTAGCATAACAGGGGTTAAAATACCTACTGAGTGTTCTCTGTTGGGGGAGAAAAGAGAAGAAAAAAAAGCAATTCTAGTATATTCAACGTGCTACACCTCTTTGCATGATACAAAAGAAAAATCAATTGTAGTGCTAAAGAAGTATACAGCTACTGCTCTTATATGATTTATTGCACATAATACACAGGACAAAAAGTTATCAGTAGTTCTGACTCATATTTATGAAACCTATTTTATGAAATACTGTTCTGCTTACAAATTTATCTGGCAAAAGAACAAGTACAGCATTACATCTTAGGCTATCCACCCAAGTTTTGAGCAACCATCAAGTCTCAGGATGAAAATCTCTTGGTTACGACTTTGTTAAACGCTTGTTCATTTTTTCATACTTGTAAAAACACAGAAGATTCAATCCAAATAAAATGATTACATGTTCATACAATTACAGTATACACTTACCGGTGGAGAAAGAGTTTTGTATCGCACATAAAAAACAGCAGCAATGAGCGCTACATCCCTCAGAATAATCATGGAAGTAAGTGAAACTGAAAAACCAAGCCAACAGGATCTAGTGAAAAATCACGTCCATGATTAAAACCAAAACAAAATCAAAAGAGCGCGAAATATGAAGCAAGAAGAACTTACCACTCAACTTCTTCTGAACAAGTTTTATGCATGACTGAATATTTTTAAGATTACTTCTGAAAGTGTTTCATCTAAAGTCTTAAAACAATCCCGTCTATAAGAAAACTTTCTATACAACTACTAACTACTATTGCTTTAAAGAAAGTACATTTGAAACCAGCAGTAATGCTTTTTGTTTTGCAGGTCTATTGTGTTGGGGGAGGGATGGTTTTGAAGAATTTAATAGGAGCAAATAGCAAAGTGCAACTGAGAAAACAAGAGTTTCTAGCTATACGGAGTTTTCATTCTAGACACACAATAAAGGTCACTATACATATCAGCAGCTTCTTTACCTGATATAGTACATGCAAATAGTGACATTTTCTCACCTGGGATAAGATTTGCACAAGTTAGGCTTACATAGAGCACACTGATGAGAATTTTATCAGCCAGAGGATCAAGAGCACTTCCCAAAGCTGATTTCTGATTAGCCCAGTTTCGTGCAATAAATCCATCCAACTAGGAAGAACAAAGTTCAATGTTTCTCTGTTAGAAACTAAGAATAAAAATAGCCTATGTATGCTACTGTTACAGACATATTTCATGAATGACATCATAGAATACAGCTAGCTTAACCAAGATGAAATATGATACCTGTTAACTGCTATTTGTATCATACTTTTTTCACATTATGTTCCAGATATTGGAAGCCTCTGAACATACTCAGTTCTCATTATTAAAAGAAAAAAAAAAAAAAAAAAGGAAAAAAAAGGTTACTGCTGTTCTAAAATTGGCACAATTGTCATGCTGGGTGCACTGTGTACACCTGCATACGGTAACGGACCACCAGAAGCATAAGCACTGACTGGACAATGCCCACCTGGGGCTGGTCTGGGAACCCTAATATCCCCTTTGCTCCAGCAGCACTTAAGTCCCCTTCGGCTACCTGTGAGCTCCCTTTACAATGTCACAAAGGATGTATATGCCATTTGTAGAAAACAATGAATATAAGAAATGATCTGTTTATTAATTTACATTCTACATTGGAGTCTAAGTTTCAAGCTATGTCAATGGGATCACTGCAACCCAGGCTATCCCCAAAGTATTTCCAAACTGATATAAACATACCAAATCCGTTATGCCAGCCAAAACAAAGACACCTAGTGCAACATTGAAATTTTCTTCAACAATCAAATAGCCTAAAACTGGCGCCAAACCCATTCTTGCCATTGACAGTATATTTGGGATCGTCCAAGGGTTTTCATACTGAAAAGCAAGAAAGCAAGAACTTCAGGCCAGGAAGGCAAACCCTAACTGGGCATATAACAGAATTAATCAGGACAAACACAAACTTGAAGTTGAACTAACCAGAAAGCCTTGTAAGTTCTTGGAAGCAACCTGCATTTGCGCAAGACAGACAGACACGGCCTCTAACTACTAAACATTAACTTAGCCTTCAAAAGGAAAATACGCCACTACCGAGAGACTTAAAAAGCCCTTATTTGTCTCCAAGTTTGGACGCGATACCCGCTTCAAGCAAGCGGCGCGACTTTCACTGTGCTACCGGATAAAAAGCGCTCCTCCTCGCTCGGGGCTGCACCACCTCGCTCCCGCCCCTCAGCAGAGGGGCGCTCCCGGCAGCTCGGCGCACCGATGAAGGCGAGAAAACGACTGCCGCGCCAAACAACCCCACCGCCTCCCAGTTCACGTACCAGCTCGGCATAGCGCCCCGCCACACGCCTCTCCCGGCGGC
>VXBL01010147.1:175017-208661 GCA_013400195.1 Aramus guarauna | reverse complement strand
TGTGAGGAGAAATAAGGGGAAACCCGTTTTTCTGCCGTTTTCCGGCCTACCTGCCGGCCGAGGATCTTCTCCGGGGGTCTCCGGGCGCGGATGGTGGCGTCCATGGCGAGCGGCTGCTCGGGGTCAGCTCGCTCCCTCTCACGGCGGGGCAGCTTTCTTGGGCCGTGGTTTTTGCTCCAGCTGTTGTCTTTACAAGCCTTTAACAGAGGAAGTTGGAGGTTTGCTTCACCTTAAGTGACTTTTAGAGGACCTAGGCAGTCTCTTGTTCTTGCTCTTCATCCTCCCTCACCCACCTTTACTTTAGCTCAAGGAAAAAGAAGAGTTTACTTTTCCAGGTGCAATCATTTTTGTTTCTGGGACTTGCTGCTACCCACCTTCCCTAACACTAAAGGACATCGTTATTTCTCATTTCTGGCATCAGTTCATCAGGCAGCCGAGGTTGAACACCTGGGGGTTAAATCAGCTTTAGTTACAGCAATCAATAGCTACCAAAGAAAGGGAGGCTTTTGAAAAAAAAAACAAAAAAAAAAACAACCAACCACATGAAAAAACAACTAATCACATTTGGAATATTTACCTCTTCTACAGTTGTTTGAAACAGTGGCTAGAATGTGCATGACCTTGTTAATTTATTCATTCCTCTACCACATCAACTAGATACAGTGGCTGTTTTCTGAAGAGCAGGAAGGCGAAGGAAGGAGTGAGAAGGTGGTGACCTGGATGCTGGGACAGGGTGCACCACCACCAGGTTCACAGATGATAGAAAAGCAGAAACAAATTACAGATTTCTTGTATATAATGTTTAATGAAAGACAAATAAAATCCAATTCCTGTTTTACAATTAAATATTGTAGTAAGGATATTTTCTTAAATCTGACTTGCATTTCAAATAAAATCTCAGCTAAAGACCAATAAATACAGAGCTGCAAAGCAGGAGAAAAAAAAAAGGTATGCCTTCTTAACAGCTATAAAACAGTGTTGTCTCAACATGAAGATTCCCAACTTTTTGGAAACATTTCTATACTTTAAATTCCTCTAATGAGCCAAAATGCTAAAAACACAACTCACATCTTCTCATGAAAGATTTCTGGGTTTAAGTTTGTGGATCCAATGTCACTAAGTTCAGAAATAAAATCTATTACTGCACTGTGACATTAATAGAAAACACACTTTGCACTCCTCAAGGACGATGAAGTACATGCTAGTCTTACAGGCTCATTTGGGCTAGCAAAGCTATAGGATGAGCCAAAGCAGTGATATCATGTCAGTTTGTCCTATGGCAGCTTAAAGTGAGCCTGTTGGCACTAGGAGTTTCTGAAAGGGAAACTCACACCTCAGTAAACAACAGTGGCAGCTGTGCATTGACTGCGGTGCTAGGCTGCAGTCTGGCGTGTGTTATTGCTGCAGATCCAATGATTAGGTCTCAAGAAAGTTTAAACACAGTGGCTCTTTTCACATAGTCTGAAGCTGATACACTCTTGAACCTTTTTTCAAAAGGTAACCTTGATCATTTAGGGATCCAATAAAGCTTTCAAAATCAGATACCTGGGAAAAGAAGAGAGACAAAAAAATAAATATATAATTGGAAGAGTGACATTTTATCTGATGTAAAGCAACATAAACAGTCTGGAAGAACTTTGTGAAATAAAGTGAGCTAAGAGTAGATTAGTTTCCTTAGCAAATGGCTGGCCTACTAGGCAGCGGCATGCAGTCAGCTGCACCCTTTTGTGCTTACGTGTTACAGCATGCAGAAAATATATAGTGCAACCTATGCGTAAATCTAAGTTCTGAAACACATGTATCTACCAAAGAAAAGTCTAATTTCTAAAACTCTTGCTGATTTCCAAGTATTTGTTACAGGTTTAGAACTCTGAATGGGCAAAAAGTCTTCTATATATGAAGGGAAAATTAGAATTAATTGAATTAGCTTTAAGTAACTAGTTGCTGAATGAATGAGCGATCATGTGAGAAGAGCTGGCAGTAACAAGTTCTGTCAGACAGGATTCAACACCAAAATGCAGACTTATGTACAGTTAACAGTTGAACAATTTGGAAACTTAAGTCCTCTCGCCATAGCAGGCCAAAGTGGGTTAACCAGGTAACAAAGAACAGCATTATTGCCCATAATAAGTTCCATAAAGAGAAATTCATTATCACTACTTTTCACTCATTACACTGAAATCCAGTTTTAAGTTTTTAATTGGCATTTAAGGATTTTTATTATGGAACAAGAAGTAGAATCAGCTATCAATATTTTTGTTTGGCTGAAGTCCCCCACAAGTACAGAATGCAAATTGATTACAGGCTAAAACACATTTGTGGCCATCCATCCTACACAATGTTCGTATCAAGTTACAACATTAGGATATCTGAAGAAGGAATACAAACCCGAAAGGCATATTTGGTCTGGAGAACACCAAGCAGAAACGTCGCTGCACTGCTGAATAGAAAATGAACACCCCAAGAGTCTAAATTTGGAAATTAAGATAGGTGTGTGCCCTGAGGAATCAGAGGAAGTAAAGTACATCAAAATTGCCTTTCATGAAACAAAGCAGAATCTTGTTAAAGACTAGCTTCAGAAGCAGAACCAACCCTTACCAGTGCAAGGAGGTGTTACTGTCAAACAGCTCGTAAGATTAGTAAAGCTTACAAACAAGGGCAACTCAGCCTAAAAGCAGTGAATGCTGCTTATTTCTGTTGATTGCAGAGAGGCACAAGAGATGTGCCTTTTCCACTTTCCATTTTACAATAAATAATTTTGACTAGTTTTGCAGTTTGTTGTTGAAGAGACACTTGATTTCCAAACTTACTCGTATTTGTAGCTCCTTAGCAATCTGTCGAAGCTGTTGCAAGTCAAATAGATTGTTGTAAGTTCTCTCTGCAATACTGTTAAGGGCAGAAACAAATCTTTTTGCTTGTGAGCGATTGCTCATCCCAGACCCATGCTGTGAACGTTCAAAGTCCAGTTTTCCAAACTCATCTGAGTAGGTTCCCAGCATGCTAAAAAATATATTAAAAAAGATCAGCAGGAGACAAAAGCAAGAGTGCATTAATTTGCTTCCTGAAACATAACTGCTTGAGAAACTAAGTTCTCAGAAGCCACATAGGAAACCATCCCCTAATAAGAATGTCACTATCTAGGGAACTCTGACTAAGCGCTTGCCCAAGTTACTTTTAAACTTAAATTGTTCAACTGCAACAGAGAGTAATCACACAAGACAAAACACCTTTCACAGCGCTACATGTCTAAGTTACTGTGCACTGATATTCATAGCCACTATGATGATACAACACAAAGGTCTGAGTGATCGTATTCAACTTAGGGCTGCTGTCAGTTTTTAAAGAAGAGGTAACATCTGAATATTGGTATCATGGGCCTAAACTTGATGAACTCATTTCTTCATTGTGTTTGCATACCTGTAGTTAAAAAAAAACAACCAACAACAAACCAGTCTTGGAATGAATAGCACCATAATGCTTTATTTATTTTAAAAGCAGTGTGTATTACCTGTATTTCATTATTTCTACTACATCCTCAGCATCTTCCTTGGTAGATTTCTCCCTTAATTCCAGCCTTGATCGTGCCTTTAAAAAAAAAAAAAAAACAAGAAACCCCACAAAGGTATATTTAAGATATATTACGCCTACGTGAAACAAGGCTACTATTGCCCCACAACAAGCACAAATTTTAGGAGCGGAGATAGAACCTGAGCCTACAGGATTTGGAGGAAGATTCCTCTATTTTTTTGATAGCATTTCAATGTCGTCTTCTGCACACTTGCATTATTAGGCTGCAGCTTGGAGTTTAACAGTGTATCCTTGGGAAGTAGCAGATCACAAATAGCCATAATGTCAGGGAAAACAGCAGCAGTTTAAGTTCAAGATGGGCAGCAGCTTGTCTCTGCCTGCACCTATTTACTCTCCTTTTGGGAGAATGTGATAATTCTCTTTCCACCCCCTCAAGGGTGTTTTACTTTACAAGAAACTTTAAGCATCAGTACCTCTTAAGTATTTGTGAGTCTCTTGCATTATCACTATTTTTTTTTAATAAAAACACAACAAAAAAGCATAGCAGTGAATAAACTGCCAAAAATTATAGGATATCAGTTGTAGTTTAGGAATAATCTCTTTGCTTTCAATCCCTTAAGTATTACAACTTGCATTTACCTCTGTAAGTCGAATCAGTGACTCTAGTTGCCTTGTGGTGATTGGTGTGCTGTCTACTCCTTGGTTCTGTTTCCGGAGCTCAAGGTAGAATTCCTGGAGGACCTGAGCAGCTTCTGGAGATAAGTTTGGGTGAACATACTGCCGAGCATATCCGACATACTTCCTCAGCAGCTGATGTGGAATGGCATCAAAGTTTTGTCCTGGTAAGATCTAAGCCAATTACAAAAAGCTTAGATTTCTGTCTGTCAGAACCCTATACAATACAAATTTTAAAGCATAGAAGATAAAGATTTTATGTTATCTGGTGAAATCTTCGCTGTAAGGGCTTTAGTGCTTCATATATGAACTATGTACTTAAAAATTCATACACTGTGCTTAGACATGTAATTAAACACACTTGGCCATTTCAGAAAAAGCAGCCAAAGCATCTCATTTGCATTGATAAGTGCCAAATATGATTTAAATATTTCAAGAATTCTTTCTCAAAAAGAGAAAATCCAATTTCCCAATTGTTATAAGATATATCTCCACAGAAGATTAGACCATCACATCACTGCTGACATCCCATTTCCAAATGTGCATGGGTTTAGCTCCAGTTGGGGATATTTCTCCCAAGACCTGGCATTTGACAGTATCAGCCCTCAAACTGATCACTTAAGTTTAATAAGAAATATGCTTCCTCTCTTAAAATCCCCAAATCTGTCATAAGTTACAGATGTTCAAGGATTTGTTTACACACTGCTTTATTCGGATTCAATACTTCACAGTACGTCATGTTATATCAAATTGTTATATCCAGTCTAGTTCTGTAGCTCTTTATTGAAATACAACACAGTAAATTTGCTTTAGAGCATCTCATGCGAAGTGTCTTCTCACGACTGCAACAACAAAAACCCCCAAACATCTCAGCTAACTTCTCTTCCACATGGAGATGAAGATGGCTCAAGACACATCTTTAGCAGCTCCAGCAGGGTGGGTAACGTTAGCTACAACAGGCACTGGGTAGAAACTGGTGCCTGGAACCTTAAATGCTTCCTCTCTAATTCAGGGCTAATTATCCTGAGAAAAACGGGAGTGGGAGACTAAGGTCATCCAGCAGGTCACAGTTGTCAGGTCCCAGTGCAAGGAACACCACAGGAAGAGGCAGAGCAACAGTCACAGGAGAAGTCCTACCTTTAGTCTTTCAAGTAGCGGTCGATCTGAAACAACTTCAAGAACAGAGCGATCCTGTGTGTTGGTACGAGTCATAACAACACTGCTGCATGCTGCTTGCTTTCCAGCTCTGATTGCCATCACATGCTCAGACAGCAAGTGATCATGATCTTCATTTGGGGTGTCCAGCAAAATGAAAACTAGATCAAATCTTGACAGTAAAGCACTCCCCATTCTAGAGTACAGACAAGAAAGCCACACAGTGCTCAAAGAAGTGGAAAAACTACAGCAACTCTGCTCCACTTCCAAGACACTTAAAAAAATCCTGTCCCATTCATTCAGAATAAAGTAGAACAGCAATTTCTCTCTCAAAAGCCATTAAAAATTATTACAGTAAGTTTGTGTTCACGCTCCAGGAAACTAGAAAGCAGTTATGTACAAGCGACAAGACCGCCAGAAGCATCTGCTTCTGAATGTGAACTATAAGCAGTTTTTCAGGAAGTGCTTACTTTAAGTTCTCAGACACTGTTTTGGCTTTGTTGTAATGTCCTCCAACTGGGTTTGCTGCAGCAACGATGGATGTCCGAGCTGGTAAACTGCAAACAATGCCAGCCTTGGCAAGGCTGATACTTTGCTGTTCCATGGCTTCCAACAAAGCCTGATGCTGGTTTCCCATCTTATCAAATTCATCTATTCCACAAACACCTGGCATCAATTAACACAAGACAAAGATTCATTAGAAAACACGTTAACTGATGGACAAGCGTATGCTACAATCCAGTCCTGATTGTACAATCTGGTAGATTGTTTGTTACAACCTATAAGAAGTCCAGCCTAACATCTTGGGGACTGCAGGAGACATTGGACCAAGTCTCCATTTCAGCAAGGTTTGTTTTCACTTCATGCTGCCGCAGGTGAACCATTACGAAGTTGACCTGGCTCATGGAAGCACTGTCTTCATTACTCATTAAGATGGCAAAACAAGCTTTTTAAAAATAGAAATAGATAACAAATCTCATAAGCCAGCTATTTTTCAGAAACAGTAAGAATCCAGTAGCTGCCATTAAATCAGAGATTTCTCAAAAAGGAAAGTCTAGTTCATTAACACATTAAGTAAGGCTGGTATGTGAATTGCAGAACTCCAGTTTCCTACAAATCATAGGCCCTAGGAAAGCAGGAACCACCTCCAGAAAAGTCACTGAAGAAGCTAAGAACTTCCCAAGTCATGGAAAGCCAATATCATTCTTCAAATTTACATTTTTAGTCTACAATTATGCAAGCATTATAGTTAACCTTAGACTCAGCAGTAGGTGTGTCCGTGACCCCCCACTCCCCCCATGTTTGTTCATACAAAACTTGTAGCGTTACACATATTACCTTGGTCTCCAAGCACTAAAGCACCAGCTTCCAAGGCAAAATCTCCAGAAGCACCATCTCTAGACAGTGTAACAGTCAGGCCAGAGCTGGTGGAAGTGTTACCACAAACATATACACCTCGGGGAGCAACATTACACACTGCCTAGAAAAGAATGGTATACTTTTTCCCCCCTCTGCAAGGTGAAGCATTTCATAAGCCTTATTCTAGAGAAGCAATTTGAAACAAAACCAAATTTTTTTCTTTCTGCTTAACGTGGCCCGACAGTAAAGGTGTAAGTGCTTGCAACCCCAAGAGACATACTTCTGCAAAACAGTAGGAATAACTTTTGTCACAGTAGTTGCAGCACAGCCATGTCTACTGTGTTATAAAAACTACTAGGACTTTGGGCACAGGACTTACATTTCAAAGTATGTTGAAATACTTAGGGACATGCTATCCACCATGGAATCGCAGATATACAACATTTGTATCTTCAGAAACCATGATCTATTTAGACTAACATCTTGTCTCAGTGCCCAACACAAGCTGCTTCAGAGAAAGCATGCATAGTTCTCCCCACAACTAGGGGATAAAAGGATAGCCCTAGTCTTCTCCATGCCTCTAGTATCCAGAAAGCAGCCTACAATTTGAAATATGAACTAGAAAAGCAAAGCATAGTAAGCTTGAACACAGACATGTTGCAGTTAAATTTGCCTAGAATAGTTAGAACTAGATGTTCCCAGTAAATCTCTATAGTTACTGTTGCCTATTTTATTTAAAAAATAGCATCCAAAGCATATTTGTTCAGTACCAAATGTGAAAGGCACTGAGTGTTGAAAAAAAAAAAACCAAACCAAACAAACCCCCAAAAAACCCCAACCACAACAAAACAAAACAACCCCAAAACCCACAAACACCACAAAACCCAAAAATGGCTCCTACTCAGCTTCTGTTTTCTCCTTGGGATTTTTTTTTGTGTGACAGTGATGACTAAGAGGAGCCTTGTCTCAGGGCCAAAGAACAGATCGCTAGTTTTTCTTGAATGGCAGTCTATTATTTAGTAACAATGTGAAAAAACAAATCATCTACGATATGCTAGAAAGTCTCCATTCAAAAAAAAAAAAAGTTAAAAATTTGTTTGCCAAGATGCTTGCATACAAATTTATCACTTTGGTTAAGTTATTGCAAGTCTTATCCTAACATAACAGGTCCACATTAGAAAGACTTGGACTTTTTAAGAGAGGTATGCAGTGCTGCAGGTCTAGGTGAACTCTGTCCCTCTTTCCCTTCACAGTAACCATGGGAAAAGACATGGAACTTTAAAACCATTCAGTTTAAGATGAAAAAAATTCTATTACTAACTGTCAGAGTCATGTGGAAATGCCCACCAAGAATAAAACTCAAACACAGCAGTGGGTCCCCTTTCCCAAAAAGCCAAGATTTGTGCTAGTAATGTAGAAATAGGGTAAGAGAATGAAAGTAATCCTCACAGGAGGTGAGTGACATGGTATTTAAAGTTGCATTAGTTCCAAGAGTGTACTTGCTTGACAATGGATCAGCTAAATGAAGATGGGAAGGAGTGAAACTCCTCACCAGGGAAAAGGGTTGGTGAAAAAAAACAAACAAACAACTATGTAAGGGCAGAACAGCAAGCTTATACTTGAAAGCCCACAGTCTTGACCAAGTATACCTGCTTTGGTAAGTGTTTTAACAGGTGTGATCCCTTCTGCAAGTCTCCTTGGAAGGAGAGTACAGCAGGGGAGCTCTGTACATACTATCCTATATTTGAGGCATCCTACACGAACAAATAGCTCCAGCCTGGCTCAAGCAACCCTTTGGTCTTAGCACAGCTATCCTACCATGCTTACAAGAAGTCAAGCTAGCAAGGAATTAGAGAAAAGTACAATCAGACAATAGAAATAAATCAACGCATACTTGCAACATTTGACTTTTTCCTAATCCTGGATCTCCAACGACCAGAACATGTGGATCTCCTCGCACTGGGATTCTGTTCTTGTCATCTACAAACTTCTGACATCCTCCAAATAACGCCAGGGCCAAACCTGCCTTTACAATCTGTAGTGGTACATACCAATACTAATAAGTATTTGATTATGGTGACTGATAGTGCCAGCTCCTTAGAATTGGCTGTAATAACCATTTCCTTCTGGATGGCTGAACTTAAGGGTATAAGGCTGCCACTTCTTAGTCACTGAAAGTGACTGTGAGTCACAGTCGCCTGTAAATACAGTCCCTGCCCATTCCCCCCTACCCCAGAGAAGCTTTATAAGTCCTTTATGAGTTTACTGTGGCATGAACATTGCAAACAGAAGTTGCAGGCAGAACTGTTAAATTACCTCATGGCCATAGATCGCAGGACAAAGAGAGCTGTAAAACAAAGAACACTGTAATGTAAGTGGAATATAAATCTTGTATTACTATTAAATAATCACTTGTTCTGTCTCTCATCACAGAATACCTCTATAAACATATAAAACTTTTGGTTAGCTGTGGCTGAATTTCCAACAATGTTTAAATCAGCAGCATCAAATGTCTTGATATTTTCAGATAACCAGATATACTTGAGAAAAAAAAGCCTTTCATCTGAATTCATGAAAACACAGAGGAGAACTAGTTTCCCAGTGCTTTCTGCACCTATTCTTATCTTAATCAAGTAATTACCTGTAACCCTCCTTTTAAAGGTGCTAGTTTCATGGGTTTTGACTCCACTAGGAGGGCCTAAGGGACGCCCCAGCTAGAAGTCTACTTCTCAGTCTGAACTGAGGGTCTTTCACACCCTCTCCTCAGTGCTTGCACCTCCTTCCTCTGCTGTAGAAAAGCAGAGCCGAGAACAAAAGAGTACTCTTGAGTTGAACTTACTTAGTGAGGAGCAAAATTAATTAACTGGACTTTTTACCCATAGCTTTCTGTCTCAGGGCTGACCTAAACCCCTCCTAACTTCCCTGTATCCTTAAAGCCCTCAAAGTCCTAACATCCCCACTGCAATATTTTCACTTCTTCCCAAGCCCCTTGCCTGCTAAAGTTTATTAAATCTCTGTGGTATCTATTGGACAAACAAGCCTTAGACATTTCATAGCTTTAAGATTATCTGTCACATTTGTCTGAAGGCGGTCATGCTGATTCAGAAGTCTAATCCTAGACCTAGTCTAGGTCTGACACAACTTACTTCACGATGAGCCTGAACAGGTTTTCTTCTGCTTGAATTTCCTGAACAGCATAGAGGTCTTTAAGTGAAAACTCCATGAATGATCTTTGAAAAGTCTCATCATCAAAATTCTTTGGTTTCTGTCCTTTGCTGTTGCTTACAGAATTTGCCTCAATGTATAACAAGAACATACACTTGTCGTTCTTATTTTTAGAAGCTCCTGTTAGAAAAATTGAGAAAGTATGAAGGAATATTTTTTCTATCATGAAGTACTGATGTTATTTACAAATGGCATAGGGTAATTCAGAAATATTAAGTAGAGCCGTGTGCAAGATGTTCATATTTAAATAATTGAACATCTGTATTTTCAAAAATTGATGCAGAGTAAGTTTCTAGTTCCATTTGTTCTTTAAGTTCCCTCCATTTAGGTACACAATAAAATATTTTGCTGTATTAGAAAGGCATATGTATACAGGGAGAATTGTCTCCCAGAATAAATGATGTTTTCCAGAAATTTTGAATTATTATATTATTCTAGTCAAAAGTCAAATATAAGATGTTTCCATTCAATATTTAGAGGGAAAAAATCCACAGTGCAGAAGAATTAAACATGTAGCTTAATAATTCATCAATTTCTATGTCCCCCAATAATTACTGACTGAGCAGAGAACATGGTCTCACAGTAAATCAGTACTGCCGTTCTCTGCAATATATTCTATTACAGCTGTGTGCAACATATTTCTTCACTTTGGGGAAAAAAGGAAAAAAGTTGTAATTTTTTCCCAGGGAGGACTAAACTGAGAAAGATAATACTCATTCACAACAGTGTGACAGTTTTCCTGTCATTTGAAGGAGATATTAAAGAGTTAAGCAAATAACAAGTCTCAGTGACTCTTCAGGAAGTAAGGATGCCTTCCCTACATTAGTGGTCCAGAGCAGGCTTTCCTATCAGCTGACACATCAAAACATCAGATGTCAGACTGGCACTTCAGATTCAGGACTGTCATTGTGTATAGACCACTGAGTTGCAAACCCCTGTCTCTATCAGTGGGCATTAGAGACAGTGCTCCTCTTGGACAGCAATGCTTCTGGCTTTTTCAAAATAACTCTTTGTTATAAAATTTCTAGAGCTTCTGAAGAAATATACACTTAATGGATTTATAACTGAGAGCTCAAATTAAGGGGTATGGCTGTTGTTGTTCTTATGTAATCACTAGAAAAATCCCCACCTTAGGAAAAAGTTGGTCTCAGATAATGTATTTTACCTTCCTCAGTGCTCAACACCTTTACTATCCCTGTAATTGTGACCATATCTCCTGGTACACAGCTGTCCACAAGATCTTGAACCAGTTCACATTCAATTGTGCGAGGGATTCTGCCTGCTTCTCGCTGATCATCTGACATGAGTTCTTGCACTCTGCAAAACAGGAGGTGAGTGCACACTCATGCGTAACACTTCCAATTCATTTACAGCATACAAGATCTGCAGCTGTGTGCTTCCAACCAATCCTTTCTAAACTGAAAAGGGAGACAGCAGAAATGCCCTGACAAATGCTAGAAACAGTAGTGCTGAATTTGGAGAAACAGACTTTTTTGGTTCAGACTTAGTACATGAAATAAGATGGACCTTGTATACAAAAATTAAGAGGTCAGACATTATAGTTCTTGTGAATGCTTAATTGTCATTTTAACCCTAGCAAAGCCCTAGAAATTCCTCAGAGCATAACGAGAACAATAGCTCGCTCTTTGTATAGTTGTAAAAGGCTAGCAACTAACAAGTTCTTTAAAAGGGTCTAGTGCTAGCTCTGCACTTAGAGCTCTGATAGTTTTCCTTGAAGCTCAGTTAAGTTTTTAAGAAGCTGCGATAAACAGCACCCTCTAGAGCTGCTGACAAGAATGTCAACACTTTTTAATTTTTGTTTTAAATTACTTATTACAGAACATTAATAAGAAGACAAACACATTTAGATGTTATTTGGCACAATAAGAATTTTGATACAGAGTATGTGAACTTACAGAATCTGAATGTAAGAAGTGGGAAAAAGTAAGGTAAGTTCTGTTTTTTTCCAAGCTGGCCCCCTTACTGCAGTAAGCTAACAGGATGGACAAGAAACCACACATCAGACGCTTCTGAATGAACATTACAGGGCAACAGTAGGATGGTCATAGCAGTAACAGCACATAGTAGGATGGAAGAGATGAAAGCACTGTCCACCTTCTTACACTTTAAGATTGTTAATTTCTGTAGAAACCGTAACTTGTTCCCCCACAGCAAAGGTCTCACAGATTTTAGGCATACCTACTTGCTGATTAGACAGAGAAAGTAGGTGAATAGGCAGGCACAGCACTATTTCCTGCTACTAAGTGTACCTTAAGGACTGGAGGACACAATCAGCATCACTTCAAACTAAGATTTTTAGCCCTGAAGTTTACTTTCAGTTTATTCAAATCAACTGTCACAGCTGACCAATGTAATTTAATAGGGCTTTTCTAGCTGACTTACAGCTGATTAAAATGAATCATTAAGTAATAGATGCAACTAGAAATGATGGAGAAAAGCTGCAAAGAGCACAAACTGAATATTTCTCAAAGAGCTCAGTCACAGCAGGAGGAATTTCCAAGTTATTATATCTAGTAGAGTTAATATACAACATATACTGGTGCTATGATAAAACAACTGCTTTGTAACATAAGTTTTGAAGAGTACTTAGCACAAAAGAATAAGATTATTAAAATTACACAGTGTAATATGGAATGAACCATCCTGTCACTTTTTGACTACCTTATTGCATTACATTTTTGTACAGAAGGGAAAAGATGCTTACTTAACAGACTGCCAGTCCACTGTAGTGGTTAAAGGAGAGCTTCTGTCAGCTGTAAAGGACCGACCACGGCACTCAGGAACAAGGCACTGGAACAATAGTAATTCTAATTAATTCTCAACATTTTTTCTTTTAAATCACAATTTGAAATTGCTTTATTTACTTTTTTAAAAAAGAAAGCAAAGCAATGTGATTCATTAGGATTTATGTCAGGAAAAAAAACTAGCTAAATTAGGGCTACAAATTAGCACATGCAAAGTTAATGAAGATCTATTAAACAGACACCTGAACCCTGACTCATAGTTGTCAGAGCAAATACAGCCAATTTGTATGATCCCTGTGGTGAACTTTTTTTTTTTTTAATTACTTATAGATATTCCAAAGGAGATAATTTTTTCACTTGAGCACATCAGGTAACATAAAATGACTGGGCACTGTCCTATGTCTAACAACTTTTTAAAATACAGATAAAAAGCAGTGAAATTAAACCAGAAAGTTCTAAACAAAAGCCACCAAAACCCCCCAAATCTAACCACAGAGAATCACCACAGTGAGGTGGAGGATGCTTTTTAAACTTAACTGGTGAAACAGAACCAAAGAAAATTTTTCTAGATTAGAGGGAGTTTCTATATATTACTTTTGTTTCAGCAGGATACTTTTTTTTTCCAAAACAACAAGGTTATGCAGTAATAGTGTTGCATGGTAAGTTTAATTCTTTTTCTAACATGTTTGTTGTTTAGCCTAACTTTAAATATCAGTTTGGTTTGTTTTTTTTTTCTTTTAAATACCAGTGATGTTGCTTTTTTTCAAATCACTACAGATAAGGGAAAAGTATGAAGTTAAATGGTTTTAACTTACCTTAGTTGGAAGAGTATACTTTCCATCAGGTAGAGGAACACTCTGAACATCTCCACATGTGCCACATACAAAAGCTAGCTTAGTGCACAGAGGCTTAACGTTACTGACACGCACAACAGTACCACGCAAGGCAATATATTTTCCATAGCAGTTGGCCCGAACGTTTTTCAGCTGAGTTAGTGGATCATAATTGTATACCCTACACAAAAGTTAAACATTAACATTTTGAAAGCTTATGATACTTAAATGCAAAACAAAACAAAAAAAAACAAAACAAAGAAACAACAAAAAAAACACACACACAACCAAAAAGAAAAAAAAGTGTTTACACACCAATTAATAACAGTAATCCAGAGCAATGATTAGAAATGTTTTGTCTGTGGACCCATGGCATAGTCTTTAATCCTGGTCTAGAAAGTAGCATAACATTTCACATTCTTAAGTTTATATACCTCAACAGCTGTACAGTTTGTTTATATAGTGAAACCGCTCTCCCATAAGCAACAGAGACTAGAGATACAACAGAAATTACTTTATAGTCATCTATAGCCTTTTCTTTGAATTACTTTGGATTAAGACCAGATCTTAGACTTGCAACACAAAAGGATCTAAGATGTATTATGCCTATGCTCCAAAAGGAACGGTGGATTTTCACATTTCAAGGACATAAGAACGTGTCATAAGGTACAACACATCGCACCTTGTTAAGGATGACAAAGAATATCCAGCCAAATCATTCAGAATAACAAACTTCAAACAGAATTGTTAATGTTGGGATGGACCTCATAAGATTGTCTAGTCTCACTCCCCTGCTCAAGCAGGGCCACTTAGAGCCAGTTGCCCAGGTCTGTGTCCAGGTGGGTTTTGAGTATCTCCAAGGATGGAGACTCCACAGCATCCCTGAGCAACTTGTGCCACTGTTTGACCATCCTCACAGTAAACCAGCATTTTCTTGTGTTCACAGGGGATATTACGTGTTTTAATTTGTACCCGCTTTTCTTTCTCCTGTCTCTGGGCACCACTGAGAAGAGTCTAGCTCCTGAAATCCAGGGTTTTCCACGCTCCCTCTGCTTGGAGCCCTGAATACCACCATCTCTTCTTAATTTGAAATTAAAGTTTGATTAATTAGAATTAATATTCTTGAGACTGTCTGCCAGTAATAATTTAATAGAATTAAGCTAATATGAAATAACACACCCTCATACACCACTGTCAAAACATCCATACAAGCAATAATGGATATTACAAGCTGTAGTTTATGTCCACACCCTCCAAATCAGCCTCCTTACAAAGACAGGCTTTTGACTTACAAAAAATTAAATCATAATCATTTCCTAACCTCTCCAGTAAATAGCAGAAATTTAAATAGTTCTGCTTTTAATCAATACACATTTCATAGAATAGTTGTTCTACTTACAAGTTACATCTCTACTTATAAGCTTTTCTAGTTACAAGCTATTTGTTCATCTTAGAAGTAGGTTTCATTTCACTTTTTTCTTCACAAGGACAGTTTAGCCTTTGTCATGGTGAAGAAAAAAAGCAAAATGTGGACTGTTCTTCTGAAAATAGCTTCAGATAGTCAAGTCTCTCAATAAAATATGTAAGTCTTCAGCACCATGCATGGGCACTGACAACTCTTAGACAACAAGCAAATAGATCTTCCTGGAAAAAAAGCCCAAATACTCAACATCCACTACCTGGCATGAATGAGAGGCACATTTATTATAGGTTCTCCATCAAGCGGTAATCCTTCCTGCACCTGCAGCTCTGCAGCATGCCTTTCAAGGTCCTTTGTAAGTACCTAAACAGAACAGAGAGGCAGACAAAGACATACCAGTGTGCCATGCAACATGGATTCAATTGGCTATTAAGTTTGATTACCGTCCCTTACAATCAGATCCCTCTACTGAAGTCTAAAGAGCTCTCTGCTGTCCCTCACTAAACAGTGGTTTTCTGCTTCTAAGCAGTTTTAATCTTTATTTTAAATGGAATTTTAAAATCAACATATTTGCTGTGCTTGTTTTTTTAATTAAAAATGTAGACTGTAATCTTTAATGCTGGCCAATGTGTGGAGTTCTGTTTGACTAAAGCATAAACATCTGAGAACTTGCCTGTCAACAAGCTATGAAATGCTACCTTAAGAGACATTGAACAGAGCCAAGAACTCCTAAATCTGCTCACCATTGATCCACCAGCCACAGTTCTGCTGGGTGAGGTGGGACACACAGCACAGGTAACTCACAGTATATTAAAAAACCTCCAAAAACCCAACAAAACCCCAACGCAAGCAGGAATTAAAACTCCCAATAAGGAGTAACATAAGTGTTAGAACTGCTTTGACAATGAATAAGCAAAATGCACCAAGACCAAAGCATTTTCAAAACATGATTTTGTGGGCCATACAGAAATGGTGGAGAAATGGAAAAATTTGAGTTTTAAATAAACAGTAATTTTCTGTAAGGCAGAAAAACACAGAAATTTGGGGTTTACAACATGATTGCCTCTAAATCCCACTGATTCTTTTTCATTGCGAGGGTTATGCTTCTATGTACTAGAACATCACATTTACCTGATGAATTGCCAGACCCATACAGTGCAGTATTTTCTGAGGCATATCCCTTAATTCAGTAGATATATTTGGTATCCATTTAGTCAATTCTCTGTCTTGTATTAGTTCCTTATAATCCACAAGAATACTTCCTTTTCTTTCTATTTCATCCTGTGAAATATTTTAGGTTACAAAATACATTTCAAATTATAAACACAACACATCCAAATCATGTCATAAACATTTCATATCTATGATGATTATTTTTGATGGAGACCATACACTGTATTTGTAATGTTATTGTATCAACAATAGGTTGGGGCGGGGGGGAAGAGTATTTTGTTTTGCTTTTACCTTATCATAAAATTCAATGCGTTGCATGAAAAACTTTTCAAAGGCTTGAGTCTTCTGGACAAAAGGAGACTTGTCAGCATAAGCTAATTAGAACCATGTTGCATTAGTAATTGACATAAATAATTAATTTCATTTCACAAAATAACATAAAGTGTCAATTTCTCTCCCAATATTTTTCTGCATTCCAAAACTAATGAAAATTATAATCTCTACAGTACCACAGTAATGTGCTGTTATAAGACCTATTATAAAATAGAACTTTGTCTAAGATGACATAGGTCAACCATGTAGGATCAAGAAAAATACAGCTGAGTTATGTATATTCCAGTTTTTGATAGCCTGCAAGTTTTACATAGCTAATTAAACAGGTTTAAGAAAGATCATGTTTTACACTATTTAAGATTATTTTCAAAGGTTTTGACCCCACAGAGATTATGGTATGCTACAAGTCCAAAATTTCTACTGTATTCACATTTTTATATAATAAGTACAAATTTCAGTTGCTTTCTGTTGAACTTCTTCCCTCTCTTAAAAAATGGAATAAAACACACACTACTTATAATTTTGATGTATAAATACCTTCAGAGAAATAAAGTTTCCAGCCCTTATAGGGAATAAACTGGTCCAACGTTAATTGAACTAGTTGAGATCTTACTAAAAAAAAAAATAAAAAAAAAAATAAAACAAGGATTAAAACAATGTGGGTACTAATACTTTTAAAGTTTTATTCTCAGTGATTCTTTTGACCACCAGGAGGCAAACAGTTATAATTGCCTCAGCGATAAAACATTATGACTTCAGAAAACAGGGAGAAGCACAGGAAGTAACTCACCAGATTCAGACATTCTTCTCCCACCTCCCTTCTGTCCTCTGCCTCGCCATCCTCCTCGCCATCCTCCTCGCCATCCCTGAATGCCTCTTGCCCGAGGGCATCCCCTGCCTCTGGGGTCCCTACTCATCTTGCTCCACAGGCATCAGTTTGAGAACACGATGACAAACTGAGCTAAAGAGACAGAAATTTTCACCAGAAAAAGATTTAATTTATATTAGAGTTATTTGCCAGGACTACACCTGCAGGGCTGGGAGCAAAGACCCTGAGGTACCTTGAAGACCTTGCGGAAGACTCGGCCTCCCTCTCCCCACCACAGTGCCCGCGGAGGCAAAGAGAAGCCCCGTTAAAGGGCCTCACCACACAACCCCGGCGATGAGGGAACAAAACAACAACGATGCCGACCTCCCTTAACAAGCGAGGGCTTTTGTCCCACAGAAAACACCGCAGGCCGCCTAAGGAGACAAAGAAACCTTCACGCCCCCCTCAGCATTCTATTTTGGCGCCGATCCTTTACTTCCGGCTCTGCAACCAATCCCGAGGGACCATATGGCGTCGCCATGGAGCAAGAGGCGTGGCTCATCATCCGTCATTTGTCGGCAATTTCGCTTCCGAGGGGGGTCTCACTCCGCCGACTCCGCCTCAGCTTGTGCTGCTTCAGTGCGCAGGCGCCGCCAGCCAGCCGCCGGCCCTGCCATTGGCAGGAGAGCGGCGCATGCGCCAATGGCAGGGCTGGCGGCGGGGCGGCGGCGCTTGCGCCCTCGCTACACCCGCGACGGAAGACGCACGAGCGGCGGCGGCGGCAGCAATGGAGGACGGCTCGAGGCTGGGCCCGCGCATTTGTGAGGGCGATTGCGCCGTCCTGAAGCGGGACGATGTCTTCAAAGCGGTACCCGTGCTACGGCGGAGGTGAGGAGCTGGTCTGCGGCTTTCGATCTTGCTTATCATCTCTCCCTCAGCCGAGATTCGCGCCGTTCCCTGTCCCGCCTGTGAGGCGGCTCGGAACGGTCGTCGCGCCTGAGGGAAGAGGGGGCGTTCTCGCTGTGGCCGATGTGACCCACAGCTTTCCTGCCCTGCCATTCAGAAATGGCCTCGTTAGGCTGATGTGACAGACAGCATGAAAGATTTTAATGTTGCCTCAGTTCCTGTCACCAAAAAAATCAATTGGTTCTCAAATTTCTTGCAAGAATTTGAAAGATATTTAATACGGTTTTGTGTTGGCATTGTCAAACTGGTGCCAATTGAATAGGAGAAAAGGTGCAGCAGCCTGAGAAGCACATCTTCGTCATTTTTACCTTGCTGCGGCATGTAATTTCTGTGACATGCAGCATTGCCTTGTTAACACTAGGAATTGGCTTTAGTGTTCACATCGGTGTTAGACTAGCTGTCAGTTCTGGACAGTTACTGTTTTGGAGAGGATGCTATGAAAGGTCTCCTGTTTGTTTTTCCTAGGCCAAGTGGCATAGCAAGAAGCACCTGCACCCCAGCAGGAAATACTGTAATCAGTGGGCACAACCTGGGCTCTTCCACTTACAGCAGACAATTTTATAGACCGATGTGTAGAAGTCAGTATCGGGTAACGTGGCCAGACATCTGATTCAGTAGCATGGAGATTTAAAGATACTATGCTTGAATGAGACTGATTTAAAAATGGCATAGCTCAGCCCCAGTTTGGGAGTACTGGTTATTGACAGGCTTGATATTCACCAGTAGAATCTGGCACCAAAATCACGTAGTTACTCTGTTCGCTTGCAGAGCACTGCCAAGATCTGTTTGTTAGGTCTCGTTTCAGTTTTTGTTTAAAAGCCCTTTCGTAAAAGAAAGAATAAAAAAGTCAAAGAGTAAATATTGCCACAGGTAATTAAACAATTTCAGCATTAATTTTTCTTTTTCTATAACCTGATGAGGGTAAGGACACACCAAGAACACGTGACAATAGCTGTGGTTGGATATTCTGTTTAGAATGGTCATCAAAATGAAATTTGAGCAAGTGCACACAATTTTTTATCTATTTAAATTCTTTTTAGTCATTCCAAGTCTTTTGTAATCATTTATTAGTCTTTTAAAATCTGGGTTGGCAGGGATTAATAAATTTTATGTGAGCCAGCATAATGTCGTTATCTTTTTTTATTAAGAGGGTTTGGTAATGTCTCTGACAAAACTTCTTATGCTTTACTTAAATCTAGATCATATTTGGGGATACAAATAATATATGTGAAATATATGCATGAATTGTACAGTTCACTCAGTAGAAAACTGGAAATAACAAAGAACTCAACCTTTTTGCTTAACTTCAGAATTATAGATGAGTAAAAACAGCATAATAAGAGCTCCAATGGGTAAGTTTTGATTTAAATGTGAGTGTGGCATGTACACTGGTACCTGTTTCATTTGACAAGATCGGTATTTCTTTGGTCAGGAAACCTTTGTAGGTCAGCCTGAAAGTTAAAGGCTTTGAGAGTCCTTTTTTATGTGAAGAAGGAAAAAAAAGTAAATCTCCCTTAGTGCAATCAAAATGAGAGGGATTATAATTTTTTATTTTATTTTATTAAACATTTCTGGGATTACATGATACTCTCTGATGTCTGTTTTCTCCATTGCCTTTTATTTTGGCAAGCGTTATTGCAAAGGAGCTCTGCAAAATACAGGTTCATGCTCATCTTTTTTGCACTAATCTGCACGACCTAGCTGAGATTTAATACAGGATCACAGAATGGTTTGGGCTGGAAGGGACCTTAAAGATCATCTAGTTCCAATTCCCCTGCCATGGGCAGGGACACTCTCCACTAGACCAAGTTGCTCAAAGCCCCATCCAACCTTGCCTATACTTTAGATTAATTTCATTCCTTGTCTTGTTCTGACTTTCTCTGACAAAAATAGTACTATATAAATTCAAATATTATATCCTTGTTTTATCTTCCATTTTAGAATTCTTCTGAACTGAAAAGAAAAAATTTCTTGCTGTGTGCTCGATTTAAGTTCTCTGTTCTTTCCTAACCAGTTTCAGTTTAATGTGGCTTTGTGGTTAATAGCAGTTAGCATTTGACTTTTTAGGCTTGTCCTGGTTTTCTTCAAGGATGTAGATAAAAATGGTATATATGAAACTATAGTTTACTTTCAACTATTGTGGGTTTCAGACATAGTAAAATTAATGCTTTTAATGTCATTAACTTTTTTATTATTTCAGAAAAATTATTTTTGAGAAGCAGTGGTTCTATCTGGATAATGCCATTGGGCATATTTATGGAACTACATTTGAAGTAACTAGTGGTGGAAACCTCCAGCCAAAGCAAGAGGTGGAAGAGACTGCCACAGGTATTACAGAGGATTGACTGGCATTTGGAAAAATTAGTTCAAATTAATTTGTTTCTTTGATAATACCAAAGATGATGGAAAAGCTTTCTATAAATCTGTTAACATTACTTATATTCTTTCTGTCATAAAAGTGCATGGTTTTGTCGTGATGTGCTGTTTCACTAGTCCTGTAACTAATAAGATTTTTAATATGGGAGAAAAATTGAACCTTAGTTTGGGTAAATATATAAATTAAGGTGTATTTTACATATTATATTTCACTGATTGCTTAGGCAATACTTTGCAAGGCCATGAAGCATGTGGGTTTAATCCTAAGAAGTCTGCTTTCTGTGAAACTAAAATCATATGTTTCTCCAACTTAAAGATACTTAGAGCTAGATTTTACAAATCTATATCCTTTTCCTTTAGAAACAAAAGAAGCAGGTACAGATAATCGTAACATAGTTGACGATGGAAAGTCTCAAAAACTGACTCATGATGACATAAAGGCTTTGAAGGACAAGGGTATTAAAGGACAGGTAAAAATAAGGTTTTGGTGTCGTTTCTGTGCTACCTTGATGGTTATATTTTAGTTTATGAAATAGGCTAATCTTTTTATCAGTGTATAGACGTCAGTGCTTTTTTTTTGTTCTTCTGCCCAAATCATGTTTCTCCTAAAGATTTGTTTTTACAAAAATGCAAAGGCTGTTTTCAGAGAAAACTTCATGTAAGGTTGGCAACTTTGTCAATTGGGAGCAAGGTGATGAATTTTTACAGCATCAGAAGTCATAACAGACAAAAAAAATACTAAAACCGTTAAGGAAATACAGCTTGTGTAATCACCTTTTAGTTTTGTTTGTTTAAAAGATTCAAAATATTATTTCTATATTACAGTTGTATTAAAATCATGCAATAATTAAACTATCAAAGGAGTAGGAAAGGATTATGGATAAACACAAAAGTATTAACAAATAACACTATGTAACAAATGTACTGTCAGTGGGCTTCTAGGCTGTACCTACCAAACACGTGATGCCTGTGTTTTATCTGCACCTCAAAAGCTGAGAATATTCTCAAGAGATCAGTTGTTTTCTGTTAGAAAATGGATTGGATTTTACCCCGCACTTTGTCAAAAAGAAGTGAGGCCATCTTAAAGGTTAATAAGCCATTGCAGCCAGTTCTGTTCTGCATGTGTTACCAGTCAAAATTCTCTCATCTTTGGTTAACCCTTTTTATTAAAAACAAGAAATTGCTCATGCTTACATCAAGTTCATCTCCTCTTTGCATATTTTTGCTGCTGCTCTTAAGAGCGACTGTTCTGCTTTTGCTTGCTTAATAACAGAGAGGTCTAAGTAATTTAGAATGATATTTCATCTGTTTACATGGTTGTGCTGCTCCTGGTACCTCTTTGAGAAGAATGTACTAATCAGCCTGATAGCTTTGACGTTTTCTATTTGTTCTCATTGTCCGTGGCAAAAGATTACTCTGGCTTTTCTGTATGTCCTTAGCATGTCTGTGCCAGTACGTCTATCATACTGTTATTTTAGGTTATTAAAATATCCTACTTTGTTAATTCTGGCTTCTGAACTGTAGCTGAATATTCATTTTAGACTGTGTGATATTAGCAGCAATAGATGTTATTCTTCCATAAATGTCTGAAAAAATTGGAACTCATATTTGTGAATGCATCTCTTTGCGATGCAGGCTCAGTTTAGAGGTGATTGTTCTTTGAAATAAGGCAACATTGTTGTTAATGGGTTTTGATTTCCCATCACTTCCCAAATCCTTCCCAGGCCCTGAGGGATAGGTGTTGGGATGAAGACATGGAGTGGTATATACTCCCAGAGCATTGCATAGTGCTGCAGCTTCCCTTTGGCTTTTGCTTACCCTAGAGAAATATTCCCCAAAGAATAAGGCAAAAAAAAGAAAGATATGCTGCTTCACACCGTTAATAACACGTCTTAAGTGTTTGAAGGACTTTAAGAAATAATGGCTTGAAAAGTAGTAATTGTAAGTGAGAAGTATTTGCACCACTGTATTTTGGAGCAAGTTCTTATAGCACAATGAGAGATGCAGTGTCCACATTGAAAGTACTCCTTTTGTCATTCCTCACCACCACCCTCTCCAGATTCCTGTGAGGCCAGGTTATACTGCTGCTCTTCCTACATGCTTAATAGAAACTTAACAATTTTAGCAGTTAGACTACCAGCCAAACTACCAACTACAACAACCAAAATAGCACTCTGCAGCATTTGTTCTTGTGTAACAAGCATGGAGACAAACCCTGAGCAATAAAAGCTTTTTTCTGTTGGGGGTCTTAATGATCCCTCAGGCTGAAACCTGAAAATATAAGGAAGAAGAGTTGGATTGGCAAAGGCAGGAGATTAGAACACGGAGACCAGGAAACAAAACCTGGAATTCTGGGAAAACCTGGGAGCTAGAGAAGAAACAAGTCGGAGTATTGTAGGATATAGTAAATGAGTTTGATATTGTGCAGGGAGCTGGTACAGGAGTCTAGCAGGAGAAACTAAGTAGGGTAAGGAACACGTCTGACAAATAACCAGAGTTTAGGGGAAAAACTAGCACAAGATGGAAAAAAAAAAAAAGATACCCTCAGAGACAGACATGCTAAAGCCAGACAAGAGACCCAAAGAGGGAACTGGGTTAAAGTAAATATTACATATGACATCAGGTTCCTTGGTTTGGTTTGGTTTTGTAAAATACTTTTGCCTGTATAGCTTCACACAGGACTTAGGGTACTGTCATGCAATCCAGTTACTATGGGGAACGCTAGACTGACAGAATATATGTCAGTTGTTCCATAATAACTGCCAATAAATATAACTCTGCCTCATTCTAAATAAATGAAATTAAATTAAAAATAGCTAATCACTTAGAGAAAGCAGGGTAATCTTCACATTCAGCATAGGAGAAGAATACCTAGGTACTGAGGCTTCATAGTAAGGGCTGAAGTAGTGACTTGCTGATGCTGAAAGGAACAATTCTGCTTTTTCTTCGTTTCTGGCCGTATGAGTCTGCCTTCTCTTATGAGTTAGTTCTGGCACCTACCAGACTCCTTCCCCACAACATACCCTGTTTTCAGGATAAGCATTTTCAGTTTTATCATTTTTCACTGGCATTATTTAGTTAAAGTACACTTAGAGACAGAAGTATATGATTAAATTCCTGATTAAATTCCTGCACATAGTCATGGTAGTGCCTCGCTTTTCATGTTGATTAGTAGAAAGTTACTTTGCCATTACTGTCAGTAGAAGTTAATGGTATACATGCCTCTGCTGGAAAAAGTATTTTCAGTGTTTGTTTAAAAAAAAAAAATACTATGTATGAAATGAATGGGAAATAAATACTAGCTATAATAAAAATAAATTGTCTTTTCCAAGGAAATAGTTCAGCAGTTAATAGAGAACAGTACAACATTCAGAGACAAAACAGAATTTGCTCAAGATAAATACATAAAGAAGAAGAAAAAAAAGTAAGTGAACTTTTAAATCTGGAAAATACTTAGTAGTTGTCTAATTTGTTGAGCTTAAAATAAGACTATTACTATGTTTTTCATACAGATACGAGGCAGTTATTACAATTGTGAAACCTTCCACTCGCATTCTTTCAACAATGTATTATGCAAGGGAACCTGGAAAAATCAAGTAAGTTTTCATTTTGTTGCTTTTTTCACATTGTAACAGAAAGATATTTTAATATTTTTCAAAATACCTCCACAAAATACCAGAATAGTCATCACATTTATTCTTTTTTTTCCTGTTAATGGAAAGCTTGTAAATTAATTAAAAATAATGTGATATAGAAAATTAATCAGTATGCTGTTGCTGCAAAGAGGGAAACTTTTGTGCGCGGCATTAGCTTTCACCACCTCTGTCATGCTAATTACCTATGTAGACAGAGGCTCTTTGTATTTTCAGAGGTATCTCTTGCTTGGTTTTCGTCAGTGGCATATTGTCTCTGTTTTCTGGCTCAGTAATCAAAATAAGCCACCTATCAGAAACAGGAATTTTTGTCTTTAATGTGCTAGGGATTCAAAATCATATTCAATCAGAAGTCTCCAGAATTTAAAAACATGTGGCTAACATTGTGAGGTGGGAGTGGGGGAGCAACAATGACAGAGATCTAGCCATGTTTGATTTTTCATTTACCTAAATTAAATGATACATTGTACAGACATTGTTTAAGATAGACTGATTTATTGTTTTTAAAGTAGAAAAAAATAGATCTAAGATGCTGAGACTTAAAAACCTCAAATTTATGTTACTTAAGGCTTCTCAAACCTTTTTCCTTCTCTTTCCCCCATCTCCTTCACTTGGCTTTATTTATCTATTAAGATTAAGATCTACCTGTAATCTAACTTTTTTTTACAGTCTCCTGAGCTAATATGCAGTATTACTAAGAAAACTAATTTCGTATTTCTTTAAAACCCTCTGTCTTCTAGCCACTTGCGATATGACACCCTAGCTCAGATGTTGACTTTAGGAAACATCCATGCTGGTAACAAGATGATTGTAATGGAAACATGCGCAGGCCTTGTGCTGGGTGCGGTGATGGAACGGATGGGAGGTAAGTAACGTGGTAGCTTTAGTTATGTACAGGCTTGAGGGCTCACTTGAAACTTAACATCTCTGTGATACTTTGAAAAGGCAGTACTTCAAAATACTTTCTCAGTTTTTAAAATCTACTTTTACTGTCTGCAGTATTCAGAGATACTTGTATTTCTGTTGGAGAATAGCAGAAAGCAGGAATAGTAACACTGGAATTCAGACAGCCTGCAGCACTGAAAATGTCATTCATCTTGTTCGCTGTGTCAGAGATTTAACGTCAGCAAAACGTGTATTTTAAAAGTAACAAATGACATTTTCTTGAGCATATTACAGAAGTAGTTTGACTTGTTTTTTTATTTCTCAAGCTCTGTGAATTAGTTTAATGGTAGGTCATTCAAAGACACTACACAGAGGTGACAGTTATATTCCAGAAAGGTAGGAAGTGTGATGTAATGGTGTGCACCCAGATGTGTGCTGTCTGTTGGCTGTGAAGCACACAGGCAGTTATACTATAAATTGGTTTTGTTTCACCAACTTTTGGCCTTAGGAATACTTTCAGAAGTAAATTAAATAAAAAGGAATTTGAATACAACTATTGAAAAGGTCTTTTTAGTATGTTAAACATCTGACATCTCTTCCTTTAGAGAGGCAGTCTGCATGATGAAGAAAGTCTTTGCCTATTAATGCTGTTTAAATTAGCTTTTATTTTTTATCAAAACCACCCCATACTCATAAGTAACAAATACGGTAGAAAATTTGTTTTAATTTTTAATTAAATTAGATTTTCTAACAATTTATCACTGCTTATATGTTCTATGCTAATCCTAAATACACTGTTAATACATGCATAGTCTTTGAGTTACTTTGCCCTTCCAAGTTGCAGTAACTGTGGTCCTTCCAATAAAATTTTTTCTACCTTGAGGCATACTTCAACAGAATGTTACATTTGATGAAGGTTAGATTAAGAGCAGGCACCTTACTTGCCTGTTCTTAAATGAATGCTTAATCTAAGCATTTTAGAAATTCAGAAAACTTAAGCAATTTAAGAAATTCTGGCTTTCCACTGTGTTCTTGATTCTTTTGCTCTCATAGGCTATGGATCCATTATTCAGATGTATCCAGGAGGGGGACCTGTTAGAGCCGCTACCAATTGTTTTGGATTTCCAAAGCTTTTTTTTGATAATCTTCATGAATTTCCTCTCAGCAAAGTGGACAGTCTCCTGTCTGGGACATTCTTTACAGAGACTCTGCCTTCAGAACCTGAAGATAACATGGTAGTGGAAGAAGAGAGCAATGGATTGACTGATGAGAAGCAGACTTCCCTACAGGAAGCAGAAGAGGCATCTACTACTGAAGCAGCTATGGAGATCAACCAAACAGAAGAGCAAGAAACAACAGACATTAATGCAGAAGATGTAGAATTTAAAGAGAACAAAGAAAAAGAAAATGTAAGAGTATTTATTGTGGCTATTCAAGTTTTACAACATTTGGATACTTAAAATTCTGCCATCTGAATCAGACATGCTGAAATACAGCTTATTCAGGTGTTAAAATAGAACTTTGGAAGTTGTCTTTTGTCTTACATTAAGCCATCTAGGATGCAAAAAATGAAAATTCAGTCCATGCCATAGTGATGAAATATATAATTACCAGTTAAAGTGCAAACTGTTTGTTTTGTTGTTCAAAGGTTCGGGAAAAGCAAAGAAAACAATGGGAGAGAAGGAAGAAGCTAATAGAAACTGCTGCTTTGTTGAGAGAGAAGAATGCTGATGGGTGAGTTTTTTGTAGTCAGAAAAGTCTTCTGTTTGAAAACACAGCTACAGAAAATAATTTAATTTGAAACAAATAAAAGCTTTGTTTTAAACATACCCTCAATTTTTTCTTAATATTTACAAGCAAGCACTCTACCCAGGTGTGTCTTGGGTTTTGTTTTATTCTTACCTAGTTGAGATTTTTTTCTGTAATTTAAATGATTTGAAAGTTCATGATCTTAAAGTCATAGTCTCATGACTAGCTATGAGTAAACATTAAAAAAAAAAATCTATCCAAAGAGAAACAGAATCCAGGTAGAATTTAATACAAAATGACTGCCAATAAAAATCACAGAATTTTAAGTGGGAAAGTAGAACCCAAGATTTTAAGTTTATTAAATTGGAATTAAGTTTGTTGTTTTGGGTTTGGTTGGTTGGTTTGTTTTTAGAAACAGGAAAAACACATCATTTTACCTGCTTTAGTCAGGATCAGTTGTTCCCGAGGAACAATTTAACATGAAGATTTAATATCAGAAATTTAAAACAAATACGATAAATGTGTTCCTAGAAATTCAGCCCCACAACAGTGTAAGAGCATTTGGTCGTTGTGATTTTTCTCATGATGTTTTTGAAGTGACCTGAGTTAATCAGGTAACATTAGTTCAGTTAATTTAACAACATTCATATTCATTTTTTTCTCCTAAGAATATTGGTTCACTGGGAATAAAGCTATTCTGCTTAGATAAATTTTAATAGACATTTATTAGTTATGTTTAAATGCTTGTGTATAATTTTCGGTTTTATTATTATGAAATGTTTTAACTCATGCTTATTCATATTTTAGTATATCTCATCTAGCATGTTTAAGTCGTAGAATTATCCTTTTCTATAAAGATGCATTAATGTCTGTGCATTGTCTGGCAAAGCAAAAATTAATATTTGATTTTACTTGATTCTTCCTGTAGTGTAAAATAGTATATTTGGTTGTTGATTGAGTTCAAGGAAGCCTATTCAGTATTTGTCTCTTGTTCATTTGTTTTCAATCTCTTGTATACTTTTGTCCTTAGTAATCCATGAAAGCTATAACAAATTATGTACTTGAAGGGAGGAGTGATTTCTGCTTTAGAGAGTCTCCAGCATGGGGGAGAGCAGTTTATGGTTGCCTGAAGGCAGGGTCCCAGATGGCTCAGTCAGGATCACTTTTCTTTAGTCAACTGCCTTTTATAGCCCACCATTTGTTTACATCAAGAACCACAAGGTACATATACTGCTAAGCCAGGAAAAATTGGCATGGAATAAAGAAATGCTTTGAACTCATGACTTGGCACGGGAGTAGAAGCAGGCAGGGAAGTTAGGATTTTGTTTTGTTTTGCAAGAGAGAAACAAGGAAAGGATAGGAAAAAGCTGGTTAACGTTGGAAGTGGGGATAAAGATAAGGACTTACTGTGAGGGTAAAGAAAAACTGGTCATTAGGTAAAATTCAGGGGAATTTTTACTACTTAATATGCAAGATACAATTTTAATAACATTTATGTATTCTCTGCTGTTATGTGGTAAAACAGACTTTCTACTGGACCGATTTGTTCCATTCCATTTATGAGAGTTGAAGTCTGTCATAGGTCTTTGCGGGGAAAAAGGCAGGCATTCATTAGGGATTTGGTATTCTTCCCAAGAAGACTTTTTTTAAGATAGACTATTAAATAGTTTATAGACAATCCATGTGCTCAGACCACACCCCCTCTTTCTACCCTTCCCTGCCCTTCCTCTACCTCCTCCTTCTTCCCTCTCACGCATTTGTGACTGGCCTGAGTACCTGCTGACACGATATGTGCTGCCATATGAGAGAACACAATTTGATTTTTCACAGTCTCTCTCACCTCTCGCTTACCTTCCTGTTGCCTGGCAGAGCTCCTGGCAGTGTCAGGGCAGCACTCCGAGCCTTCTGAGGCACAGTCTGGAGTCTTTTCTTTATGGTTCACTTGGTTAATTACTGAGTACTAATTTTTTGAAGTTTGGAATTGGGGCTAAATCTGTAGTCTGCAAGGCCATGGCCAGCAGAAAATCAACATGCAAACAGCTGTAAAAGAATTGTCTCTCTTTATCTCCATTGTGTTTAGAAAATTGAACATCAATTTTTACCTCCCTTTTGTTAGATAAGTTTGATGGTATCTCCAGTGCTGTACGTTCCCTTGGAGAACAAATGTTAATTAATTGATGGGTATTTTCATACAGTAACTGTATACTAAAGAAGTAGTTTAATTAGCCCATTCTTTCTGCCCAAGTAAAACTTATTAGCTCATTGAATCTTAACAATTTCTTGCAGTATAGTTTAGCAGTGATTTTTTTAATATAAAAATAGAGAATTTTTTAATATAAAAAGATAATTTTAAGCATCTGTAAATATGAGTTATAATGTGATATTAAAATGAGGGTGAAGAATAAAATATGAAGCCTTTAAGTTGGCAAGGACATAATTTTTTTTAAAAAGATTTTTAGTCATGCCCATTAAGGGATTGTTTTCTCTTTAAATAATAACTTTTTTATATAAAATTGTATTCAGTGAAGATTAACCAGTCTAAAGAATCACAACTGAGGTTGCATTCTAAGCAGTCACAAAATTTAAATTATATTTGGACAATGGTTTTAGGGTAAAGAAAGTGGCATACAGGTTCTTTGATTTTAAGAATTACTGTGGAGCTCAACACAGCTGAAATGAGCGCTTCTGCAATGTGTTTAATATACTGCTCTTTAGGGAACCAGTGTTGTATTCTCTTAATTATGCAAGTAGGAAATCATGATTTGTTTTTCTATTTGGGGAGTTGTTAGAGCCACAAAAACATGCTGATTAGCAACATTCAAGCTGTGACTGTGCTAAGCAGGAGAAAATGTCACTTGGCGAATGGGTTTTGGAAGGAGAAAGCTAATGCACGTGAAATTTCTTTTGCAGCTTAATCATAGCCAGCAAGTTCCATCCCACTCCTTTATTACTTTCTTTACTGGAATTTGTTGCTCCTTCAAGGCCTTTTGTTGTCTACTGCCAGTATAAAGAGGTAAATCAAGTATGTTACTTTAGCTGTTACAGTTCCAGTTTGAGACTATTATGCTGTATAACCTATGGTTTTTTTAAGCCGTTATTAGAATGTTACACAAAGCTGAGGGAAAGAGGTGGTGTTATTAACCTAAAGCTGTCTGAAACCTGGCTACGAAACTACCAGGTAAGGATTACAGTAAGTGCCTGTCAAAACTGCATGAATGCTGGGGGGGGCAAAACACTCTCTGAAAATGTGTAGGTTTTGGACTTACTGAAACTATGTATAAGCTCATGCATTTGTTTTACATGAGAACACTGAGAAAATGTTCTGAAGAGTTCTAATGCTTTGTTTCAACAATTTCAACTGGGCATACTTTATTTTCTTCTTACAAAGCATTTCATTTAAACATTTGCTGAAATATTTGCAGCACGCTGTCAGATTTAATAGTTGTGCTGCTTTAGTGGCTAGCCTAAAGCAAGGGACAATCTAATGTCATGTAAAAGAGACGTAGCAAAATATTACAAGTGTTTATTAATTTTCAGTTGGTTTGATAGGTGGAAAAAATGTAATTTTAAGAATGGTGGTGACTTACAAAGTCAGTGTTTTCAAATAACATGTTTCCTGGAACTGAAGTAACAAGAAGTTTCCAGTCTAGGAACTGAACAATGAAAACAAGATGAGAGGGGAAAACATCTCCACAGTGAAAAATGTTAGTTCAAGGAACTTTGTTTGCACATGTAGAGTACCCTATCAACTGTGAAGAGGCAGAAGTGTCTGATTTGTAAGCAGCTCACCACCTCTGAAGAGGTTCTTGGATTTTACTGACTTTCTCCTTGCTCATGGAGACTCCAGGCTTCTGGAGTCCATAAGGAATTATTATTTAGGGGATGACTTAATTCAAGGGTGGCCAAGATCACTGATTACTGATCAGGCAGCCAGACTGGGAACAGTTAGGAGATTCACAGATGAAGGTGTTTACACAAGTTAGGCTTGGCAAGGGTTACCACAGTAACCAGATGCAGTTTGGAACAATACTGCACCGTCTCCTGGACACAGGTAAATCAGCTTAGACCTGCGTGGCAGTCAAAGCAAGGAGGAAACATAACTGAAGAGAAAATGTTTACAGAAAAGTATTACGTAGCTGAAAGCAATGGTTCATTGCTGTATCTTACCTTAAGAGTAGCTACCTAATGATTATAGTGACAGAACTGTATTACCTAATGCTGTTTTGTTAGACCAGCTGTGGTTTCTTGCAAAGTACACCAGTCCTGAACAGATTAATAAGACTTTCATGTATCCCAAACCTTGACTTTATAATTTTGCTGGAAATTCCCTGAAGAAGTCATCAGTAAGGCAGCAGCCTATATTCTTACGTATTTCTGTAACTGGTTTTTGGTATGCAGATACTTTCCCTTTAAAGGTTTGTATTGGCTGTTTGTTGTGGTGGCAAAAATTACATCTTCTACTGTAAGCTTAAATTAGACAATCTGATGTGCACATACAGAGTGAGTTTTTACAGATGCTTGGCTTTTTGTTTGTTTTGGGGTCTGTTGTTTTTTAAAGGTCTTACCAGATCGAAGCCATCCAAAACTGACAATGAGCGGAGGTGGAGGGTACCTTCTATCTGGTATAACTGTTGTCTTGGATAAGGGCAAATCTGATTCCAGTCACTCAGAAGCACTGAAGATGGAAGAGCCATCATGTAAAAGATGCAAAGTTCAAGACCTTCATTGTTAACATTTGAAAAACTGATTTATTTTTTAGATCTCAGGAGTCTTATTGTTAGTAAAATAACAAGTACACTTTCTGTGCTCTTCACAGCACAGAAATTGTACCTGTCATACACCTATCAGCAAAAAGCAGCAGAACTGTGGTAGGGAGTGTTGTCATGCCCTTTACCAGTTTACATGATCAGAATGAGAAGAATAACCCTTGGAAGCAAACAGCACACTGAAAAACACAGTAACTTCAAAAAGATCAAGAGATGATGAAGGCATTCTGTTTGTTTGTTGTCAAAAGTGGGTATGATGAAGTAGTTTTCTAACAGGTTGAGTCCAAATCAACACATCTAACAGCTTTCCATTTTCACAGAACAGCAGCAGGGTAAAACATTCTATGCAGTGATCTGCTCCCTCTTTGGACACTGAACCTGGCTGTGTTCAGTAATTTAAGGGAGTATAATGAACAACAAAAAGCATACACTTTTCTTTCCAGAGGAACAATAAAAAGAGAATACCAGAACTTTACAGCATGACCCCATATTTTCCTGAAATAAATACAGAAGAGAACATGCATGTTCATAAACTGAAATACCAAATATTTAAACAGAATGTCTCTATTACTATTGCCTGTCATTTTCCCAAGAGTTGTTATATTGTTTTAAGATACAACTATTTTGAAAACCTCTATATGTATATATATTTATTCTGCTGTTTTATCTTTCATGATGTGTAGCTTTTCTATTATGTTTAATTTTGCATTTGCCACTGCAATTAAACTGCAGGATGTTTTTCCTAATGAGATTTATTTTCTTTTTCTTACTTTTCCCTCTTTTTGGAAAGAAAAAGATCTAGCAGAGAAAACACAGAGCAAATGAGGAGTGTGTTGTATAAGATCTTGACAAGTTGAGAATAAATGATGTAATGAAAAGCATTTCTAAGAGAAAACACAGAAGGGGGGAACCGCCCTTTCGAAGAAGCAGAGAACATGGTTCAGATGGACAGTCCAAAAAGCCAACATCCACCATGCAGTCTCTTTGCTGTACGAAGAGCTGTCACTGGCATAGCACATGACGCTACAGTGCAAATGCTCATTCCCACCTCAGAGGAACTTCTCCAGCAGTTAGCAGCATCCGATCTCAACAGCCAAGTGAAATGCTCAAGCCTCTGCTTCTGTAACACACTGTGATGTTTGGTCCTGTAGAGGTATCACTGCACTTAAAGTGACTTGGTACCCAGTTTTATTCCTGTCTTTCTCAGAGCAGAGCATACAGCTGCCTTCCCTATGCAAGTTTGCTGAACATATCAGATTAGAAGAAAGTTACCAAGCTTTCCATTCCTGTATTTTACTAAAACTACTCATCAAATTTACCATTAACCAAGGGTGCATGAGCCAGAAGCCAAACACCTTTTTTTTTTTTTTTTTTTTTTTTTTAAAAAGAAGCCAAAACCACCATTTCTGCTTCATTTGATTTCCTGGAACAAGGCATTTTATACACCAATTCTTGCTATAAATTGTACCACATAGCTTCAACACCAAAAGCAGGCATTTTGCCTTTAAATAATGCAAATTAATGTAAATTGTATTGGCTGGTTTAAAAAAAAAAAGATCGGGTGTTACTCATAAAAAAAAAAATCTTGAACAGGCAGTGCAAATGTGTAGACAAAACTGGAACAGGCAGGAGCAGTCAAAACAGCTACTTGGCTCTCAGTGCTCATGGCCTCAGCCCCACACAGCAACGCAAGCAGAACCAAGAAAGGATAAAAGGACTGTCACAAAGCTCTTGGAAGGCATTGAATGATAATTGGTTTTAAAGTCTTTCAAGGCAAGGCACTTGTCACAAAACATTGCTGATACATTCATGTATATTTGCATAAGTTAAGCTTGTGGAAAAAAAAAAAGATTGCTAAAGTTACATACTTGAACAATTTAGAAAGTTTTCTGTGCTACAAGCAGCTATTTGCTTCTAGCTGTTCACATATTCACAGACACACTTTCTCGTATGGGGGGGGGGGGGACCCGGGCGC